>OX632357.1:25558898-25596398 GCA_951751655.1 Ophion costatus | reverse complement strand
GAAATCATGTTGCTTGTGCGTAGACCCATACTAGAAAGCATGAAAAATGTACATATTATATTATTTGATACGCTCAATATATGGCATCACCTCAAGGTATGACTTGGGCACATTCATAAATGCTGGGCGCCTGGAGGTTAATCTAAATTTATTAATTAATATATTAATATTATTTATAATATTTATTAATTATATATGTATATATATATATATATATATATGTGTGTGTGTGTGTGTGTGTGATTCTCTCTCCCCCCCCCCCCTGTGTCAAATGGCCCCCATGTTCTATCACACGTACGCATTCACATATGATATATAGTATATCTATATCGTACATTTGTACTTGCATATGTATCCCAAATGCCACGCAACATTTAACTTACGCGGCTAATGCATATGACATTTGGGACACCCTCTATACACACACACACACACACATATATATATATATATATATATACTGGGTGGCTCAAAAAGTAACGTCCAAATGGAAAAATCAGATGCCTTGTATCGATACCTATCGGAATCACCCCCCCCCCCTCCCCATGTACCGCGATTTTTTTCATTCTTCGAAAGAAATTTTTGTTTTTTAAATTTCTCTTCTGCATGTGCACTTTCCTCACGATTCTTTTGACTTGTGTCGTCATTATGAAGAGCACTGTCAAAGCCTAATTTAATTTTACAATTTCTTTTCGTATAAAAAAGTGATTCACTCATAAAATTGATTACACATCTATTTAGTATGAATATGAAGCTGTTAGATTTTTTTTTTTTTTTCGATGTACAAAATGGCCGACTACACGAAACTTCTCGAAACAGGTTTTTTCCAATTGGCGTGATAAATAACGTCAACAATTGTCACTCGATTTACTTCAAATTTAAAAGTTATGTTCCTAATTGCATTTTGCAGAAAATTACGTACTGAATTTCTGATTAATCGAAAACTTTTCATTCTATCAACAGTTCATGAGCAGTGGAAACGAAATTTTTCGCTGAAAATTCATTTCGTAAGTTCGAATACCTAAAACTTTTGAGTAAAACAATATTTTTTAAATTCCGTACGCACTTCTCTAGGTATTCTAATGCAGATTGACGAGAATTTTTATTTTTCGTTCTAGGTAAAAAATTGTGGATGCTAAATTGTCACGCCGTGGAGCGCCTAAAAAAAATATAACAAAGGAAAATATTGGTAGTCGGCCATTTTGTACATCGAAAAAAAAAATTCTAACAGTTTGATATTCATACTAAATAGACGTGTAATTAATTTCATGACTGAATCCCTTATTCATACGAAAAAAAAATTGTCAAATTCTCACATGATGTTATACCCGTTACTGTGACCTAAGGCCTTAAGCAATAGATTCATCAACGACCCAAAACTGGCGCAAGTGGCGAAGATTTTGATAAACAGTTTTAATGAATAAGTTCGAGAGGCTCAGTCACTTAAGTTCAGATGATAAAAAAAAAATACTCATACTCGAACAGCGCAGACCTTCACTTTTTTAGGCCATTTTTTTACCACCATTTTGTTCTATAAATAGTGACATAAATAAACAAAAACATTTTCTTTACGTATTTCGAAAGTGTATTTATTAAGTGTAACAACTTTTATACCAATATCTATAATATAAACCTGTCAAAAAAAATTCATGAAAATAGCCTTTTTTAGCGTCTAAAGTGAGAAGACCCCTTAAAGCTTTGCATCGACCTTGCCATTACCATATGTAGCTGTAGCTTTTCGTAGCGTCGGCCCAAGAATGTTTTAATTACGCGCGACACCGAAGCATCGCCCTTCACCTCGTATGCACGTCGTACATATTCCAACGGCGGCTCAAAGCCTTCGGAACGTCGAGGGTACCCCCTCGATGCCCCTCCCCCCCGCCCTCCAGCGCACCGTTCCACGCGCGACCACCGTCTGATGCGGTAATTCGCATGCACTTTGACTGCAATCGGCAAACATACCTGCGTTGACAAACTTCACTGAGATCCGTCGTCGGCATACACGCCGTGTGGCATCCATAAAATAGACTGTCTATGTATGTGGGGGGGGGGGGGGTGGCTATACGCTCTCGGGTATACGATAGATGACAATGACAAGGTTGAGGGGTTGATACGATACAACACTGTACACACTTTGTGGATATGTGCGTATATTGCATATTTGCTACACGCACTCGTAACGGCATACACCTCGAGCGATTTTCTCACTTTTTTGGTTCCACGAACCTAAAAGAAACTCACGAAGAACGTCACGATGGTGTCCAGCTTCGATTTTGTTGAAACTCGTGTATACGGTAGAGCATTAAAAACTATCAGATATGTATCTTCTTTCATGTGTGGAAAAACCGTTTCATAAGGGTGAACCATCCCTTAAGGTGAAGAATGTCAAGGGTTGATTTTGCAGTTTCACCCGGAAACAGTCCACTGATTTCAGTGAAAGAAAAACAAAAAATCTCCTCATACGTGAAGATGAGAAATCCACTATGGATACATTGAAAATAATTTACAGTAAGGGATGAACCACCCCTCTGTGGTTATTTTACTCACCCCACGTTCAAAAGAGGGGTATTAAGGTAAATTAAATGAATTTCAACAACATCGAAGTGTTCCTTGCCAGCCAAACTCAATTGGCTGTTGGAATTGTTAATGGAATATTATGTTTGTATTTTAAAGATCCTTCTTCGGAATATTCTTCTTCAGTAAATATTCGACGATTTTTGTTTAATATATTTTATTATTTATTTTCGGTATTATTTTTGTTATAGTTGTTTGGATAATTATAAATGTTAGGTTCGTACATACTTGCGGCAGTATTTGACTCAATTGTGTCGATCATTCATTTGTAGCAATATATTGATGGCTTCGTGATATTCTTCACCCCGTCTATAAAAGGGAAAAATATACAGGGAATATATATAATAATATCTATAATTGTCCCATTTTCAATTTAAAAAAGAAATTGTTCGCACCTCCCGTAGCTATCTTTGTACGTAATTGCTTCATTTTCGAAATTTAGTATTTTTTAAGCCCTCAAATATTAAGTAAGAATTTCGTTAAAAGCGCTCTTTTTTCGACCACCGTATTGTAAAATTCTTTTTTTTTCTTTTCGAAAAACGGTTATGTACAACGGGAATTACATTTATGAATATCATACATTTATTTAAGGCCAACCATTGTCAAGTCATCGATCCAGCCGTTGCACCACATTTCTTATACAGAAATTCCATTATATATAATGGAATAAACGTTCAATAACGTTAATTTTTAATTTGTTCACACAAAAATTTACACGACGTAATTTCAATGTACGCTTAATAGCATACCTTGTTTTTCAAATTCCAGATCAATAATCTAGTCGACGAAAATAATTTGGAAACAGCGTCATTTTTCGGGCCGACACAGTGGCGTTCTCCCTCAAGAGGGAAGGGCTTGTGTCGTAAAATTGATAAATCTTGGGCAACACCCTGAGTGGCAATTTCTTCGCAATTACGCGACAGTTTTATTCTCACGGGTCACGCTCAGGGGAAAAATAAACGAAAGTGGCAATACTATTTTTAAAATTTATTTCGTGTATCTTTTCGCCTCTCTGGAGCGTGGCACGTTTTTGGCAGAAGCCTGGAGAGTCCGGGAGGCAGAGAGAAAGAGAGAGAGAGAGAGATAGAAAGCCTGATCAGCGTCGAGGGACTCGTTAATCGTCCAAAAATTGTCGCACAAGATTCTCTCGGAAGGTTTATTTCGGTATTTCTTTTTTTTTTATTCTTCCGTCAATTTTTCTTCTCAAATTCTCCCGATGCTGTGAAACCGTCGGATTTCGTTCCGGAGCAGGCTGACGTTCCTCTTTCCCGGTGAGAAAACGTCTTGGAGCAAAACGATTAATCGTTTCGGCCCCTAAAATTAGTCGCCGATGACAGCGCCCCGACGCGGAGCTTCTTCTCGCGCGCGCACATATTTTATTTATTCTCGTGTGCTCCTCGGGGATGAGAATTTTTGAGTCACGGCGTGTGTCAACTTTAGGCGTGCTAGACTCGTGAATCTATCAACTCACCCCCCCCCCCCCCCCCCGCGCCTCCCCCGCCATAGTCGATGCTTCTCTGGCCTGTCAACTCCCACGCGATACTATTTTTACTATCGCTCGAATATAAATCGCTTGAAGGGGTTGTCGTCGGAACGACGTGTTCGATATTCGTAAACAAACGAATCCACCTTTTCTTCTTTCAAACCCTCGGTCCACCTGTCTTGTTCCACCTCTTCTTTGTTATCTATTCGATCTTTTTTTGCGCAATAAAGTTTTCGATTCTTTTTTTCAGTTCGATGCAATTATTCGTGCATTGTAAAAGAAAAGCAATATTTACAACAATCGTGTGAAATAATAATTCAACAGCAGATCGTCCCATTGGATCTTTGACAATTTCTACGAAATAATAGTAACACAAGTTTTGAGTAACGGGAATGCGAAAAAAAAAAAATTCTGATTGGTTGGTTGAAATTTTGCGAATGGGGAGGTTGACCACAGCACTAATGTGATCATTATTATTTCGTATTTTAGTTAACAACAATCATAGTGCTCGCGAAAGAGGTAAAAAAAGGTAACTTTATTAAAAATAACAATAATAACAGCACGATAATGATAATATTAAGAGTAAGGGTAGAAAAATAATTATTAATATCATTAGTATAGCAATATTAATCGTAGTAAAATGATAATGGGCCTGGAATAATATTTGATTAATGGTTACAAGTTTCAACTGAGATGAAACAATCCTAAAATCAATATTGCATTTTATTACAATTATGATTGTATGAGAAAGGTATGAAGAATACTAACAACAAGAATAATAGTGACGAGGGCAATAACAACCATGGAGTTGTAATAATACTAACGATAACAATACAAATAATAACAATTACGATAATCGAATCAACCAATTGGGTGATAAAAATGCAAAAAAATGTCGCGCCATTCATGGAAATTTTGCAAATAAGGTGGTTAATCACCGAACTTACGTCACCACTATTATCTCGTATTTTCATCGACAAGAATCACGATTTCCGAAAACAGAACAAATAATAAAAACATCAGTAAAAAGTACAACACTAAAAGCACCATAACGATAATAATCACAACAGTAATGATAATAGAAATAATAACAATAATTATGGTAATTATATTCAATTATTATAGTAATTATGGTAATTGCAAGCGCAGTAAAGATTATAATGGACGTGAAGTAATCATTGTCTGATTGAAAAAAAAACTTATACTTGACATGATAAAATAATCTTAAGCTTCCTTCCTTTCCATTTGATTACCTTTTGATTTCTTTTTGATTACAATATAATTGTAGTAGAAAAAAATAAATGACAATAATATTAATAATAACAGCAATAATAAGAATATGAACAACCATAAAATTTATTATAGGAATAATAACCATGGAACCGTAATGATACTTATCATACTAATAATAATAATAATAATAATAATAATAAGGATAGTCATGAAACCGTAATTATACTAACGACGGCAATAAAAACCACAATAATAACAGGCCCATAACAATAATTAACTAATTTTGAAAAGTTGGAATGGAGATGAAATGATCCAAAAGGTTCGAAAAATGCGATGCAGTTCGAAAAAAAAATGTTGACGCAAGTACTTTGACGATTTTTCACGAACACTCCTTTTGATTACAATATAATTGTAGTAGAAAAAAATAAAAAAAAACAATAATATTAATAATAACATGAATAACAAAAATATGAACAACCATAAAATGAATGATAACAATAATAATCATGGAACCGTAACGATAGTTATCATACTAACAATAATAATAATAACAACAACAGTCATGAAACCGTAATTGTACTAACGATGGCAATAAAAACGACAACAATAACAGACCCATAACAATAATTAACTATTTTTGAAAACTTGGAATCGAGATGAAATGATCCAAAAAGTTCGAAAAATGCGATGCAGTTCGAAAAAAAATGTTGACGCAAGTACTTTGACGATTTTTCACGAACACGGAGTACACTCATTCCGCATCATAAATGCTCGAGACGGAGGAGGGGGGGGTATCTCGGAGAGATTCTCCCCTAGTGATTTATGAGTACGTTGATGCGCGGTATCAGTGACCGATGGTTGGAACAAGTTAAAGATAGAGATCGGTGTTTTCCCGCGCGTAACAAATGTACGAATGCAAATGGCGGAGAGTGGGTGCAGAAGAGCACAGGTGAGAGAGAGAGAGGGAGAGAGAGATAGAGAGAGAGAGAGAGAGGGGGGTGGAGACAGAGAGGGCGAATCTGCGCGGGGGTGGTTGGAACATTTAGCGCGAGAGAGCGAAGATATCGCGTACGCAAACTGACAAAGCGACGTAATCACGATCCTTGACGGGCAATTAGTTAGAACCCTTGCCGAGCACGACTTGATTACGTCAATTTTTCCTCGCCACACCGGAAACGAGTACAGCGCGCTCGCGCTCCCTTCACCGCACAATCGACAAACCTCGCGGGATTCTCTATGGTGATCGCGTCGCAAAAGAGAAAAGAAAAGAACGGAGAAACAGAGAGAGAGAGAGAGAGAGAGGGAGAGAGAGAGCGAGGAAAAGAAGAAATCAACTTTTTGCTTCCGTCGCCGCCTCGTCCCGGTCATCGGCTTTCACAGACTTTGCCTGCTTAATTTCTTACGATACGATTCGACCTGGAAACCTGGTCATCTCAATTTCCCGGGGAAATTTGCCATCCCCGGGGTGATTTGCACATAGACCGACATAATTTTTGGGGGGATTGGGAGGGGGGGGGGTGGTCGCTTACTACTTTTTCACCTTTCGACCCTATGTCCTAAGTGTCACGGTAATTGTGATAAGATTTTTTTTCGTGTTTTTTAATTACCTGAATTTTTGCCTTCAAATTTTCATAACTTCTTTGTTTGTGGCTGTAATAGCACGGAATAACTTTTGTTGTATTCCGCAATGTGTGTTTATTATAAATAAATCATTATTTGATACAATTGGTTTCAAGAAAATGACTCATGACCTTCCAAAGTCTTGAAAATGCCTAAACGTATGAAAAATGTCCATTTCTATACTCATTATAAAAAAAAACGAAAAGTTATTTCGAACTGAGCTTTGTTTTGAAACAGTTCTCTAGTTTTTACCCTCTCCAACGGTATGCTACATGTGATAGATATCATTCATTATTAATTTTTTTCATAATGAATTTAGGAGTTGAACATTTGTATACATTTAGAAATGTTTAAGACTGGAAGCTCAAGAGTGACTTTCCTGAAACCAATTGAGTTAAATAATTATTTATAATAAACATACATTGCAGAATACAACGAAAGTTATTTTGTGCTATTACAACCACAAGCAAAACGATATGCTGAATAAAAGGCAAAAATTCGGGTACTCTAAAAAACGAAAGAGAATTATATCTCAATTACCGTGACACTTAGGACATAGGGTCTGAGGGTAAAAAATCACCCCCCTTTCAATCCCCCAAAAATTGTGGAACACAAACATATCATTGTAAAGTTCTTTTATTATGCAATCGAAACGTGTTATTGAAAAATTGTATATAACTAATCAAAATTATTTATAACAAAAATAACAATTTTCGCTCTTTCATAACTATCCGGCCAAGTATGAATTACGCACTATATACAAAGAAAAAATATAGTAACTCAAGAAAAAAAAATCGAAAACGGTAATAAATGTAAAATTTTCACCAATACTTGGTAGCCATGCTCTTCGAAGCTATCACGGCAGCACATCGGCGAGGCACCTATTTAATAAGTTTGATGATTCTATCTTGAGAGATATTTTTCCACTCTTATTGAACTTTTCCCCATAAAGCAGCTTTATTGGCACAATGTTCAGTTCCTACTCTTACAAGGAATATCCCGCAGGCGACACCGTTCGATTTTGTTGAAATTTGAATATGTTATAAAGCACCGAAAAGTAAGCGATACGTATTTTTTTTATCGGCGGAAAAACGATTTCAAGGGGTGAAACGCACCCTCAAAAATGGGCATGTTTTTCGTCGATAACGTTTTAACGGTACGAGATATAAAAAAATTTCAAATTGCAACAATGTTTATTTTTGCGTGTACTATACATTGGATATGAGGACGATAACGTTATTGAGGAAAAACGAAAAACACCCCTATTTTCGAGGGGTGGTTTCACCCCTTAAAACCGTTTTTCCGCCGATAAAAAAAAACGTATCGCTTACTTTTCGGTGCTTTATAACACATTCAAATTTCAACATAATCGAAGGGTGTCACCTGAGGGATGTTCCTTGTTAGTTTTAACTCTTGCCATAAAGGTTCTATGGGATTCAAGTCTGGAGATTGACTCTGGCTCTCCAAAACGCGAATATTTTTCTCGCTAAAAACCCGCTGAAGGAGCTATGATCGATGTTTTGGATCATTTTCTTGCTGGAAAATGCATCCTCGTGGCATATTCTGACGAGCATAATGCAGCATTTCTTAATATATCTCTATAGATAGCAGAGTTCATAGTGCCTTCAATTTTAAAGATTGGACCGACGCCTTTCCAAGAAAATGCACCCCATAGCATAATACTACCTCCGACCCGTTTCACAGTTGGTGTTTGATATCGCGAATAATTTCTCGTTCGTTTTGGACGTCGAACGTCCCTTCTCCCATCATCCCCAAATAAATTAATTTTAGTTTCGTTTGAGAAGAGCACTTCTTTCCAATCCTCAACAGTCCAGCTCTGGTATTTTTTCGCGAATTCTAATCTGGTCTCCTTTTTTTTTCTTACTGATGAGCGGTTTTTTAACTCCAATACGTCCAAAAAGTTCCATTTCTGTCAGTCCACATGAAACAGTACTTTGGCTAATGTCAGCCAAATTTTCTTTGCGTAATTCACGTGCGATGATTGCAGCATTCTTTTTTACGTCTGCGACAGCCTTTCTTTTGATCACCTTATCGACACGATTAGTTGTTTTCCTAGGTCTCCCAGGACAGTGTTTATCTTCGAGAGTACCTGTAGTCTTGAATTTATTTATTACATCGTTAACAGTCGGTTTTTCGATCGCCAACATTTCAACTATTTCACGTGAAACTGTTCCTTCGTTATGCAGCTTGATAACCACTTAACGTATATCTAAAGACGTTTCGACGTCTCGACTGAGTGTTACTGATCGTACAATGCAAAAGGGACAGAGCTCTCAATGTTTACATGATTTCGCGACTGATAACGTAAACAAAGCGAAACGAATTATATCTTCGTGGAATTTGGCCGGACACTTTTCTCAAGCAGCAAAACGCGTTAATTTTCTTACAAATAATTGTTGATCATTATGAACAATTTTTGAATTACATATTTCGATTGCATAATAAAAGAACTTTACGATGATATATTTGTGTTTCCATTTTGCATCCTTCAAACGTTACTCAGCCATAAAATTATCTTTGGCCGGACACTTTTGCATGCAACTGTATATCCTTTAAAACGGAGCAAAAAGGAGATGGAGTAAAAATAATAATGCTAAGCTCCCGTTTGTCCGATCGTCCGTCGCTTCCGTCGATCCGCGACTTCATCAATACTAAAAGAAAAAGAAAAAAAAACGCCGATAAGCGTCAGTGCGGCATTGCCGCGATTATTGGTGCCCCTCACACTAGAGCTTTTTCGTATTTACCGATTCACACCTTGTTTGCCGTCGTTTCACAAGCGAGCCTGAGTAGGCGTTGTATCTTGGGATACGAGGAGCGGAGTTCCCGCGTATATATTCGAACGGAGCGAGAGTATGTCGCGCGAGCGCCGGGCTTTTAATTGCTTCCGTTTGGAGCCCGGCTTTTCCCTCGGTATTTTCCAGTCGACGCTTTGCCGTAGCTTTATTCGGCGAACTTGTACGATATAGGTGTGGAGTTTCACTCTGTCGTTTGTATTTATGCGACCCGTTTGTATCGAGAGGTGTTTTCACGTCTGGACTATATTTTGTCACCTGGCTCGTCAGCTTGGCCTGGGGATATGGGTCAATCGAAATATCTCTCTCTCTCTCTCTCCGCCTCTCGTTGTTTTGTGGTCTCCTTTACTCTTTATTTCTACATTTCCTTCTTTTTGTTCATCTCTAGCTCTCCCTATGAATGTCTCTGTTTCCCTCTCTTTCTCTTTCTGTGTCTTGCCTCTCTTTCTCCTTCTTCCTCTCTATCTATAGCGCTCTCTCTCCTTTTCTCATCTTCTCACTCCCTTTTTCATTTTCTCTCTCTTCCTCATTTCCGCTCTCTTTATCTCTCTCTTCCTCATCCTCGTTCTCTTTTTCTCTCTCTTCCTCATCTTCTTTCTCTCTTTCTCCCACTTCCTCACCTCTTCTCGCTTTATCGCCCTCTTTCTCAACTTATCTCCCTTTTTCCCTCTTTCTTCCTTCCCCCCCCCCCCCATTAATATTCTCCTCCTCTCCATTATCTTCTCTCTTTTCCTCATTTTCTTTCTCTCTTTATCTCCCTCTTCCTCATCTCCTATCGCTTTATCCCTCTTCCTCAACTTTTCGCCCTTTGTCTCTCTTTCTTCCATTCCCCCCCCCCCCCCCCCCTCATATTTTCTGGCTCTCGTTTCCTCTGCTTTTTATCTCTTCTCTCTTTCTTCCTGATCTTCTCACACACTCTCTCTCTCTCGTTTTCTTTCTCTCTAGCTCTCTCTCCCATCTCTTCTGCCCCCTCCTCATCTTCGTTCTCTCTCTCTCTCTCTCTTGCCCTCACTGTCTCTCTTTCTATCCAGATATATATTTATCTCCTTCTTCCTCGCTATCTATCGCGCGCTCTCTCTCTTTTTCTCATCTTCTGCATATCTCTCTCTCTCTCTCTCTCGTTCTCATCTTCTCTTCGTCTTCCTCCCTCCCTCTCTCTCTCGCTCTCTCGCTGTTTCTCTTTCCGTCTATATATCTATCCATCTCCGTCCCTCTCACCCTCAACGCTCCTCCTCCTCTCACACTTCCGGATTTTCTCCTTCCACGAGCGCTATTACGAATCGAATCCCTCTCGACACATCGTTCATCGTAAATCTCGAGTTTCCATTACTCAACACACCGTGTGTACAGTTTGTATTTGTACCGTCGCGCGGGAGCGCGCGACGAAAAAAGAGAGAAAAAAGTGGAACAATAAAAAACGAATCGAGATGAAACTTGGAATCCTCTTCGAAGCAATTTCCGTCACAAAGAGTTTACCGGAGCGGGCGATCACATTGGTTGATCTTCGCGTACCTTGCGTGGTCCTGCGCCTCTCTTCGCCCTGTACACGCGGCATTTTCGTTGCTCCGCAAATGCCAGCGGCCCTTTCCCGACAAACCCGAGGAACGAAACGACCGAACGTTACATTTTTCATCCTCGATGTACACCCAGCAGCGGTCACTTTCGCGTTATTGATTGTTTATCAGTTATCTCGAGCGAGAAAAAAATTATCAGCCGTTCTGTTTGTCTTATCGCTGATATTATTATTGTTATTATTATTGTTGTCGTCGTTGTTGTTGTTGTTGTTATTATTATTCTTTAGAATAGACTTACTGCTCCGGAAAACGCACTTCCTCAGTTTCACTGGAAAACATTAATTTATAAATGTATTTTTTATACATTCGTTTATAAATGCATACATTTTGTATATTTGCTTATAAGATTATTATCATTATCGTTATTCTCCCTTGCGTTCTTCCATAGAAACACAACATTTTTAAATGCATCAATATTTATTCAGCAATTTCCAAATATCCTGTATGGGCAGTGCAATCCGTGGCTAATAGTAATGGCCGGTCTATAGAAATGTATCTAATATAGGTATGTGCACGTATGTGCACGTCGATATATGTATATGTATGTATGTATATCAAAAACGATATATCGATCATCAGCAAGGACAACATTACCTTCCTCGCTGCCTCTCTTCCTCGCCCACCATGCCTCCTGACCAACAGTTCCCAATAAGAGCTGGAATCCATTAAACGATAACTGTGAGCGCCCTTCGACGCAATCTATTCATCTTCGATTCAGATGTAGGTATCGTTGTGCGCATATATACATATACATATATATATATATATAAACATAATTTTTTCCATATTTATCTACATATAGTATATATGTTAATAATCATTCTTGTAATGTATGTTTATTTTTAATATTATAACAATATAGAATTTGAAACACACACACATATATATACATAAATCTGTATCGCAGAGAAACATTAACTTTTGAATAGAATTAATTTAATATTTAAAAAATAATATAATCATATAAAATGATATGTTATATGTGGAAGTTTGAAGCCAATATGTATATTTGTATATATTTTTTAAATTATTTTTTATTATATTATTTATATATATAAACATTATTTTGTTTTCCAAATAATCTTTAATAACGACTAGAATTGGCGGCATCTCGGCCCGTCGTGGACACGTATTTATTTGCAGGAGAGGACAACATTGCTATACGCAGCCGTATGCTATGAAGTGTACTGTGGATGGAAACCGTTATGTCGACGATGACGAAGTTTATAAGCGGCAGAATGGCATAGGTAATCATGGTGTCATGGTTAGATATATATATATATATATATATATATAGCATGTACAAAAAATATATAGTGTGTGTGTGTGTACATATGAAGAGACGTAGCATTGGGTATTCCATAGCTGGCAGCAGTCGCGTCCTGCTAAATGCTGTAACCACCGAACACCCCCGCCGTGCACCACAGAATAGCAAGCTTGTACAAATATCCAGAATTATCCGGCCGGGCTTTGCGAAGCGTACATGTAGGTACGCAAGGCCGAAGATATTGCGTACGTTGCCGGCTAAACGGTGCAAACAGCAGAGTCGGATAAATTTGAGAGGTCACACGGTTATGTGGAAGTTCGATGTCATCGGATAAACTTCGACCGATTTTTGCAAGTGCGAGACGTTTCTTGAAATGGTAATATCGGTTTTAGCAATTTCTAGGGAGGTGTCAAATAGTATTGAAGGAGTCATAAAAATGTGGGCGTATAATATTTTTTTTCGTACAAACAGATAAGTGAATTAAGTACAAAATAAATGGAAAAATGTATTAACACTGTTGAAATGCAGCGATCATATGTTCGGATAATTGTAATAGGTACAATTAATGCGTGGGGAACATGAAATAATGTTGCTGTTTTAATGAAAAGGTAGATGTACTTCTTATGTACATGTAACGCTTAGTAGAAATTTAGTAATAATTAATGTCCATTGCTTCCTTATTAATGCCTTTTTATAAATGCACCATGTTTAAATTTAAATAAAAAGGCATTAATAAGGAAGCAATGGACATCAATTTATTACCAAATTTCTCAAGACCAATAATAAACGATTCACTTATGTATTAATATTAACCCTCTTATCAAGATTCTTATCAGTACAAATTTATATGCAGTATTTCATTTATTATCTATTTTCACATTTATTTTATAGGTAAATGTTTACGTAATAATATATAGTTTACGTAAATTTTCTATCATTCCTCCAATATTATCTTATTCAATAAAATCAATATTATTTCATTGAATAGAATACATAATTAACGAATAAATGCATATGAATTGGTTTCAAAATGCCTTAAAACCTACAAATTTCGAATACATATTTATTTATACGAACCTTCTTATTCATACTTTAATTTTATAAAAAAAAAACAAAAAAAATAACATTTTATTTTATTAAATGGAATAATATCGAAAGAATAATAAAAATATATATACACACACATTAGGTAAACATTCATTTATGAAGTAAATAAAAAACACATTAGCAATGAAGATATAGACGTAAATTATTATAAAATGTATCAAAACCTAAAAACATGTAACACACAAATGAACATCCAACTATGTAATAAATATAAAATAATATTAATAGTAAAGGAGAAAGAAAAATAAATTGTCGCACAATGGAAATAAGCTTTAGAGTAAAAAAACAAAAATATAAAACGGAAATAACTTTTGAAAAACAAAAGAAAAATGAAATCACTAGACCCTAAAAAATCCTCGATCGGATTTGACAACAATCGAGAGCCTAAGAATTTTTATTTCGACTTTTTGCAAATTTCGTAATTCAGGCGCAAAATTTTCACGATGATCGTCACTTCCCCTGGCTTCGATACCGCACGAGCGATCTCGTGTCAACTTTACGCACTTCCGGTCTGCCTCGAGCTGCCACGCAATTTAGCTCTGGTTGTTCGCCTCTCGTCGTGCACGGACCGTTGCGCGCCTCGACCCTTCAAATTGTTTAGCGCTACGGCGTGTTATTTCCCCGCTTTAAAGGATCTAACGAACTGCGAAACGACGCTAATTGACCAAACTTTATACCTGTTCCGTAACGCTGATGCGTACGACCCGGAGTAAAACGAATTTCCCCGTTGAATTCCGACGAGGCGAACAAACTCACCGACGTACAAATTCGTCGGAGCTCGTAACTCGAGTTCTTCGAGCCGGACGCTCGTCCCGTCTCGAGCGCGACGTTCGCAACAAAATTCCAAAGGTACAAATAAATTCCCTTTTTCGTTTATTATCTCGGAATTTTTCTGATACTTTATTCTACAATGATTTTTCAGCGATTGTTCCGTTTTTGCATGACTTTTTTGAGATTTTGGTTTACAAGGGTTTTTCGACGACCTTGCAATTAATTTCTAGGGACTTCGCTGATGGTGTTTAATTTTAGTGACATTTTGTTGTTCAATTAGAATGTTTAGGATTTTTGCAATGGGGGGTTGCTTATAGCGGTGTTATGACGATTTTCAAATGTTTCTGATTGTTCTGAGATTTGAAATCATAATTAGCTTTCCACCTGCGTATGGCAAGCTCCTTAAGGTGTCTTCTCACTTTAAACGCTGAAAAAAGGCTATTTTCATGAATTTTTTTATAGGTTTATATTATAGAAATTTATATAAAAGTTATTACACTTAATATATACACTTTCGAAATACATTAAAATTTAGTTATTTATTTATTAAAGTCGCTAATTATAGACGAAAATGGTAGTTGAAAAAATGTCCTCAAAATTGTGAGTCTACGCTGCCAATGAAATCTCGGAGATGGATGGATAATATATGCAAAAATAACAAAATAGTGGGCATTTTTCGAAAACCGCTTATGGCAAAAAAATAGTAAATAATAACAAAATTTAAAAAGAAATCCTTGATATGCGCTATAGCTATAGTCGAAAGGAAATGTGGTTAAAATTTCATAAGGATCGGTTCAGTAGTTTCGAAGATTTTAACAACAAGCCGTCGAAAAACGTCGTTTTGAGAAAAACGCTATTAAAGTTTGGTTAGGTAACATAAATACATAAATTTGTTTTTTTTTAAATTTATTTCGAAAGTGTATTTATTAAGTGTAACGACTATTGTATCAATATCTATAATATAGACATATAAAAAAATCACGAAAATAGCTTTTTTTAGCGTCGAAAGTGAGAAGCCCCCTTAATGAAATGCGCTCCTGAAATGTTTCATTGAGGAACACGTAGAATTGTGTTAAAAAGCTTTGATACTAAGTTTCAAGTACATCTGACCAGATATTTATTTTACCATGCAAACTTTACTACCCCCTTTCCCCTTAAGCATTGAATTTCCAAAAAACGATGAAGTTTCATTAATTGTGTCTGGAAGCAGTTATACAAAGTTGCAAGAAAATTTGACCAGATTTTTTAATTTTCTGTGTAAGCTTTGCCACCCCCTTTCGTTTAGGAGTTGAATTTAAAAATACGTAGTTTATTGGTTGTGTTGAATAGCATTAATATTAAGTTTCAAGTAAATCTTCACACCAGATTTTTGTTATTTTCCATACAAACTTAGCCACCTCCTTTCGACCCTCAAGGGTTGAATTTAAAAAAAATCCGTACTTAAATGGCGGCTACAGAATAAAATGAACACACCCTCATAGCGGCTTAGGCTAGGCAATGATGAGTCGGTCAGTCAGGACTGTGCCTTTTATTTAAATAGACGATTTCTTGGACACATTTTATTTTTCAATTTTTTCGTGGGGTTTTCGTTATGGTTATTTTCCAACGACGAGGTGGACATTTTCAGAATTATTTTGATAATTCTCCACTCGTAACGATTTTCAAATTCTCGTAGAGCATTTTCGGAGATGTTCTTGTGTATTATTTTTTTTTAACTTTTCTCCTTATTTCCCTTTCTTCTTCTAGTGCCTTATTTTACAATGGTAACCCCTGGATCAAAATTCAGGATATTTCCTTGACGTTCCGTTCGCTTCTAACAATTTAACGGTCCCAATACATTCATAACATTTACATACAAATATTATCTACGAATTTATTTAAAATTGATGATTTGATTTTACGCCCGTCAAGTTCCGTCTCCCATCTTCGGCAGATATAGTCCAAGATACACCTGGAGACTGGAGAATTCTTCCAGAAAATTGCCAGGGAATCGATCTCTGGGTCAGCCTTCTCTTTTCCACTAGATTCACCCCTCTCTTGATTGAACAACCTCCCCAGTTGATTCAACGACCTCTAACCTGTAAACATCTTCTTTCCAACAAAAATCCAGCCCAAAGTCCCGCGCGTACGACCTCTAACCGTCAGTATCCATCACCTACTCAAAATCCTCCCGAAACCCACCCCTAAATTGGCAAATGACCCCCAAATACGCAAGTGGTTGAATTCCAAGACGTCGAGGTCTCCAAGAAGAGACTTACCCCCAACTTCTCGGGTTGTTTGGGTTCATGGGAATCATTCCGTGAATTCTCTCCCGTTCGCACCCTGCCTCTTCTCTTCCACCTCGGGGTGGCGGGGGGTGAAGGAAACACTCTAAAGTTTCGTTCGAATCTCACCGGAAACGCGATTCGCGAAAACCGCAGTCAGGCAAACCACCCCTTCGAGAATTCAAAGAGCGATGGACCCCGCGGTGACCAAGTATGGATGATCGCATATATATATATATATATATATATATATATATATATATATATATATATATATATATATATATATATATATATATATATATATATATATCGCAGCTCGCGAGACTCCTCGCGGGCTGCGGACATAACTTTGTCCAAATTGTAATTACGGATCGACGAAGGCACCCTAATATATATATATATATATATATATATATATATATATATATATATATATATATATATATATATATATATATTAGGGTGCCTTCGTCGATCCGTAATTACAATTTGGACAAAGTTATGTCCGCAGCCCGCGAGGAGTCTCGCGAGCTTGATCCCAAATAAGGGAGGAAGAGAGAGTGGGCAAAACGAATGGGGATGAAGGGTGGCAAAGGGGGTTGTTAAGGGTGGCTGGGTGAGAGAGATGTGTCAAGTATTTAATCAGAGCCCCGGGGTCGAGTCTGCATGAGACAATGGATAGGGAGCATCCTTCCGGGGGCAAGAGAGGCACAGGGGGGCTGAGGGGGTTGCTTCTGCCCAGCTTTCTCAACCTCTATAGCTATTCCGCGCTATGACTAGGGGCGTAATTATGTCGACCTCATTTCAGGACAGATTTACTCCTCTCTGACGCGCACGAGCATTGTCCTCGAGCCTCTTCTTGCCCTTCCACCCCAACCCTCCAACAACCCTTTCTCATCGTCTTCTTCTTACCCCACTCAGTCCCTTTCTCTTTCTCTCTCCCTCTCACTCGCTCTCTAATTCTTCGAGTCCTGCGACGATCAAATCCGCATCCTTCTTCTACTTCCGGTTCTTCGTTTACTCGGGCTTTATTTCCTTCTCCATTGAATACTGGCGAGGCTATCTCATCGTCTGCCCAGGACCTGACGGCACCCCTCGATGCACTGCCCCGTGTTTTCCGTCCCTCCTGATGGCTCTACCATCGCACTCGGATCCCGGCAACTTTTGCAATTCTACAGCACCCTCGCTCTTGGAGCATCCCCTACACCCCAAACTTATTTACCCCACCACCCGGGATCTCCCTCCGCGACTTCTTTCGCTATGATAGGTTCCGTCGTTTTGTCGTTTGGTTCCTGATATCCTGGTTCATTTTCTTCAGTTCACAATTGGCCTTGAAGACCTCGAACCGATGATCTCGCTCTGTTCAGTTACTCTTATATTTTTTTCTGCTACACTCATTTAAGGATGCATAAGTTTTGTCAAACAATACACTATTTTTAAACTAATGCATCAGCATCTGGAATTAATACAATGCAACATCGTTTATACGTTTCTCGTTTTACGTCAAATTTCTCTGGCCCCGGCAGATTCCGGTCATGAAGATGGTTTATTTACTTATACGTTATTATCATTTATACGTTATATTTTATGTACCCCTTAAAAAACGTATAACTGATGTTTCACTGTACATAAGTCTATTAAATTGATGCATCAGTCTTTTGAATTGGAACGCAAGTCTATGTAATGAATGCGCAAGTTTTTTTCTACATATATTTATTTATCCATGTCTTATTAATCGATCCACATTTTTTTTACACATTTTCATTACTGCGTAAGGCTTTCACATTAAAACAAAAGTTTAAAAAATGAATGCGATAAATATATTAAATTAATGCATAAGCATTCGAAATTCATACATGAGTCTATCAAATGAATGCATAAGTCTTTTGCATTAAAAATACATTTTTCGAATTATTATAAAGCTTTTGCATTAATGCACGAGCCTTTTAAATGAACACACGAGCCTACTAAAAGAAACCATCAGTTTTTTCACCTACAAATATTTATATTTGCATAATTCTTTTAAATGAATACATCATTTTTTCCTCTTCCATTTATGAATTAATACACAAGTCTACGTATATTGTTCGATATATTATCACAATGTCTTGTAAATTGATTTTGAGTTTATGGTTTATTTCCATTTATATATTTCTCTCCTCATCCTTTTTGATCATACATTATCCATGTTGGTATCACGAAAAATCTTTCCCGAATAACAAAAAAAAACAACTATAAAACGGAATAATCATATGCCATCGACCCATCAAAAATAAACTCTCGAAATATTCCTGAAAATTGGTACTTGAGCCTCGTTTGATCGAATCGTAATTAACAGAGTCGCCTGGCCTTTTTACGACCCCCCCCCCCCCCCCCGCCCCTCCCGCACCGCCCGATGAGTGACACGTTGATAAGTTATGCCGCGTCGAACGAAAATTCGTATACATTCGCACTTTATTCTTTCACTGCACGGTCGTGTATGTGCGAGCGTACATACGTCGAGAGCATGGAATTACGGGCTGAAATGAGAAGAAAAAAGAACAGCCGGCAGCCGCGTATAGAACGAAGTATCGTACAAAGGGAAAAGGGCTCGGATGGAATTAGTGAATTTTTGTTTTTCCGTTTTTATGAAAAATTCTTCATCTTCCTTTTCTTTTGCATTTCCATGCAGAGTGTTCGTACGAAATTTGTAGTTGCATGATTATGGAGCCTGTACGCGAGATCCTATTTTTCCCAGTAGTTTAATATAATACGCAGTCGGGACGGATGAATATATTTTTTATTTTTGCCATGCGTCAGTTCACATAACACATATATGCAAACGCAGAAGTGTATTGCATATGTGTGTGCGTGTGTACATATATATATATATATATATATATATATATCTACAGGGTGTATCTTAACTACTAGCTTTCCGGTCGTAAGAATATCTTTTTTCGAGCAAAACGCGTTTCTTTTAAACGTCGTGAGACAAAAGTTGGCTGAGATATTCATAAGTTGTCCAACGCGGAGTGAACAATGTTTCAGTGGTTTCGGAACTCACGACGAAAATGTTTTGTCTATTTTATTTTCAGTAATTAACATCAAGTGAGTACAAAAATGCCAAGCAAGAATAGAACAAAACCAACCCCCAGAATGAATTTGTAAAGAAACAAAACAGATAGGTTTATTTAATAAATAACAATCATTCAACAGCATAATCCATTTGCATATCAATTATTCGTGTTTATTATACAGCAAGAAAAATGAGAAGAAAATTAATTTGCACGAACGAGGATTCCGAAACTACTTGAACTATTGTTTACCCAACGTCGGACTTGACTCGTGAATATCTCCGTTAATTTTTGTCGCACGACATTTCAAACAAAGCGTTTTTCTTTGAAAGAGGCACCATATATATATACATATGTGAGGTATTCCACGTGGATCCGGTGGACTTTTTCCCTGACCCCCTCCAATTCGATTAATTTTTAAAATCTGATTCCATTGACTCTAAAAGACACCCCGACTTTCTTTACATTTTTCGAAACAACCCTTAGTCAAAAAAATGTCTTTTTTCGGAAAAAAAACGTCCCGATTTAAAAAATCTGAAAAACATCCCGAAAATGGGTGATTTTATGTATGAATTTTCCAGCTATCATCCGCAGTGGAAGTATGATTTTTCCCGTGCTGAAGACGACTTCAATTGAAATTAATATCAGAACTTTTTGACTGCTAACTGTTCAAGGTCTATGATTGTGATTCGGTTATTCAAAAATGGTGAAGAAAATTCGTTGTGGGTATCAAAATATTTAAGTAAACGCCCGAAGTAAGCGGTTCTTGAATTTTTCGGATTTTTTTTAAACGTTAATCGCTCGAAAAAACACAGAAAATATCATATTTCCACTGCGTGTGATAGATTGAACATTTTTACATATATTCACGCATTTATTTTTTTTTTTAGATTTTTAAGTCGAGGCGTTATTTTTTCGGAAAAGAAACTTTTTTTTGACCAAGGCTTCTATCGAAAAATGTAAAAAAAAATTCAGGGTGTCTTCTAGAGTCAATGGAATCAGACAAAAAAAATATCGAATTGGCGTGGGTCAGGAAAAAAGTCCACCGGATTCACGTGGAATACCTCCTATGCACACATTCATACATACATGCATATGTATAATATAAATATATAAAATCGCACTTTCGCATGAAGCCATGCGACCTAACGCATGCAAAAAAAAATAATAATTCCTGGCAAACGTGGGAATTAGTACTTCCCGTGTATGTATCCCACTCTCTCGTTCCCCATGTTTCTTTTTTTTTGCGCTTTCCAACGAGAGACGCTAGTTAAAAGGGAACGGATTATAAAGGGGCGGCGATTCCGTTTCGCAGCGTTCTAACGAATATCCATTTTCTTTCATCGTCCCTTCGGCAGAGCGTCCTTTTTTATCGGGCTTACTCCCCGTTAATCGAAGGATGCGGACGGGCGATGGGATGAAATTTTTCGAAAAAATCCTCGATGCACCCGCACGCATATTTGTGTGTATTGGGACGAGAGTAATTCGGACCATTTTCCAGTAACTTATTTGCGTTTCCATTTCCGCTCTCCATCCTTCACCGAAAGAGTCGATTTCGCGATTGTTCGGATATTTATTTTCCACGAATTTTCTACAAAGTACGAACTTGCGGGGTTGAAACGAGGCCTGTCAAAAAAAAATACGCCCAACCACTCCTGACGCCTGGGAGCGCGGCGAGGGGGATTCGGGGGCTAAATGCGACGCGCAGGCAAAACTAATGAAGCGATCGAATAAGTTCTGACGGAAGGAAGTTCTGGCGGGGGTGCTGGGACGTGGAAGAGTTTGAGAGCTCGACGAGAATTCATCAGTGTGCAGGGACAAACGCGGCTGGGAAACGTCCGGATCGAGAATCCTCCGTACGTGATTGTCTGTCAATTATTTATGATTGGCCCCAATTTGTCCAACGGAGAATAAAGCCGCGATATGGGGGGTAGTTTTTGGCACCTTGTATTCACTCGCATGGAGCACGCTATAAATATTGTCGGTACGTCAATGTCCTCTACGAATTATTTATTTTTACCCCTTAATTAGTTACTTTTAAGATGGCGAAACAAAACTATAAATTAATCACTAAAATTGGAAATAAACTTTACTTATTATAAAATAAAAAATAGAAATTAATTTTCAAATTTGACAAAATGAACATCGATTCATCCGAAATAGAAATTAACTTTAATTTTCAAACAGGAGAGGGCGTCGGTGTTTGAAAAGAATTCGTTCTCCTGCGCATCGAGCGCGCCACTCTTTCTCGGCCACACATCGCGCGAGCCAAGATCCCGCGCCTCACAGCGATTTATTTCGAGCGGCAATTAGGCGACAGTCACTCAAACGCGGATGAAACACTCCAATTGTCATTATTATTATTGCTTCTATGATTAGCGACCCTGTGGAGAGATTTTTTATACCCTTTTCTTTGCTTCGTCGCTCAGGCTCGTTTCCAGCTGTCTTGTACGCTTATACATACATGTACGTATGTATATATGTATATATTTGTGGATCGTCTTGGTGCGCTTAACCTTCCGTACCTCGTCCTACGGACCACCCACGATCAACCCCCGAAACTCTCTCATTCCTGTCTTTTTCTGGTCTCTCTCGTTCCCTCCCTCCCTCTCTCTCACTCTCTCTGTCTGTCAGTCCAATACGGATCTCTCGAGCTTTCACAACACGCTACTCGGCATTCCTGTCTGTTTGTCTTATCCACGCGTACTCTCGAGTCGAATCTCGGATCTCTCTTGCGTACGCCACGTACGCACCACTTCGAATGGGCAATTTGGTCTCTCTCGTGCCTTCGATAAAATTGCCTATATAGCTCCCTGGCTCTTGGTAAAGAAGTGAGGAACGCGAAGAAAAAACGAGAACGTTGCTCTTTGCGCCGATCGAGAGGCAAACGATAATAATCAATAGCGTATTTGCATTATTGTTTTTTTTTCAAATTACCACTGTATTGCGGGGGAGTGTGTATATATATATATATATGTGAATGTGTTTATATTTCTATACAGTTCATGATCAATATCGATGTATCATGAAAAGATAATTTTATAATCAATAAGGAACCTTATTTTAGATTTTTATATTTAATTTGTTTTTTAATTCTTGGATGGTGTGTATTTAAATAGTGCTAAAAATGGAGTCTAATTTGAAAAATAAAAAAAAACCTTCTATAATGATATATGTATGTATATATATCGTATTATGGTTATTGATATAAAATTAATCCATAATTTTTTAATCATTAAAAATTTAGTATTTTTAATTGACAAAGGATATTATTGAATGATATTATACATTTTCATCTTTTTTATTATGGGGCAAGGGTGTGTTTAAATATTTTGAAAAATGGGGTTTATTTGCCGAATAATGGCATTTTTTATATATGTAAAATATATTTGAAGCTTATCAAAACATTTTTTCTTTGCTCATATATATAAGAAATAAAATAAAAGTTTTGTCGTTACCTTGCAAATTAAACCTATTTTTTCGCAACATTGTCCATAAAAAAAATGGAAATGTGAAGGAATGTTCGTTGTTAAATGAAAAAAATGAATTGCTAATGGTTAAAAAGTTGTCCATTCATTATATGTCGATATTTAGAATGCGGTATATATATATATATACATATACATATATATAGTTAATAAATCGTAAATGAAAAGGTTATTCATTTTCATCTGTTATGTCAATCAACGAATGATATAAAACAAGCACACAATTTATTTCTAAAAAAAACTAATAACTAAATATATACTTTTGTTGAAGCTTAATTTAAGTATATTCGTTTTCAGTTGCTTTTTTTCAATTAAAAAGAGGGTTTTTAAAAACTGCATAAAATTTTGCCATCATCACGAATGAGCCCTATTTCGAGGGGTTTAAAAAGTGCAAATACGCAAAGACACGTGCGAACGGCTCTCTTATATATTATATATATATATTATATATATATATATATATATATATATATTTATATATATATATATACATATTTGTTACTCACCAGTCACATGAGGCCTGCGTTTCCGTCTTTCTCGAATCAGCCACGTCGTCTCGAGGATCCGCCAGTCTCGAGCTTCTTGATTTTCTGCTTTCTCTCTTTTTTCCCTCGCGCTCCGTCTCCGGAAAATACACCGGAAGTACGCGGGTAGAGCCCGAAGTTTCGCTCGTCGCTTCGCCTCGTCGGGGTTCGTTGGGTTTCGATTTCACGGAAGGGGTTCGGGTGGACGCGCACGGACTCCTCACTAGAATCCCATGAGTCTACTTCGCACCGTTCTCTCGCGCACTGCACACCAGCTCCTTTCAACCTTTTTCCGTCGAATTGTTTTTTTCCCCCTTATTTTTCGTTTATTTTTCTCGCGGCACGAATTCACGCGCAAAGTCCGTGCTCTTTGGGGAAAAGGACCTTCGAGTTTTCAAACGCGACGATAAAGGACAAAATCTCGACCAGGGGAGAAAAAAATTATGTTCCTGATATTTTTTTTTCAGATTAAAAAAACTGCAGGACACTCGGTTCGATCAAACGATGTCCTTGAAATGTTTCACTGCCTTGGAGCCTTGAACTCCCTGGAAATCTGCTGTCCTCGGAATGATAGGATCCTTGGAACTCTGGTATCCTTGGGAGTCTCGTGTAATCGGAACTCCAGTGTCCTTGGAACTCTGGTGTCCTTTGAACTCTGATGTCCTTGGAACTCTGGTGTCTTCGGAATTCTGATGTACTTGGAACTCTGATGTCCTTGGAACTCTGATGTTCTTGGAAATCTAATGTACTTGGAACTCTGGTGTCCTTAAAACCCTGGTACACTTGGAACTCTGGTATTTTTGGCACTTTGATGTTCTTGGAACTCTGACTTCCTTAAAATCCTGGTGTACTTGGAACTCTGGTATTTTTGGAACTCTGGTGTTCTTGGAACTCTGATGTTCTTGGAACTCTGATGTCCTTGGAACTCTTGTGTCCTTGCGGCCTTGATTTCTTTGCTTCTATGACGTCCTTGGATCTCTGACGTCCTCGAAGACGTACTGTAGCGTTTTTACTGCTTTAGCGTCCTGATTTACCAAAGACCTTGGAATTCCGCTCTAACGTACGTGCAAGGTCGAATAACGATCCTAAAGCTTCTTATTCATGAAAAAATGCACACGCGCAGGATGAAACGACCTGCCTACGATTCCTCCACACTTGTTTCTACCTCGTTCGCGGCTGTTTATCATCCCCCGTCTCGAGGCTAATGAAGGACCCGTCGATTGGGAGGGACACGTCCCTCCAGCCTAAACCTCTGCCCGCTTCCGTCAAGGATCAAGGACACACGCGGCGGATCGCGGTTCTCACATCGCGAATTCCACTGGGACGATGACCGTGGAGTGTCAAAAGTTTTTTGGTACCGTACGCGGTCTCGGCTCCTCGTCCTTTCACATGGCCGAGATTTTCCGCAAGGACACGAAAGGAGCCAGGACTCGGCGTGTTTTCGAACGCGTCTCGGCGCGCTGCCACTGGAATCACGTGGCGATCCACGCTCTTCCTCGCGCCCTTCGAGCCCTAAAGCTCCTCTAGTCTCTTCCTCTTTTCCAGGACATTCTCTTTCGTCCTTGATCTCGATCGCGATGGACTAGATTTTTGTCTCTCGCTCGCAGGGCACCCCACACTCAATTTCTCGCGGAGCCAAACAACAACAACAGCAGCGGCAAAAAAGGACAAATATCAGTCTTTCGTTTCCAGGGGACTTTTATGGAAAGCGCGAGGGAAGCCTGGATTGTTTTGTTTTCAACGATGAAAAGAATGTTATCGAAGCTTCGTCTTATTGCCGAGCGTCTCAAGGGTGACCTCAACGAGCTCGAGGTTTCTCCGGCTGAGTCGGCTCTTCAGAACGCGCCTGATGTTCTTATCGCCCGATGACCTTGGATCTTTCCTCGTCGGGCGACGTGGAGACATGCGAAGCTTATTTAAAATGCAATTCTCTCGCTCCCCGCATATACGTACATATGTATTTTTTTTTCAATACGTCGAGCCGAGAGTGAATTGTTTTGCCGTACGTACGTGCGAGCTCGCGTAAGGGCAAGGAACACGTCCGTCCGCGAACCGTTCGCCAAACGCACTGAGGATTCCGCGACGGTTGCTGGTTCGCCGGTGACGTCCATGGAGATCCTCCATCGCACTCTCTCCCTCGCCCTCTCTCTCTCTCTCTCTCTCTCTCTCCAGGTCTCCCCGGATGGGCATGCGCCACATACCTTTGCCACTCTAGGTATATACACGCAACCCTCCAACCACCCATCCACCCCGGAACGAGTTGCCAGAGGGCTGTATGCTGCCCTCACCGAGGCAAAATTGCACCCTGCGCTCGCTACTGCTTTGACGGCGTTGACGAGAGGTGGGGCAAGGAGGGGAGGCCTCCTTCGACGCGACTCCGAACCTCGGCCTCGTGTCCTTCGATCCCCTCCTCGTGATCTCCTCCCCTAACAAATCTTCGATCATCCTGCTCCAGCTTGCGTCGTCGAAATCTTTCGAAAATTTCGATTCTTCGTCGTAGATTGATGGATCATTAAAATTACGTGAAATTTCATCGTTCTTGTTAGATTTTTTGGTAAAATTCATCTCTCAAACTATTATTTATATAATTTTCCGCGAAATGTCAAACGGAACGATGTCGTTTATAAAATACATTGGTTCGAATCATGATAATAATGATATAATGAATAATAAGAATATAATAAATATATAATAATTAATGATAATATATAATAGCAAATATATTATTATTTTATTATTGTAGTGTGTTATGATTATAGCTACAATGTATTTGTTATTATAATTATTATAAATGCAATTCATCTATTGCATTATTATAAATGCAATTCATCTATTGCATTATTATAAATGCAATTCATCTATTGCATTATTATAAATGCAATTCATCTATTGCATTATTATAAATGCAATTCATGTATTGCATTATTATAAATGCAATTCATCTATTGCATTATTATAAATGAAATTCATCTATTGCATTAATATAAATGCAATTCATCTATTGCATTATTATAAATGCAATTCATCTATTGCATTATTATAAATGCAATTCATCTATTGCATTATTATAAATGCAATTCATGTATTGCATTATTATAAATGCAATTCATCTATTGCATTATTATAAATGAAATTCATCTATTGCATTATTATAAATGCAATTCATCTATTGTATTATTATAAGTGCAATTCATCTATTGCATTATTATAAATGCAATTCATCTATTGCATTATTATAAATGCAATTAATCTATTCCATTATTATAAATGCAATTCATCTATTCCATTATTATAAATGCAATTCATCTATTGCATTGCATATTATAAATACAATTTACCTACACTTCTTCCCACATCCTTCACGTTACCTTTTTTTTAATTTTTGTAAACCTGTTGTTTTTTTGTTTTTGCATAATTTGTTTCCGTTGATTTTTCTTTTGACCGTTTTCTGTGTTTTTGCTTGCTACAAAACCGTACGACTATACTTCGATGACAACCAATTACAAATATAGATGAAAATTGGAAAAATAGATGTACGACTGTATAAATATGAGTGAACACACCACAACCAGCGATGATCGATACTTTCAACAACAGTTTCGATAATTTTCTTCGGAGGGAGATGGAGGAAAGACTCCGAAAGTGAAAAAATATGCGGGCGTCGTATTCGAGGAGGGTACTGTCGGAGTCCCTTTGTGGACTTGCAAAGCAATTCGGAAGCTTCGAACGAGTTTCGAGCGCTTACGTCGATCGAGAGGAGAAAGAGAGAGAAAACCGAAGAATAGCTAGCAAAGATTCGTAACAATTTCACGTTTGAAGCTTGCACCGGAGGTAAAACGGGACGAGTTTCCTGGCCCGGGATAATCATCCCGGACACGACGAAACTACGAACTTCATTCGAGACTTTCGATGCTTCTTCGATTCCTCCTTCTCCTTGACAATCTGATGATCTCGCGAATGCCAGAAAATTCACCTTATCGAAATCGCTGTCGTCCTCTAAACGGCAGTAACAAAAAATATAATTAAGCAAGAGAAAAAAGCATCTTCGAAAAAAACTCGGCAATTTTCGAGCTTGACGGATCCTAGTCATTGACGAATCTGCATAAGCTTGGGGCCGAAAAAGCAGATCGATATTCAAGATCGATAGTCAATCGGCCCTAGTTGCCGGTGATCCGACAACTAGGATCATCTCTAATGAAAAAAAAGAATAAAATGTACCCTTAGGATAATAATATAACTTTAGGATGAGCGGGAATTTTTCTAATTTAGAAAATCACGAAATGACATGTATAGAATGAAAATCGTACGGTTTTCGACGAATACAATTTTATTAATAACAAATGCTTATTCGTCAACAAAAATTATAAAAATGTACTGTATTTTGTCGAGCACTAAATATATATATATATATATATATATATATATATATATATATATATATATATATATGATACGCAATGGTTTTGATCAGTGATGCTTACCAATAAACATTTGGTAAACCGATTCTACCATTAGAATAAATATCTACAATTCTAACCCCTATAATATATATATTTATAGTGTAAAAATATACATCATTTTTGGCACAAATATTTTTTCCAGAAATGTTCTTTCCCAAAACGATTCGTTTTCAAACAACACGTAAATCTCTTCAAATTTTTACGCGTCAGTAATTTGTAGGCGATTTGTAGGCGAAAACAGCCGGGACTGCACGACTGGAAAGGTGTAGGCCTCAAATATTTGTCGACCATTTTTTTCAACGCCCTAGAATTAATGTTTTCGACCTTAAGGCCTTAGGCCAATGTAACGGGTATAAAATCCTGTGCAAATTTAACAATTTTTTTTCGTATGAAGACGTGATTCACTCATAAAATAAATTACACATCAATTTAATATGAATATCGAGCTGCTAGAACATTTTTTTTCCGATGTACAAAATGGCCGACTACTAATATTTTCTTTTGTTATCTTTTTTTTAGGCGCTCCGCGGCGTGACGTTTAGCATCCACAATTTTTGACCTAGAACGAAAAACAAAAATTCTCGTCAATCTATATTAGAATACCTAGAGAAGTACGTACGGAATTTAAAAATATTGTTTTATTCAAAAGTTGTAGGTATTTGAAATTAAAAAATGGATTTCTAGTGAAAAATTTCGTTATAACTGCTCATAAACTGCTCATAAAATGAAAAGTTTTGGATTAATCAGAAATTCCGTACGTACTTCTCTGCGAAATGCAATTAAGAACATAACTTTCAAATTTGACGTAAATCGAGTGAAAATTGTTGATGTTATTTGTCACGACAATTGGAAAAAAGCTGTTTCGAAAAGTTTCCAGTAGTCAGCTATTTTGTACATCGAAAAAAAAAATATTGTCCAACAGCTTGATATTCATACTAAATAGATGTGTAATTAATTTTATGAGTGAATCACTTCTTCATATGCAGAAAAATTGTTAAATTCGCACATGATTTTATACCCATTTAGTAAAGTTTAGTAACCTAGGTTTAGTAGCCTAGGTAGCTGCGCGAATCCTTGCTAATAATCATACCTTGCTACGTTTGTCTCTCTCTCTCTCCCTCTCTCTCTCTCTCTCTCTCTCTCTCTCTCTCTCTCTCTCTCTCTCTCTCTCTCTCTCTCTCTCTCTCTCTCTCGTTGTATTTATTTGCGTTTTCCAACCCTTTAGAGTTAACATCATCCACTTTACACTAATCGTGGTTTAAAAACTAACCCAAACACGTAAAAATCTCGAGAAATTGCACGCAAGGGTAGTTTGTGGGGAAAAAGCCAATCCAAGAGACAATGCAGGCGAGATGGCACGGTTGGAAAAGTGTATATATAAAGGGCTTTCGTGGCTAAAATCGACCACGTGGCTTCGCGACGTATTTCCCGAGTCACCGCCCTCGGGCTAGGGTGATTATTGTCTTGAGGTGTCTCTCTTCGCAGCTCGGAACGAAACGAATAACTTACCGCGGTCTATCTGCGAGAGAAAAATAACACGTTACAACCCTGTTCCGCCGTTGTGTAGACTCGAAGGTCGGCGTTTTCAACGAAAAGTCATGCGAATAAAGGGCAAAGGGAATGACGAAGATAGGGGCAGGGGGGATGGGGGCGTGCCGAGCCGAGAGAGCCTTAAATCTGTCGGCTCACTCGGCAAAATTAAGGAGTTGCCAAGGTCGTTCGGTGGCCGGTGAGCAAGAGACGGAAACAAATGAGTCCAAATTTTTGAGCTTTTTTCTGGATCGTAGGATTCATCGTCCTGAAGACAGGAAAGGGACGGGAAGGGTTGAGGGAGAGGGAGAGAGCCAGATAAAAAATCACGGTTTTCGAACTGCCTCAAATATTCGTCGGCCATATTTTTCAAACCCCTAGAATACATGTTTTTGCCCTCGAGATAGACGTTGAGAACTTTTCGTATCGTTACTCATGAAAATTATACGTCGGTCTCCCACTCGATCGTTTTCTGTTTTTGTTGGGCTTTTTCAACCCCTAAAAGTTAATATTTTCAAATTTAACGCAAGCCTAGGGAATTTTTCGGATCTTTGCTGATCTAAATTATAAGAAGCTCCATCGCCCGCCCCCTCCCGCCCTCTATCTCTTTCGCTTTCTCTTCTTACGGAATCCATTGGAATATTTGACCAGCACTCAATAAATAATGAACTTACTATGTTACTCATGAAACTTATACGTCGGTCTCTCACTCGTTCGTTTTCTGTTTTTGTTGGGCTTTTTCAACCCCTAAAAGTTAATATTTTCAAATTTAACGCAAGCCTAGGGAATTTTTCGGGTCCTTGCTAATCTAAATTATAAGAAGCTCCGTCGCCCCCCCCCCTTTCCGCCCTCTATCTCTTTCGCTTTCTCTTCTCACGGAATCCATTGGAATATTTGACGAGCACTCAATAAATATTGTTGAAGCACTTGAAAAGGTCATAACAAAAATCGTGTTCGTTTTTTACTGGAGAAAAATTGTCAACCCGATATTTACTGGCCAGGATGCCAGTCAGTGATAAAATTGGCAGTAGAAAAATGAAATAATAGGGCAATCCTATTGGTTCTTGTCTTATTGCGAGCAAGCTCGTTACCTCGTGGCTCTCCTCGACACAGAATATACTTCGATTAGACTTCGAAATCGCGTGCACCTTTTCGCTTTTAGAACTTCAACAGCCTCGATAAAGTCGCCTGCTTTACTCACGCGCTCCGCATTTTTGTACGGTGGCTCTTGTTAGCTTGACAACAATGGAAAGTAAATATCGCGCGCGTTGTTGCGATAACGAGAAGATATAAAAATAAAGTGTTGCCCGAGCAACCAGCCGCAATTTATGCGCGTTTGGTGTTTAATTTTTTTCCTCTTATTTTTTTTCACGGCGCTACCTTTAATCAGAATGATATTTTTTAATTCGAATAAGTGGTTCGATGGATATCCGCCGATAAGTGATAATATTCGAATGTTATTTTTCCTCTTGAGAATTCAATGGGTAAACTTTTCACATTAATTTTAACTTGCAGCGAAGTATAAAAAGTTTTTATTTTACAAATTGGAATATTTTGGCGACTCCAATAAATAATAGGACCGTTGAGAAACTAAATGTAAGTCACGCCCAAAAAAGCTCCGGCAAGCAAAAAAAAATTGTGCGCGGCCTACGATTTAATAATATAATCCGATATATTAAGGTTACCATCGTTATTATGACTTTTCCGTTGACTCGGCACTCTTCGGGCATTTGCCGCGGTGAATTTCTTGCTATTTTTTTCTTCTTTCTGCCCTTCGCTTTTTTGCTGTCGCTTTAAATTCTCTCCCTTCGTCGCTTTCTTGCCTATGGATACAGATTTTCGCTCCTGAAACCGAGCCCTCTTTTTTCGTGCAAACATTTCGGGCCTCCTCGGCGCCTTTCGGCAGTCTGGACAATTTCCCGTAAGGCATTGTCCGATGGTTGAAGAATTTTAGTTCGAAAGTACATGAAGCTTTTTTTTACTGTTGTCATCCATTACATATTTTCAATTTTGTACGTCAAGTTTTATCGAAATGAAAAATCAATCGATATATATATATATACACGAAAAATGGTCTATTTTTCAAATTTAACGATAATTATTTTTCTCTTTACCTAATTTAACTACAAATCGCAGTTTATTGCAAATATGGAGGTAATTTTATAGAGAACAGGTGATGATAATACGTCAATTATTAACATGCAATTAACTGCTCCGATAATAATCGATCATCATCAATATTCCAATAATTTCACTGATAATAATGAATCTAAATCAATACTAAATTAGTTCCACCGATAACATTCGACTAAATTTTCAACCGCATCAGTCTGTTTACAATTCAAAATTGTCCTCGACTTTTCTTCGATCGCGAAAAATCTTCACGTCGTCCTGAAAAATCATGAATATTTCGTATTACCAAAAATGTTATTGGAGATTAAATTTTCCTTATCCGTTCGATTTAAATTTTGCGCGATGTTACTTTTGTGTTTTTTGCAACGATGCATTTTTTCGTCTTGGAAGAGTTCCCGTCCTCCGCAACCCTCCAGGAGGGGAGACTTACGATTCGTAGCGGTTTCGAGCACGGCAGACGAGCACACCAGCTCTAATAGGATTGCTAAAATTAATTACCCGCATTTCCATAAGCCCGTTCTCTTCGTAAACGTTTTCCTTTTCTTCTTTATTCGCGCCTCACCCCTCACCCTCGCCATCCTCGCACCCGCGCTTACGTCGTATTAGAACTACGAATGAGGTAAAGTTGGACGTAATACAACTTGATCGTCGAGAAGTACACGACGAACGGGATCAACTAATTTTGGCCGCTTAAATTCTGCTTTTTTCCCGCTGTCGTCCAATTGAATACACAAGGAAGACTGATGGATCAAAATTCAGGGTCCTATTAAAAAAAAAGTCACAGCAATCGAAAAAAGAGAGCTCTTCCTTTATTCAATTGGGGCAGGCGTAATTATTTTTGAACGGTGGTCGCAAATCGAAAAATTCCTTGCAACAAATCTCGAAATTTTGATTAGTAAAGATATTTCCAATGATTAATAATTTATCATGAATAAAAATATTATCAATGATTAAGAAAAATAATTGAGCATAAATTATTATTAATGAAAATATTTTTAATGATTAATAAGAATAATTAACAATAAAATATTACGAATGCAAATATTTTCAATGATTAATAAAAATAATTAACAATAAATTATGACTAATGAAAATAATAACAATCGAGTTTTATTTGCACAACTTGCTTTACAAGTTTTTTACAAAAATACTAACGAAAATATTTTTAACGATTAATAAAACTAATCAAGATAAAATTATTCTTGATAAAAATATTTTCAATGATTAATAAAAATAATTAACAATAAATTATGATTACTAAACATATTTCAAAATGTATATCTATCAATTTCCGCAAGCTTCGACGAGAAAAATAATTATTCGAATATTAATTGCGAATGAAAATACATGCGTGAAAGTGAATTTTTTTATTTCACTATTTATACAATCAGATTATTAATCGCTTGGCAAAAATTCACACTCCCAAAAAATACCGGCGAATTCTTAAAATCCAAAATTATATTAAAACAATTTGAAACGTAGGGTTCAATTTTTTTTTAACGCTGATACATAAAAGCATGCGTCTTGACGCTTGCATCAAGGCTCCCAGTCATTTGCGATTTTTTTTTTTTATTCACGGTGCAGATCAAAATCAACAATCGACGGGATCGCGTGCAGAATTTCTCGCCCCCTACGAATTACGTCACAAATCAATAGTATGGATACAGGCTTGGGGTGCGGAGGAGATAAGTCGATAAAAATGATGTCGTACGTTTCTTTGAACGTAGCCCACCCCAGACGGATATGACACTCGAACGTTGGCCGACTCCTTTGGCCAGTCGAGACACGAAAATAAAAAGTGTCTCGCCGCTCTCTAATCACAGAAAAGCCGGCCCGAGAAAATAACCGAGGGAGAGAGAGAGAGAGAGAGAGAGAGAGAGAGAGAGAGAGAGAGAGAGAGAGAGAGAGAGAGAGAGAGAGAGAGAGAGAGAGAGGAGGGAGAGAGAGAGAGAGAAAGATTTGTCTGGATGGTCTCGAGAATAGTGTCGTCCAAAAAAAAAGAATAGAAAAGAAAGAAAGAAAGGAAGGGAAAAAAACATCCGATGAGGATCGACGAGGCGACGTGTTTTGTGAGCAAATTGTTAGGGCCTGTAACGAAGAAGCGAAAGTTTGCTTGCGAGATGATGGACCAAAAACGCATACACATACACACACGCATTCAGAATAATTATCGGTTATTAGATCGTCTATTGTTCGGAGACGCTTCGAGACGGCACAACCTGCAATTTGAATAAAAAAGCAATGTAAACAATGGACCGCTGAAATTGAAGAATAATTGCGTCGGTGTGAAGACGAAAAGATCGTCCCCAACGCATCTTCCCAACGAAAATATCGTCAAAGCCACAAGTTCCTATATTTTGTTATTTTACTTTGATTACAACATTGTGACATTTCATCGCGATTAGTCTATGTTATTGACTGCAACAGAAATTATAGCGTTACACACTTACGGAATTATATTATCGTATTAAATGGAGTGATAAATAAGGCTACATTGGTAATGCTCCCGAAATGATAATTGTGCATGTAATCTGCCATTTTTAATGGATACCATTCGATTACTTTGTAGGTTAAAAGAAAACAACGGTTTGAAATATTTCGAAACCTTTTTACTAAACAGATTTCGCAGATAAATCATCGTTATCCTTTTTTTCTGTATTTTGAGTATGGGAATCATTCTTCAGGAGTATCACTATCCAGACTTTATATCGACGCTGCTTACGAAAAGTATCCCGTTTCAAAATTCTTAGGAAAAGAAACATTTTTTATTTCACCTCGAAAACTAGCATGATTATGCTGTCACCGCGAAAACTAGCTTGTGTGAATTTCAGTGTAAAAACCAGTGTAAAAGGAGTAAGTTTAAAATCTTAAGGATATCATCAAAACCAGTGTAAAAGGAGTAAGTTTAAAATCTTAAGGATATCATCGCTCGTACAATCTTAACTAGACAGAATTTTGGTGAGAATTTAGAGTCCTTCGTGCTGAGGTAAAAATCTCGAAAAGCAAACCATTGGTATTTTTGAAAAATGACAATTTTTTGCGTAATGATATTTTTATTTTAAACTGGTTACTTTTATTAATAGTTTGATAATAATTATCAATTAAAATCGATGACAGTATCTTTTATTTAAAAACAATAACGAAATTGTAAATATAATGAAATTTTTATATTTAAAATTGACCGTAAGCTTTCGATGACTTCCAATATGACAATTGAAGATAAAACATTTCGAAGCTTGACGTTTCTAGTTCGCGGTTCTAGACACAATTTTTTTTTCACTAGCTGAGAAATTGCATGAAAATAAGCGACAGAATAATTTTCAAAACTTCGTTCCATCTTTCAACAAGTCCACGGGCGTTGATACATTTACTTACCAATTTTTTTCCCCCTCAAATTCTCATATTAATCCTTACCGTTTAATTTGATCGATTGGAAAGCTCCGAATGATGATTCGGCGCCGAGTTATTAGCTGTGAAAGTAAAATGACACTTTTTACTCTGATGAATGGCTTTCGTCAACTAATCGTACAAAAAATGGCATATTTTTTTACTAGACTCATGATTAATTTGTAAATCGCCGTTGCAACAACGATCTAAGATATATATATATATATATATATACTATATGTATATTTAAATTTTATTTAGTTCCAACATTCCAAAATATAATTATATTTTACATTCATTATTCTATCTTATTGGCCGCGATAAAGATTGTCCTCAAATTTGTGGTAGTAAATAATATAGAATTAGAAATAAATAAATAAATTATATATATATATAGATATATAGATATATATAAATATATAGATATATATAGATATATAAAGGACTCTGCAAATTATGGACATTTGCCCATTCCATTACGTTTACGCAAGGGGTGATCCTCTGTCTCTCTTTCCTGGACGACTCGTAGAGGCGAACATTATCGAAAGATTGAAAGTCGATTGAATGGAGTGGGCAAGCGGGTTCGACCATCGCATGAGCAAGCTCTTTACTCTCGAGGTTTCTGGCGATGTGCTATGGCCGTATATACATATACATGAATATATATATATATATATATATATAGATAGATAGATAGAAAGGAACTGATCGAGTCTGTGAACTTGAATCGGCAGCACAATGGATCCAATGAAACGCGTCATTATTGTTCGATTTCTCTCCCACGTTTCGCTATCCGCTTTTCCTCAACCTCCTCTCGCTGAACTTTCCTTGAGTCTGAGCACTGGCCCGTCGTAATACTCGTGACCGGCGAGCATTTACCCCGGAGTTGGCTTCTTGTGTATTCATTTTGTGGCAACTATAACAGTGAGCGAGAAAGAACGCGCGCTCCTGCGTCCCATAGGATTTAACATCGTATTAACTAAGTAATTTAACTTTAACTTAAGTAATTTAACTATTAACATCGTATTAACGTTGTAAATTGTGGCGAAAAAATTCGTTTCGTCAATGAAATCGGTAACTGGCTGCGCTCACTCGAATACGAGACTTAAACATATTATTAATGACGGCAATAATAATGATCATCATTATGATAATAGAGATAATGAGGATGACTAAAATGTTAATAATAATGATAATAATAACGAGTAAACGTAATCAAAACCAACCTTTTTCGTACTAATAATAAATATAGTTGCAGTAGTAGTAATAATAATGTCAGTACGAAATAACGTATGAAAATAACAATAATTAGCTAACTCGATAATATAAAGGTAAACAATATGTAAAGTTAGTAATAATGAATGGACTCAAACCAATGTATTTCGTAGTAGCTAACAAAAAAATAGTTGCAGTAACCGTAGTAATAATAAGATGGTATCATTAAATATTATGTTATTATTATTACTAAACAATAATATGATAAAATAACAATAGTATATTGAATAATCATAATAATGAAATAATCAAGTAGTTATTTATTTGGTACAATGAAATAAGACCAAAAAGTAGTTATAATATACGGAAAAAAGTATAATATAATGAAATAATTGAATGATATTTCAAGAACGATAAAAATATTAAAAAATAATAATCATAATTATAATAATAACAGCAACAATGATAACAACCCGAACAAGAATAATACGAATAATAACGAAAACGGTTGTTAATTGCTATAATCATACATATATTAATTACAGCGAAAAAATAGCAAAATTAATAACAATAATATCTCTAGTTGCTAAGAGAAAGAGAGAAAAGTTCCTAGTTGCTAAGAGGGACAGATTGAGTGAGAGATGACGGTAAACAGGGAGGATGAGAGAAATAAACGTTACGCGCGTGACGGAAGGGAATGCAGTGAAGTCGAGCCGTCATTGAACGCATCGGCCGAAGCTTCCCACACGCGCGCTCTGCAGACTCCGTGCATCCCCGTGCTTTTACCTTTACGTTTATTTTTCCATGCGTAATGAACTCCCTCTTTCACTGCATCCAACGTCCAATCCTCCCTCTCGTTGCATCGATAGCTTCGACCGCCCGCCCCCTGCTCCCTCTGGACTACATCTACACGACTCAACGATCGTCCGAACCCTTCGTCCCTTTCACCGTTGCGCCATTCAACGAAACGCAGTTTTGCAATTCGATGGTATTCCTCT
>OX632357.1:25274743-25558698 GCA_951751655.1 Ophion costatus | reverse complement strand
TTTGCACATAGACGAGAAACGAACCCTGCTCGGGATATAATCCCTCGAGCGAGCCGATCCATTGCCGATCATCAGACTGCCGAGTCCTTCCATCCAAGCGAGCTGTCAATCACTTGGTCTTTTTCCGGTAACTCACTGCCCCACTCCGCTTCATCCACTGGCCAGTTCCATCTCTTTGACTCGCAGACTCTTTGCCATCTTGACTTGCCTCGAGGCAAATCGAAGACAGGGGTCGCTTTTGTGGCTCGGGGCGAACAGTCGTTGAAGTTGATATACTCGGGGCGGCTATCTAACTCGTTGGATCTGGAAGCGTCGATTCCTCCATTGATGACACTTCTCAGCAATCCAGGTGGAGCCTTCGAAAGACAAAGCAAGGGAACCTTCCCACTTTTATTATCCGCAACGTCAGCTTTGACGCGTATCAGACTTATCCTTTCGACATCCCGTCACTATTATCCACGAGGGGAAACACGGGGACATTAATTTGTCGCCACCAACGCACCGCCATATATTGCAGAGCTTGCCAGCCGAAACGCAGCCTTACGGCTCGCGGGATTTAATTAATAATCGGGAATTGGAAGAGGGGTAGGGGCTGAGATACAAGGGAGTGCAGGTCAGGGGTGTAATCCCTGCGCAGAGTTCTTAGTTGGCATAATCCAGCGGTGCCACAACCAGAACCCTCCCCAAACCCCGTTTTCCTCCACCCAACAACCCCCTTCCCCGAGTCCCCGTGTAATTGGACCGATTTTGGGAAAACTTGACAGCCCATTCCCTCCCCTAGACGATCGTGTATCATGGCCGAAGTTGTTGCCAGCGCGAGGCTGCAGTTGGAAAATGCTTCGTTGTCGTTCCACCGACAAGCGAGTTCCAACCTCCAAGCCAAAATATCCCGTAGCCACAAATTGAACTGGTAGCCCCCCTGCCGGAAGGCCATCAGCAGACGAGATTTGGATTCAGCTTCAAACTCACTTTCGCACACGGGTGCTCGTGCGCTGAAAAGCTCAAGGTCAATTAAGATTGAGGCACTAGTACTCGAAGAGATGGCAGGGTCAATCGTTGAAATAAATTTCCCGATGGTCCAAGTAAGATAGGAATAGTCCGCGTGGTGGAGTCTCATCCCTATCCGATTTCGAATAATAATATACCTTCCGGTAATATGCGGGTGTTTCCCCAACAAGCTTCATGCCCCGATGCCTCGGGGCCTTCGCTCCTCTCACTCCTTCCATGTCTCCCCGACTCCCTCACTCACTCCTGAGCCCTCTGTAATTACCATTACCCGGAAACTGATACCCTCTGTGATTATGGTATTCCTCCTGGCAATAACGCGACGCGCTATCACGCTGCTGATGCAGCGCGTTCTCGCTATGATTGCTTCCCCCAACGTCCTCCCTGTTACTGGCAGTTCCCATGCCGCGGTAACTTCCTCTCAATTAGAGCACAACGATTCGTACGGATTCCTTACGTTGCGCTGCTGCGTGCCGTTTCGGCGTCGCGCCGGACGAGCGCACCTAAACTTGGTTGGAAGACGTTCCAAATGGACCATCTGTTGATTGCCACCCTGAACGACTTTTAGACATACGTGCCATGTTTGGTGATTGGCATTTTGTTCCAGTCGGGCCTGGCCTCCAACCTTCTAGTACTCGACTCAAGCTAACGTAGACCTCATTGGAATGTTTTAAAGCTACTTTTAATCTGCAAAGCAAGCTCAGTTCTGACACCTTATCCACGACTACCTGGACCGAAGAATTTGAGCGTTCAGCGACGAGGCGACCCTTTGTAGGCTGGATTGAAGGACTTTTAACTTATCCAGTGCCTTTAAGAAAATTCAGCATCCGCCAGCGGTTATAGACGAATTCCACCAAAGTCCAGGGCTTTGAAAAGCCTTGATCAGTGATCAATGCACCCAGCCAAGCTCTCAAGTGTAGTTTTCATATCAGCATGATAAAGCATAGTATTGATGGATCTCGTTCATTTTAGTAGATAGAATGTTAAACGCTGACGCAATTCGCAATCAAGGAAAATAATGTAGCCAGCACCATTGGAGAACATCAGCCAACTCGTGCCTCCGTATTAAATATTGACGGATATCCTCTATGCAGTTTGTCTCGTTAAAGCTTTTTATTTTTCCACCACTTGAGACGCTACCAGCGATCGGTTGAAATTCCTATTAAAGCCACCCTCCCTCCAAGCAACTCTTTCTCGCTTGTACATGGTGTATATCCCCCCCCCCCCCGCCACTTCCGGCTCGCCCACCTTCCCGCTATCCCGGAGCATTATTTCGCGAGTAATAAAGAAAGGGCGAGGCTTGCCAAGACTCGGGACAGATCCGTCGCACTCGCTCGCGAAAAAAGGATGTCTGTCTCGCTCATCTCTATCCTGCACCGTCTTCCTACCCCATTACCCCACGTTCCACGAGCCACCCGACGTAAATTGCAATCCTAGAGAATCATTATCCGAGGAGTACAGAAGAGATTGGTTTTTTAAAGAAATTTTACCGTGACTGTGCAGCCCCCCTTGTTTGCTACGGTAAAATATCGAGACGGATTTTTTTTCTATGCTTCTCAACGCTCTCCTCTCCCTGCGGATCTACTTCTTCACTCGCTCTCTCACCCTCACTCTCTCACATTTTCGTGTTGGGTTCCGTTCACTTCCGTAAAGTAGGCGTTCTCTTCGTATATTTTTCTATAACATATAATCCAGCCCGATATTAAATACAATATAATAAATAATAATATTAATATTGTAATGAATAACTTTATTATTGATTAAAGAGCGTATCATTATTCCTCAAAGTACTTATCATTAGTGGTCGTTATTGTTACTGGAAGTATTTTCAATTCGATTCTATATTGATACGCGGAATATTATTATTGAAAAAATATTTTTTTATCAATGTAATAGTTTATTTTTAATGCGCGTTATTTTCATGTATTTTTCTATAAGATTTAATTCAGCTCAATAGTAAATACAATATCACAAATAATAATATTAATATTGCAATGGATAGTTGTATTATTACTTCAAGAGCTTATCATTGTTCCTCAAAGCACTTATCATTAGTGGTCAATATTGTTACTGGAAGTATTTTCGATTCGATTGTGTATTCGTACTTAGCAGAATATTATCATTGAGAAAAATTTTTTCCAACCGATTCAATAGTTTATTTTTAATGAGTATATTATTTTTAGCGATGGGTTTTCATCGTTAAGGATTCGCGAGTAGAAATACGCCGTACCAATTAATAATGTTAACGATAATGAAATAAATATCCTGCCATGCTATTTTTGGTTTCTCTAATGGCCAATTACCGAGACTCGTCAGTTTGAAATTTTTGTAATGCAAAATTCGCTTTTCATTTGCGGCGAAAATGTAACACAGTAACGAGACCTTATTCAATCAACGAAAACTTGTAGTCGATATCGGTCACAGGAAATTTTATGAATAAAAAGTCCGAATTAATGAGATCGAATGTCAGCGCGGGAATGCACGCTCTGAACAGGCTCCGCACCACGGTAATCCTTTCATCCCTTATCAACCTTTCACGCATATATGTAAAAAACTGAAATGAAAAATGCAGATCTCGTGATCCTCTTATCGGCTATGGTATATTCGTTGGTTATACGAATTCAATATTTAATCACGTTGAATCGCGCTCTTCTCTCCCCTCTGGAGAACTAGGATTCCTCCTTTCTCCCTCCCTCTCTCTCTCTCCCTCTCTCTCTCTCCCTCTCGCTCTCGTATGCTCTTGCAGGTGTTTGGCGACCTCCCTTCCTTTTTTGCGCCCAAACTCGTCACTTCTCTATTTCCAGTTGCTCAGAGAACCCCCGATGTGTTGTGCACAAACACTTTTTCCTAATCCCTTTTCGGATCGCATTTTTCGCACGCTGGAACAGAGAAATTGTGCAAAACACGTGGTATATTTTTTACCGAGCTTCGATCGTGTGCGCCATCACAATTTCGATAAAACGACCTTGAAACTTAAACAAACCCAATCAAATCCATCAATGAAAGTACCTCGAGACTTGAATAAACCCAAGCAGACCCATTGATAAAACTGCCTTAAAACGAAACAAACCCAATCAAATTTGACGAGCTCTAGTTCAGTGGCCGTGGCTCAAGACAGTGCGCGACTAAGTCATCCATCGGAGTATCGGTTCGATATCCACAGGACCTTTAGGGGGGCGCTCCATACAGAGGCTTAAAAATGAATTTTTTTTATTGTCTAAATTTATAGTTTAAAACCTGTAGAAGACGATGTAAACGCGTTCATCTTATATTAAAGGCGATTATCTCGAAACCTCTTTTTCCAATCAGTTGAAAATCGGTGTACACGATTACTCACAAACTATTTTGCCGATTGGACTCACATTTGGCACACGTTTTAATGATACTTATATTCCATCGATGAACCTCAGTCAAACAAAAAATTATCGAAATAAACATGTTTGTAGCTGGGCCAAAGTTTGAATTGATTACCGAAAAATTAAAGTATTTTGTTCTAAGGCCTCCCCTTTAGCCAATTATCGTTGTTTCCTCAATATTAATGGTTCATCAAGTGACCACATATTTATACTAATCATTTTTTTTGCGCAGACAGTTTCAAACAATCCTACGAGGTGCTGGAGTGTACACCGTATTTGGCCCCCCTTCCAGACGACTTCACGGCGATCGGTTATATCTTCGCCATTTTAAACTTTCTTCAAGCAACAAAAATCGTTTTGAAAACTAGAATTTCATGATAAAAAGTACCTACGACCCTGAGAAAATATATACATTCCTTACCCTCCAAAAAAATTCATGAAACTCGACTAAATTTTGGCGTTCCGCATGGAGTGCCCCCCTCAGAACAGCTCCACGATTGGCCCGAAAGCGTCTCAAGCCCGCAAAGTACTGTATCGACTGTGGGTCAACGCGCGAACGACCTCGCTCTCGCCCTCGCGCGACGCCGATTATTTTTTTCCAGGCTAACACAAGGGGTGAGGATTAGGGGGGGCTGGGTGAGGGGACTTCAACGATGGACGGCTGCACACGAAGAGAGCCGCGAGGCTGGGGCGACATCTGGAGCGGCGATACGTTAGCGTGTCAAAAATCGCACACGGCCCGGGTTTATAATTGATGGAGGCTCCGGTAATTAATAGGGGGTGGTTCGGTGTGGGTGCCTTCGGCCTCTACGAAACGGAACGGGCCTAGATGGTTCACGGCGGGGGGGGGGGGGGGGGTTGGGTGATGGAGGTTGGGTATGAAAACCAGGAGTGGCAGGTTCGGCTGGTGGTGTCGGGGGCTGAAAATGGGCAGCGTTGCCGGCCAATGGCCACTGACCTCCGGACCAACCGGCGATCTACCGGCCGATTTAAAAATGGCGAACCAGCCAACTACGACTATGGAATGCAAACGCACGACGAGGAAAGAGCGGGAAGAATAGTGATCGGGTGAGAGAGAGAAAGGGGGGGGCGGATGAAGAGGGGGTGAGAAAGAGCGCGGACCAGGCACCGGCTAATTGATATGTGCCCATTAATTATTACGTCATTTCCGGTGAGCCTTGTTACCGCGGGGCTCCGCGCACGTGCCCGTGACACCAGAGAGCTCAACCGGAGAGCGTAGCCAGCTAACAATTTTCCATTCGCGCCTCTCCTGGCCGTTTTATAACAGCTTCGGCCCCGAGCCGTGCCCACAGCAGCGCTTGTGCCCCCAGCCCCCCCCCCCCCCCTGGACGACATTTCCCGCGCTACGAGAACTCCCTGATTTCATAAGGACGAGAAAAAAAACACCGACCAAACGCCAGCAGGTTGACTCGTCGTACAGCAGTCCGGGATTCTAGATCGTTCGGATTATGGTTTTGACGTGATAATTCAGCTAGCTCTAGAATGCATTATTCTCGCAGCTTGCCTGTACGGGTTCGGTCAATAACCGTGAAATATCTCCCGGACTTTCGGACTCCTCCTTCGATCCTCTTATTCTCCAAGATGGGGTTCTGAATTTTGAGATCTGCAAAAAAGTGTATATTTCTTCTTTCTTCTTTATTATATCATTGAAAATGCAATTAAAAAAGAAAAAAAAACATTTTAAGATTATTCAGTGAAAGCTTTGTTCAATGTGTAGTTTAGCTTGAGGGAGTTTTTCGAGCTTTTTTCTAATATGTCGCTTGGAGGAAAGGAAATCGAGGTGTGGAGGGCCATCGCCAATGAGAATAATAGCAGACTGGGCATGTATGGAGAAAGAGATGAAAGATAATATATTACATATAAAATATATAATACAATGATATATATGTATCGAAATATATCACCGACCAAAAAATACCAAACAATACCAAAAAAATATTTTTATTTAATAACGTTTTAATAAGAAAATTAAAAAGATTTCGACAATGATGCTGCATGCGCGAGGACGATAAAAATTTCAAGCCGAAGTTATGGATGTGAAATTTGGCAGTGATGTGAATTATTTTTTCACGGGTTTTTTTAACGATATAAATCGAAATATATAGATTTCACGATGAATAACATTGACGATGGATGTTTATTGGATGATTTGATAAAAACATTGTTTAAAAGTCAAGAATGATTGTATAGCACGTGCGAGGTCGATAAAAATCTTGTAACTTAAAGATATAAAACTCGTTCGAGAGGTTCGAGAGGTGAATTATTTTTTCACTGTTTTTTTATCGATATAAATCGAAATTGATATCAAGGATACATCGCGGCCAATATATTGCATGACAAAAAAAATCACGATGTATATGTATTCAACAATCTAATTTTTTCAACGTTAGGAAAGTTTGTATACCACGTGTGAGGTTGACGAAGATCGTGTAACTTAAATATATAAAATTTGTTCGTGCGGCGAATTATTTCCCAGCACTCTTTTTTATCTATATAAATCGAAATAAATAACAACAATACATCGCGGCCAAAAAATTACACGATACAGCAGATTCACTACGTATACTTACTTGATAATTTAATCAAACGATTAAAAATAGGATTAAATTGAAAATAAAAATGCACTCGCTTGAATTGAAACGGAAAGTTATTGGGGACAAGTGGTATCTCACCCTGTCCGCACCCCGGTAGAACTTCTGCCTCAATGACGTATTGTTGTGAAGCAATCTACTGCTCAACTTATACTCGTTCGATTTAAACGAAACACATACCATTACCTTCCCGCCATTTTAAGCTATACAACAGAGAAAACCATATTTCATTCGGTTCAGTAGTTTTTAAGGAGGTACGATTACGTCCACGGGGTCGAAAAAGACTCTAAATTTATTTCACGCATAGCTGCTCCCAATGATGTTTACATATGTTGATTATGCGTATTATCGATTATAGTGTGCCAAATGTTATGGCATATGTTGAATTTATTGCACGTGAACAAATAATAACTGAAAAATTAGATCGTCAACGACTCGATAGTATTCTTCGTAATAATATTAACGTAATCAAATTCAAGCCTGTTAAAATAGGCTTGAATTACATCAGCGGAATAACCACGATAGGCAGAATATAATTATACATATTATTAATACGTGATAAATGATAAAACTCCATAAATTGTTGTTTGCATATTTTGTGGTGGCTTCTATTCAAATTATTTTCAAAACAAAACTGGGTTACGTTCGCCAAACGCATCAGCTATTACTCGCGACGTTGCTAAGTCTGTGGGTGCTACTTCGTCGTTCTGACCATCTTCAACCGGAAATAGAAACTTTCTTGTAATGTAGTGCTTCAACTACACGGTCAAGATTGATTTTCTTATTTTTTACAATATCTATTATATCTAATCTATCGAATTTCAGTTTTCCAACGGGTTTAGTTGGATACGTGAGCAGAAAAACCACGATCACCGCACTTCCGGTTGACCATCTCCATAAGACGACGTGCTTCGCTAACTCAAAGTGCTCGACTTTGCAGTTTTATTGCGAATAAACTAAACGGTCAAAATAGCTTAAAGTTTGGAAATAGGCGCAAAAAGTATTCGTCAAAATCATATAAAAATTTCAAATCCGAAAGTTGTATTCGTAGTAATGACCGTGCCTCTTTAAGGATGTTGAGTCCCTATGAAACATGTTAATGTTAATTGTTCAATAAATAGCTTCTTAATCGTCATGAAATTTTTACACGACCTCCTGAATACTTCATGTAAAAACATACCAAATTTTCGGAATTCTATCATCATTACTTCAACCTCCTTAAGGGTTGAAATAAAAAATGATAAGAAAATTCTGAAAATTTGGTATGTTTTTGTATGAAGTATTTAAGAGGTCGTGTTAAAATTTCACGACGATTAGGAAGCTCGTTATTAAAAAATTAACATTTTGTTAAGAACAATTTTTAAAAGAAATAAAAAAAAATGTATCAATAAACTTCGTTTTGTTTCCGTTGCTTTCAGTACATTGTAGATTTTATAAAATTGAGAGGTCAAAAAAAAACTTATTGCAAAGTTACATCAGTTTCGATAAAACAACATTTAATTTGCGAATGTTAATTGTTCAATAACGAGCTTCTTAATTGTTGTGAAATTTTTACACGACCTCTAAAATACTTCATACAAAAACATACCAAATTTTCAGAATTTTATCATCATTTGTGATTTGGGACTCAACATCCTTAATTGAGACGAGGACGAAAAGACAGGCAGACGGCAGACTTTACTCCTTTATTATAAGTGTCGAAAACAAATCGCTAGAAATATCGCCGCAAGCCAATGTCCTACCCCCAACCCCCATTTTTGTTAGCAATCAGGGGTGTTTTCGGCGAGCTTAAAAAACGCCACAACGCGTGGCAATGTGGAGGCAGCGGAAGGACAAGTACGCGAAAGAGCTCGTGAACGAAAGAATCGGCAAATGGGAATAAAAGAAAGGGGAAGCCTCGTCGGTGCATCGTGTCGATAGGAACAGGCAGTTATGGTCGAGGCTAACGTTGATCGGGCCATTTCGATGCTCCATTAGGACGTGCTTTTCACAGATTTCCATACGAATTTCCATTTCACCGTGCGTCGTCGAAGGCGGAGACGACGAGTGTAAGAAGCGTCGACGAGGGCCGCGGAGTTGGAGGCTTTCGTTGCAGAGGGTTGTCGGAGGGCGGATCGGGCTGGCGAAATAATTGGTGAAAGACGCCAGTTAGGATCCTCTAATCAAGCCGGGAAAGTCCATCTGCATACGAATGCCAGAGAGAGACGCGGCAATGGGCGAAAAACGTACTCGAGAAGAATCTCAGGCCAGCCAGGCCCATTTCGAAGTCGTGCCAGCACTGGGCTAATCGCGAAACTGCCGGAGTCGCGAAAAGTGCAGCAAGTTCGAGAATAGAGCTCAATCGAGGTGGGAACCGGAACCGTACAATTGAGAAACAAAATGGAGAACGTTCCGTGCTCGAGTCACGTGACGGTTCGTTCCAATTTGGAAAGTTCGCCTTTCCGGAAATTTGACGAGCCCGAAAAAGGGCCGAAGGTGGCCCGGTGGAAGGACCAAAGGAGGAAGGGAGGTATATATATATTATGGTGGTTTGAAAAAAAATTTATTTTGTTTTCGGAAAATGTTACTGCGTTATGAAAAAGTAATTCATACAAAATTTGAAAGGTCTAAACATTTTTTTGGGTAGTGCTCAACGACTTTCAATTATTTTTTAAAAATTTTTCGTCATTTGTTTTCTTATTCCAAAACAACATATTACTCCAAAAACCATGTTGATTTTCATCAAGCGGTTGATATAATTTTCACAACCGAATTACATATATTAATTCGAAATCTGCAAATACAAATGAGTAGTGAAAAAACATATTTAATAAAAATTGTGTATCGTTATAGAGAAAATTAAAACAAGACTTACGTTGGATCACGCACTAACACTTTCTGCATCGAGGTAAAAAAAAAATTAATACTTCGATAATAATTTTAAAAAATATGAGAACGGCGTTTGAGCACTAACTAAAAAATTGTTTAGAACCCCTTAAATTTTGCAAAACTTTCTTTTCCTTAACATACTTTAATTTTCCGTTGAGAAAACAAAATCGATTTTTTTCAACCACCCAATATATGAATATATATATACACACGCACATATACGTATATCATTCTCATGTCTGTTCCCAGATCTTTTTAGTTTTCGCGCAAACACTTTTCGCCATTTTCCCCTTTTTGTCCGTACTTTCCTCGCGACATTTTCTTACATGTGTTATCGTTATGATGTGCACCATTTAGCAATACTTGGATGCCCAACTCAACACTAACCTAAATGCCTCAGACTTTTATCAGAAGCTACAAAATAAGTTTGAGAGGGCGGCTCACTAAAGTTCGACGGATTAATAAAAACGCAGGTCAGTCCAATTGACTCCCAATAGCTTCTAAAAACATTCAAAACAAAACTACATATGTAAAGCCAAATAAATCAAATAAAATCCAATGCTACAGGAAAAGACGAAAAAAGATGAAAAATTATTTTTCTCGAAAAGTAAAAAGAGATCGGAGAATATACATGGAGGTGATTTGGGTAGATATTGATACGAGGCACCAAGATGTCTATGTTTATGTGGGGGAGGAACATTTCCAACTCGTGACATCAGAGTTTACAAAGGTCCTTACATATATACATTGGGCTTACATGAGGTCGAGTATGAAGATAGTAGGATACTATGATGACGGTCCTCGAAGTCGAAGGCCTTGAAATCACTAATTCGCGTGCGCTTGCGTGTGTGTGTGTTGAATAGTGATTTTAAAGCATTCGATTTCCCTATATATATATATATATATATATATATATATAGGTAAGTGTGTGTGTGTTTGTGTGTGTGTGTGCGTGCGCGCGCGTACGTTTGCATGTGTAGCTGGAGACATCGGAGATGCTCTCGCAGCCGGTGCGAATAGCGCGAGCCTAGACCACCGGCATTATTTATGGGGCTTACGGTACTCGGTCGACCGCAAAACGCGAAGGCGTCGGAAGACAGTGCGCCCTTGAGGGCTTTTCCTTCTGTGCTTGCAACCGCGGGGGCGAAAATACTTAGGCTTTCTCTCTCTCTCTCTCTCTCTCTATATATATATATATATATATATATATATATATATATATATATACATATATAAAGTGTGATAGGCCCCCGAACCGACTTACAAAAGCCTCCAGATCTCGGTGCGATGGAGAAGCGCCATATATATATATATATATATATATATATATATATATATATATATATATATATATATATATATATAAACAGATACCGCGGAACTCTTCGCCAAGTGGCAAGTGCCGAGAGAAGCGAGAAAGCGTCGCTCTTGCGCTATCTCGCAGCCCTATATTCGCGCGGGGTTCTCACACCGTGGGCCATAGGGGCGAGGGGCGTTGGTGCGCCATGAGCGCATACGTTTCCGGTCTGTGTATTGTTAGTCTGCGGTCGCGTTTTCCGAGTCTCTGCACTTCGCGCGCGCGCGTCGTACATCCCCGAGCCCAGGGAAAATCCGCGTCTAGCGATCCTCGAATGAACCCTCGGTGCCGTTTAACCCCTTCGGCCCTTTGCCAGCCCCCCTTCCCTCGGCGCCCGTACTCCGGTCTTATCGCGCAAGCTCACAAGCCTGACTGGACGGAAAAAAGTACTCCCAGCGGACAAATGAGCTCGGTAGGGAACTCGAGATAGTCTGCCGTAGGGTGTAGGGTGAGGGCGGAAGGGAGAATGTTCACCGATCATACTTCCGGTTGTGCATATTTTCGCGCGGAAAATTTTACTGCGGAGGTGCACTGAAAAAAGGCCAAGTGAAAAAAAGAAGGGGGCGAGAGACTGCTGGTTGGGGGCCCCGATAGATGACGGCCAGTGAGGGAAGGGGGGTGGGTGCGGAAGAACCGTGGACAAGTTTCGAGAAATAAAAGTTTCGTCGATTCCTCTGTTTGGAGAGATTCTGTGTGCGGAAACGGCAATAAAGCTGCTCGCCCCACAACTCACGAGAATCCCGTCGGATGTACAAGCTGCGCCGAGCGATGTTACCCCACGACGTAGCCCTAGACGTGTCCTGTATGCTGGGATCACAGTACAAGCGTTGAATTGGGAGTGTGTATATATATATAGCAGGGATGATAATCTTGCACGAGCGATCTCTTTATATGCGCGTACCAAGTTTCGTCAAGTCGCAAGAGATCACGCTGGAGACGGAGAAAAAACTATGGCGACGTATAGGCAGGAAAGGGTACCTACGATAACTTTGATCTTTTGGGTCTCAAGCTTGAAATCCCCTTGTTTATACAAACTAGAGCTCCAGGCATCGAATAAGCTTCGAGAAATTCTTTCACTCCGTAGACCGTCTGGACTCCGATTTTTCTGTCTGATTCCGATGAAAGTAGTATACATTGAATGAACACATACACCCACACATCCACGGTGTAATATAATTTTTCACCAAAGAAAAAGACAACACTTTTTCGAGTCCTTCGAAGGACCGTAGCGACATCTGCGATATACAAAAGTATGAAACCGGACTTTTTTGTTGAAATGACACATCTGTTGTTTGAAAATGCCAAAAACGAATGGAGACGGCTTTCTGCGCCACATTGAATTGATCCGCGAGTTATTGTTGACTTTGAGTATCATCTTTATCCAATGAAGCTTGCAATTCGTTGTCTGCGAACTTTTTCGGTGGTTTCCCACGCTCTTCGTTTCTCACGTCAAAGTCACCACTTTTGAATTTTTTGAACCACTCGGAACACTGTGTTTTACCAAGAGCATGTTCACCGTAAGCTTCGACAAGCATTCCATGCGATTCTGCAGCAGTTTTCTTCAAACGATAACAGAAAATCAATCCTCTTCGCAAATCGTAATTCGTAGGCACAAAATTCGACAGATAAAGTGCGGCAGATAAAGTGTTACGGAGCAATAGCACCCAAACTATTGATCATATCCAAAAATATTTCAGACAAAAGTCTTAGTGTTCGAGAAGGCCGTCATACTGGGTCACCCTATTTTTTTATCGGTGGAGGCGCTGAAGCTACGTCAAGGTCCACTCCACTTTTTTAAATGGAACCATGTATTCATTTTCTATGACATTACGACGGATTTTAAGGGCTTACCCCCACTTGCGATTTTGAAAAAATCGATTGTTTTATTGCATTTTTTTGAAGTATAAGTATCTGAGAATATGTCCTAAAAATGTCAAGTCGATCCGAACAAAATTGACTGAGATATGAGCGTTGAAAGAGAAGAATCCGTGAATTGAAGAACTGAAATTGAAACTTCAAACGCGTTTTTCTCAAAATGGCTTTTCTGAATTCGGTGACCAAGATTACTCGAACACTAATGAACCGATCTTCTTGAAATTTTGCAAGCTTATTTAATACATAAAAATGTAGTCTTTAATCTTCGATTTTTTTCGTTAAAATCGAACCATTAACTTTGAATGTCCGCCATTTTGTGAAAAATGAATATTTTTTAAAATCCTTCGATTAAATACTAGTTTATACTTATATTTGACTAAATCCATCCGCATTTTTTTTTCAGATGATCCACTTCGCCGAAATGTTGGTCACCGCAAACCGTGTATATAAAAACATTATTTCATTGACGGCCATTTGCAACTAAACAATGTAATATTTTTCAATAAAAAAATTACTGAAAGTTCTTCAAGCTGTGTTCTTTAAGATGGTATATTGATCAATTAAAATAGTTTTGTAGTTTTCTTTTCAAAAATTCATGAAAAAGGCCTTTTTTGCGCTACAAGTGGGGGTAACGCCTTAAGATGAATTCAGCTGCCTACAACACAAAGTCCTTCCAGTCACGCAATGGTTCCATTTAAGAAAGTGGAGCTGACGTTGACGTAGCTTCAGCGCCTCCACCGAAAAAAAATAGGGTGGTCCAGTATGACGGCCTTCTCGAACACTGAAACTTCTGTCTGAAACATTTTTGGATATGATCAATAGTTTGAGTGCTTTTGCTCTGTAACACTTCATGTGCCTCAGCCTGTATATATATCGTATGCTATCGTCCCCGAACAAAAGTTTGCCCAGCCCGCCACGCGCAATACTTGCGATCGCGTCGCGGAATCTCTGCCCTGTACACTCCGAAGGCCCGCGAAGTATGAGAAACGAGACGGAAACGAGACATACAACAACACAATTTAGCAACGATGAGGCATAACAGTTAATTTGCATTTATATTAGAGTTCATCGATGTGTACGTGCGCGTGGAATCGAGAGGCATTGTTCACGCCCGCAACCCCGTCAATTTGAACGGGAGTCCTTAAACCAGCCGGCATTCTCAATCCCCTCGCTCCACCGGCTCTGGTGCGATCAACCCCGTGACAAACTTTAAACTCACTTGGGACCGTTGGATGCTCGATCGGACGGAATAATCGTTAAGATTTATTTTATATACATATACATATAGATTAGGGTGGTTTAAAAAAATCGTTTTTTCTTCCCAACGGAAAATTGAAGCATGTTAAAAAAAAGAAAATTATGCAAAATTTAAGGATTCTAAACAATTTTTCAGTTATTGCTCGAACGCCTTTTTCATGTTTTTTTAAAAATAATTATCGGAGTATTAATTCTTTTTTATCGCGATGCAGAAAATGTTTGTACGTGATCCAATGTAAGTCTTGATTTAGTTCATTCTGTAACAGAACACAATTTTTCTTCAAATATTTGTTTTCACCATAAACAATTTGTATTTGCATAAGAATCAATATATGTAATTCGGTTGTGAAAATTATATCAACCACTTGATGAACAAGAACACGGTGTTTACATCCCTGAACGTCTAACAAGTATGCGTGTTCTTTTGGAGTAATATATTGCTTTGGAGTAAGAAAATAAATGAAGAAAAAGCGTGACGAAAAATCGAAAAAAAAATAATTAATAGACGTTTGAGCACTACCTAAAGAAATGTTTAGACCTCTCAAATTTTGTATGAATTACTTTCTCATAACGTAGTAACATATTCCGTTGAGAACCGCGAAAAAAAAATTAATTTTTTTATAACCACCCTAATATATATATATATATATATATATATATATATATATATATATATATATATATATATATATATATATATATATATATATGTATGTATGTATGTATATCCGTGCTAAAGTGGATGGGATACATCACACATATACAAATGCAATATTAGCACGGTTAACATTGGGGGAGTGTGCGTGTGGTCCGGCGCACGGGCATCCCCTGCTACCAGGGTATTCGTCCCGATTTGCGAACCCCGCGGTGATCTCTCCGAGAAATAATATTGTACCATGTCGCTCACTCGCTTATTGCTTTGCCCTCTTGCCCCGAAGGGATTTCGTCGCCCTCGCGCATCGTAAAAATCGCTAACGCAGTCGGCTGGTGCGATCACACACCGGCCACCCTTTCATCCCCCTCGTGTCCGAACGCGGCGAGGGGTGCGCCAACCGGTGGGCTTTAATTCGGGCCTCCGAAACACCGGAATTCAACGTGTCAATTTAAAGTGAACGAAGGGAGGTACAGCCGTGAAACAAGGAAGATTGAAAATTGAGAAGACAAGGAAAATGGAATTTTATTTGAAAGCGGGCGAGAGGACTCAAGGTGACATTGTGGAATCAAAAATATGGTACATACGAAAGCTCCACGAGGGCGTCACAAATCGCTCAGCTTTTGCATATGCAATTTTTTAATAGGATCAAGAATAATTGATTTTGCTTCTTTTTTTGTCGAACTCTCCTCCTCCTCTCTTTCTCTCTCTCTCTCTCTCTCTCTCTCTCTCTCTCTCTCTCTCTCTCTCTCTCTCTCTCTCTCTCTCTCTCTCGCTTTTTCGATTTTCCCGGCCAACCGAGCATTTCCATCATATCGGATGAGACCCGGCTAATTGAAAAAGAAAATAACGGAAATGCGGAATATTTGGTACCACTCGAAAACCGAGAGGATGGTCACGCCGTTCCACGTACAAAAATGGCCCCCGCACTATTGGGCGAATAATAGTATTTTCCATTCGAGAACGTCCCAAGAACAAACCCAAGCTAACAAACGTTCTCTTCGATACCCCACCCGTTTATTCCATCATTTATAAATTAACTAAATTAAGCCCAAAAATACGGCACTTCCTTGTCAAGTGCCCCTTCGCCGGTGTATCAGTTGCCGAGCTTTTTCCGAACCGCGACCCCTTCCAACATCCGGACCGTTGCCTTTTTTCTCTCCTCCAAGAAGACCGCCCGCCGTGTTCGCTGCATTGGTCCGGACGTCCTGCCCGGCAAGAGGCCGCGGTGCCAGGGGATGGAAATCGAAAGGGCTGCTGATGTACGGGCAAGTGGGGGTGCGGGGGAGGAAGAGCTTTCGCGGTGATCGATAGTAATTTACTTGTCAAAACTTTCCGCAGGCCCTCTCACGGCGCTCAGCGTGACTGGGGTAACCGATGGGGGCTGGCTCGGGGGTGAGGAGAGTTCGAGAAGGGGTTGAAAGGGGGCCAGCCGAAGAGGTTAATAAACCCCATCACGCATACCTAACGTCTTCTGCAAAGCTCTTGCCTGCGCGGGGCTATAATATAGCCGCGTCTTCGGTAATCAGCCTTAAGTCGATGACGCGACACGCTTCGTCTCGCGGGAGAGATGGAGAAAGAGAGGGAGAGGGATGAAGAGAGAGAGAGAGAGAGAGAGAGAGAGAGAGAGGGAGACTTGAGCCGCGCACGGAATACATCCGTAATTCTCTTTGACCTCAGGTGAACCCGATTCCTCGATCCAATTATCAAAGGATGCCGATCCGATGTGAAAATCCAGCCACCCCCTGCTCATCCACCCTCTTTGGAAAAAATTCAAACCAGCACGTTTTTCCGATCGTCACATCCCACGAAGCCCCAGCTGCCAATCCATCTCTGATTCGACAATTGTTCTCCACCAACCCCTAAATACACGCAGTACCCACCCCCGATGTCTCGCATAGTTTCGCCAGCTCATTCGTGGTCGCAATTGACGTAGGAGCAAAGTTTAGCGTGCTATGGCTGCGAGTTGAACGACGAGGAGGGAGGCGAGGGAAAAGCGCGAGGGTCTTTAACTATACGTACAGGGTAGTAGGTGGTAGGAGCGAACCATAGAGGGACGACGACGACGAGTTTCGCTCTATAAAGCACCTCGAGCATGTAGTTTCATGTAATTGCAGGGAAACATCCCTCGCCCCGGCACCCTTAACTCCTACTGCTGCCTTACCGCGCCTTAAACAACCCGACTAACCCTGCCTTGCTCTTCACAAGCCCCTGGATTATATTTATCTAAACGTGTAGGTATAGCCGGCTCGAGTTACTCGCTGCCATGTACCCAGCTTACGTACCCTCTGTACTCTTGTGCATTTATTTATATGTTTATGGCGGAAACATATCTTGACACACTTATATCCATGTAGCATTGGATGTCAGGACGTCTGGCTGGTTCGGAGACGGTCCTCGAATATAAAATTGAAATACTGATTACTGCGATCAATTATCCTTGAGCTGCCGTGATCATGCTCAAGTATCCTAATTGGACATCTTATTGTCCTGAATTTTTTAATTCATCAAGTCCTGAAAAAAAAGTTCTGGAGTCCTGAAATCCTGAAAAAGGATCAAAATGGACGACCGAAAGTTCGAGCGATGACGAGAGGTGCTTGCAATACTTATTGCGGTAAGGATTATTGATTGATTGATTAAAGGCCTTAGGCCACAGAAACGGGTATAAAATTATGTGTGAATATAGCAACTATTTTTCGTATGAAAAAGTGATTCACTCATAAAATTAACTACACATCTATTTAGTATGAATATGAAGCGGTTAGAAATTGATTTTTTTTCCGACGTACAAAATTATTGACTACTAATATTTTCTTTTATCTTTTTTTAGGCGCTCCGCGGCGTGACATTTAGCATCCATCATTTTTTACCTAGAACAAAAAACAAAAATTCTCGTCAATCTTCATTGGAATACCTAGAGAAGTGCGTAGGGAATTTAAAAAATATTGTTTTATTCAACAGTTGTAGGTATTTGAACGTAAGAAATGAATTTTCAGAGAAACATTTCGTTATAACTGCTCGTAAACTGCTCATAAAATGAAAAGTTTTGAATTAATCAGAAATTCCGTACGTACTTCTCTGCAAAATGCGATTAGAAATATCATTTTTAAATTTCAAGTAAATCGACTGAAAATTGTTGAAGTTATTTGTGACGCCAATTGGAAAAAAGCTGTTTCGAGCAGTTTCAAGTAGTCGGCCATTTTGTACATCGAATATATATATATATATATATATATATATATATATATATATATATATATTCTAACAGCTTGATATTCATACTAAATAGATGTGTAATTAATTTTATGAGTGAACCACTTTTTCATACGAAAAAAATGTTACATTCGCACATGATTTTATACCTATATCCTGTGGCCTGAGGCCTTAAAAGTGCTCATCATGCGCAATAGAAACAGGAATTTGAGAAACGAAAATTGGATGTACAGAAAAGAAAACTGGATAAATGAATATTTTTATTTATATCAAACCTTTTCCATTAGTTCTATTCTCTATCAAAATCTATGTTTCCCTTCTGATACTGTTTTCATTAAATTTATCGAGTTAATCTCGTGCTTATGATTGCGTTCTTCTTCTTTTACTCTTCTATCTCAAATCGCTGTTTTATTTTGCTTTCATGTTTCATTTTGTTTTCATATTTCATTTTCTTATCGCATCTCGCGTCTTTATTTCTGTTTACAAGAAAAATAACATTGTTTTAAGGGGGGACTGTCTTTTTTTTTCGCAAAATTTACCGCTTTTTGGGAATTTTTTTGTGAAGAAAGTATACAACGGAAAACTTGTGAAACTTGGCATATAGTTTTATTGATCTGTTTACTACATACAAAAAAATGTTTAAACAATTTCATAAAAAAATCCGCCTCCCACCCCCCTTGACGCGCGATGGTCCTTTTTTGATGGTGTGCACGATTACAGCCTTCACGTTCATCCTGCAACAAAAACCCAAAAAGCATTTTACTTTAGACACATATAGCTATCGTTCGATGAAGGGAAAAAAAAAATTGACGATTTGGTGACGTTTTGAACTTGAAGTATCGATTTTTCGAAAAAAATTGATCGATTTTTTGTTATAAATAAAAAACTATTAAACGTATTGCTTTTTTGCTTCATCAAACGATAGCTATATGAGTCTAAAGTAAAATGCTTTTTGGGTTTTTGTTGCAGGATAAACGTGAAGGCTGTAATCGTGCACACCATCAAAAAAGGACCATCGCGCGTCGAGGGGGGTGGGAGGCGGATTTTTTTATGAAATTGTTTAAAAATTTGTTTGTATGTAGTAAACAGATCAATAATAAATAAAACTATATGCCAAGTTTCACAAGTTTTCCGTTGTATACTTTCTTCACAAAAAAATTTCCAAAAAGCGGTAAATTTTGCGAAAAAAAAGACAATCCCCCCTTAAGACAAAAATAGAGAATATAATACGCGATGGGAAAACAATATAAAAACCCGATAAAATAAAAGCACGCGATAAAAACAGCAAATTGAAATGCAAAGTAAAAATCGAAAAGAAGATCAATGAAATCGTGAATCTAAGATAAACATAATAAACTTAACAAAAGAAGATGAAAAAACATTCTGAAGGGAGAGAGAGAGCACTGATTTGGTTACGACGTTTGGATACGGATTCGGCGATGGCAACTAAAAAGGAGAGAGGGTTGGTTCACAAGCGTGACGGAAAAATCCTATCCGCATGTATGAATATTCAGGGGTGATAAATAAAATTATGCAGGCCAGTGGCTGCATCCGGTTCAGTACATTCTCCCTCTCCCTCCCCCCCCCCCTCTTTTTTCTCCCTCTCTCACTTTATTTCCCTCTGGTGCAAGTACAGCAAAGTACACAGGTACGTGTCGAGTGAGTTAGACTCGGCTACTTATGCGACACGTACTTTCGCATACGGACGTAAAAAGAGTTAGGGGTGAGTCCTAGACACGAGTAATATGTAATATTTAACAGGCTCGTGTTCGCGGACCACGCACACGTACGTGTCACGCTTCCGCGACTCCAAAGGCTACCGGCTCCGTTCACGTGGTCGAGATTAACCGCTCAACTTTTACCAACGTCCATCGTCGGACACGAACCCTCTCTGGCGAAAAAATGAAAAACGCCCCGGCGCTCTCTACACGTTCGACTGCTCGGCTCGCATGCGGCGAAAATAATCGCCAACACCTTTTGTTCCCCTTGAACGTAACACCGAGTGCGCCCTGAGGAAAAGGAGAAGGTGAGTTATCTCACCTCGTGCACGAAACTTCGAAATCTCTCGCGTCTTTCGGATAAGGTTTCGAAAATCTCCAACTTCCGATCGAGCTGAAATTTTGACTGCAAGTATATAAGGAATGCCTGAGACACGGGAGCTTCAGTATCGGAGCTCTCAGCCCTGATGATGCAGACTGTAACGTTTGCGAAACGTCGGCACAACGCTGATTCTCAACACGGCCTCCATCCGGAAGCCACATACTCTTCAAATTACATAAAGAGCCGTGAAAGCCTTAAAACTAAAGTTCATCATTTACCACAACATTTGGCACACTATAATCGATGATACGAATAATCAACATAAGTAAACATCAATCAGAGCAGCTGTGGGTAAAATAAATTTAGACTCTTTTTTGACGACTTGCTATAGTTGTCGAGATATTGATTTTTTAAGTTTTCTTTAAGGGTAATGTTCCAAAAACGGATAAAGTTCCGTGCTTCCCGGACATCAATATTTTTACACGAAAAAGGAATAATTATTAATTTCCGGCACAAAAAGGATGGTTATTAATTTAACACCGAAACAAAAAGCTTTCAAATATATAGTTTCAAATATATGTCATATTGTGTAGATTGGCAGTACATTTTCTAGATTTTTCCTTACATAATTGTAACATCGATAGAAAATTGTAAATCTATAAAAACAGAACAAAAGAATGCTTTTTATTGCATTTTCAATAAACTGACAATGAATATTTATTTAAAAATGCCAATATTATACGATACCAAAATAATCTTATATTTATAATAAAATCTTACACACAAAAAATGTATCATTATATGTTAAATAAATAAATACTATTCGAATTCATGTAATCATACAACTTCTAGATCATGAATCATGAATCATTCAACAAAAATCAGGCCCAAACTGATCCAAGCAGACCTTATGAAATAAACACTACCCCAAAAAAAAAAACACTATAAACAAAGTAATATCGCATACAATACAAATTGCAAAAAACCTAAATACATATTCTTCCAAACAGGGATGCATACTTATATCTGCATTAATACCATTAATATGATTACATTCAAAATAAATAATTAACACATAAAAACAAACCTATCTGCTTAACGGAAACCAAACCCAAACTGATAAAGTCTTAATAAACACCACCCTAAAAAGTAGGCCATGAATAAAGTATTATCGCATAGAGAAGAAGAAAAATATCCTGCAACAGGAATGCATATTCCTACCTGGAACAAATCGAACACGAATGAAAGAAAAACGTTTATTTCAATCTATGACAGGTGAGAATTGACGATAATAGAAGATTTTCGATGCATTTGGAAAGTCCGAGCACGGATTGTCGGTGCAGGTGTGACGTAGTAACCGGGAGGTGGAGAGGTGACCGACTTCACGGTCCAGTGATTTTCATCCAGCCAGCATTGCCGTAACCCAGCTAAGAAGCACGAAAATTGTCGCAGCTTCTCCCGTCTTCGGATCACGTCTTCTTGACCCTCTCTCGCTCCTTTTCGATCTGACGCTCCGCTATCACACGAGTCTCTCCTCTCCTCGTTTGGCTATGCGTTCGGGGGTACCAGCTCGGACCGAGTCACCGATGTGAGCCACCGAATCCATCGAATCAGTTGCTCAACGTAGTGTGAACGAGCTTGATTGTCCATATTGTCCGGCAGCGCGCGGTGGTGAACCAGTGAACGATCGAGTGAACGGTTTAGTCATGGAGATTTCCAACGCTAACCGGATTCCTCCATCTTCCTTTGTACGAACTACCGCCCCCCCCCCGGTTCCAGCATTTTTTGTTTTCGCTCCATATGTATACTCCTGCTCAGGATATTCGATCGAAATCGCACAGGACATTTTCCACTGCATACGCAGCCACAATATCGTTGAATATATATTTATTTTATTTTTTATTTTTTATTTTCGATCAAATGAATGGTGAATTTGCATTCAGAGGGTGAAAATACATCAATATGGACTTGTAAAAAAAAGATTGAACATTTTATTTCGTTTAAATTTTTTTTTAAATATTTCGTTTATTTCGTTTATTAATTTATTTCGTTTATTTCGTTTATTTCGTTTATTACGTTTATTTCGTTTCTTTCGTTTATTTCGTTTATTTCGTTTATTTCGTTTATTCCGTTTATTTCGTTTATTAATATTTAATATTTCGTTTAAAAAAATTCTCGTAAAAAAAAGATTGAACATTTTATTTCGTTCTCGGCCAGAAATAAGTGGTTTCACTGAATCGTCGATAATTTATTTTCTCCTTCGATTTGGAACTTTATTTCGTACTCATTTTCTTTGTTAACGGTGGCTCTTTGAAATGCCATTTGATTCATCGGGCTCCGATTATTCTTCGGTTTTCTCGGGAATTTGAAAGACGGACCATCGATTTTTCCTGATTTTCCCATGCTTACCCCGTTGCCGTTTTCCAGCCATTTTTCGCGATTTTAGCCATTTCGGAAAAGTGGTCAAAAAGGAGGATTTTTTTTTTCTTCCCGCCTTTTGAATTTTTTCAAGGGCCTACTTGGAGAAGAAAATTGGCTGATTACGAATATCACGGAGGTTTTATTGAAAGCTCAAAATTACGATGCCTGATTGCGAAATACTTAATTTTACACACTTTTTACGATTCTTCATGCAAAAATTGGGCGTTAGGGAAAATGAATGACGAATTCAGATTGATGGGGTAAAAATGCAATGATATGGATTTATAAAAAAAATGATGAAAAACAATTTTTTTTCCATTTCGGCCAAAAATACGTTTACTGAATGCTCGATCGTTTATTTTCAGTTTGGATTTAGTACTCAACTCTGACCGCATTTTCTTCATAATCGTTTGCTCGTTAAAATGCCGTTTGATTAATTAAGCTCCCATTAGTTTTTCCGATTTTTTGTAACACTTGAAGAACGGATTATCGATTTTTACTGATTTTTCCGTACATTTTCGCTACTTGTCAAGCTTACTTACTGGAAAATTTGCGACATTTTCGCTACTTGTCAAGCTTACTTACTGGAAAATCTGATTGAGATATCGGAATGAATCTAACGGCATTCTCCAAGTCTACTATAATCATTTTCAAGATCTACTCCAACAAATCTGCGTATCTCAAAAAGAGCCGATGCTTTAGTTGTTTGATATTTCACACTTTTAGTGATTCTGTAAAGGTGGGCGAAAGGGTCCAAAAATATTTTTATCGACTTTAATTATTTTGAGGCTCTATCTAAAAAGGGAAATTGCTTGCCGATCACCAATATCACCGATGTTTTTGCCAAAAATTGAAAATTAAGCCACGAAAAACGATTTCTGATACATTTTTGACGATTTCTTGTACAAATTGAGGGTTTGCGGCAAATCTACTGTCGGATTCGTGTTCAGGGGGCAAAAATGCCTCGAAATAGAACTACGCAAAAAAATATTCACACCCAATTTTTTCCTACCTCGGCCTAAAATAAGTGGTTCCATCGAATCGTCGATCTTTTCGTTTCTGCTTTCATTTTGATCTTTGCTCTGGGCTCATTCTCTCTAATATCTTTTTCACTAAAAAAAAACACCATTTGATTTATTGAGCACCATTCATTTTTCGATTTCTGACGGAATTTCAAAGTCGGGTCATTGATTTTTGCCCATTTTTTCATACAAACCCTTCTTCGCTTTTTCGGTCGCTTTTCGAGTGGACATAAATTCTGTTTTGCTTTCAAGTTCCATTGATAATACACATTATAACTAATTTCAATGTAATAAGTAGTCACTGCAATCAAGAATAAAAATCAACTCGTTATTTAAAAAAATATTTTTCTTTATTCGTTCCAGTTCAGACGTTGATTTTAATTCATTTTTTATTACTCATGAATCTATAATTGATATTTAATCGATTTATATCGAATTATTTATCTCGTCGTCGTGAATTATCTTTTACCAAAAAAATCGCCCTTGACAAACTCAGTGTGTTCGAATTGCCCATGGAAATGTGACCCAATGTAATCTAACCTTGGCCTACACATTGAAAACTAAAAAATTTGGAAAAATATATTTAATTTCCTAAGAATTCTGAATACTTTCTTCAAAAAGTCGATTTTATTTAATTCTGATTTTAACAAATCATTTCGATTTGATAAACAAAATACCTAATTTATTGGGCGATCCGAAGAAAAAAGGTTCCGTGCGATTGGCTGTAGAGGGAGGAGGCAGATGGAGCCTGCAGCTCGATAAAACCTCGACTCTACATGTCCCCGAGGCGTGAAAATTCCGTGAGGCTTTGGAAACGAGTAGTACACGTACGGGTGTGTGCGGACATAAGTTCCGAGACCCGGCCAGGATGCATTGCAGTTGAAATAAAGTCCGCGTCGATCCGACGACTCTCCGGGACTGGAGAGTCGTAGCTTTCAATTATTTCGCGAGCCAACCTACGGGCCCTGCATCCCTTTATTGGGTATTCAATCGTTTCGGGGGACGCCAGAAGTCCGTCCGTTTTCGTTTGTCCTTAGCTTGTCGTGTTACCGAGCCAAACTGACAGACGTACAAGACAACTGTGATCTTCGCTATCGTCCCTAATTCAACCCCTGTGATCTTTGCTATCGTCCCTAATTTAACCCCTGGAATCTTCGCTACCACCCGCAATTCAACCTTCAACCCCTAACTACACTCGTTATTCCAGCGATCCTTCTGGAAACTCCTACGACCCTTTTATGACCCGAAAGTAATACTTGAAATTTATATACAACCCTTGCTACTTTTCCAACATAAAGGATGTTTTTACCCTTATCCTTTCCGGGCCCTGAAATTATATTGAAAATTTATATGCAACCCTTTTTATCGCTTTTCCGACACGAGGCATGTTTTTACTTTGATTCTTTTATGGCCCCAGAGACATATTCAAAGTTTATATACAACCCTTGTCACTTTTCCAACGTAAGTTATGTTTTTACCCTTATCCTTTAATGGCCCCTCAAATTATATTAAAAATTTATATACAACCCTTTTTATCACTATTATCACATACAACCATTGTCACCTTTCCCAAAATAAGGGATGTTTTTATCGTAACCCTTTTGCGGCCCCAAAATTATACTCAAAATTTATATACAACTCTTTTCACCACTTTTCCAACACAGGTCATGTTTTCACCCCTACCCTTTAATGGTCCCGAAATCGTATTAAAAAATCATAAACAACCCTTATCACTTTTCCAACATCCCTTCTCATCCATTTTCCGAATACCACCACCAATCAGTCCCAAATAGCCGGCGCATATCCCTGACCCATCGATCCTCTGTCTTCCTGACCCTGAATAATCTCGATACACGCTACGTCATCGCGGATCTCGTCCCACCAATATTTACAAGCGAAAATTAAATTACTCCTCCACTGGTGGTATCCACGGAAGACCCCGGCAGCTGGATACACCGCGCCACTTTCGAGAGTTCCAGGAAATCAAAACTACCGCGAATACGTATATACTTTTGCGCAACGGCGAAGGGAAAAGGCGTTGGGGTTTCACTTTAATTAGCGCGGAGAGTTAATTATCGGTCTCTGTCGCTCTTTCCCTCTCGCTCTCGACTTTTCACTCGTATTTTCAACGTTCTTTGAGCACTTTTACCTTCCTGTTTGTTGTTGTTAGCTTTTTCTTCGTTCTTTATTCACCTCGTTTTTTTTCCAGCCCTCGTCGGCGTTCGGTAAAAGGACATCGAGAGTCGAGTCAAACGCGTACCATATTATGATACGGTCAAGAGCCAAGCGCACTCGGTTTACCCATAGGCTCCATATATATATATATATATATATATATATATATATATATATATATATATATATATGAACAAGGTGGTTTTGAAATATTCGACCTTGAGGACCGTCTGCACAACCGCCACGTCTGCTGATAACCAACATTACATAGATATAAAAGGTCCAAAATAGCCTTTCCCTATGCTATACATATATAGCATTACCCATCATGGAACTGGTGCGTTTCAGACCGAAGGTCGAAATTTATGCACACCATGGTCTCTCACCCTGGTATGTACATACGTATATATATATACACCTATGTGCATATATATGTATACACACGAGGTAACGTATGTACACGCATGTATAAATTTTCGTGCTCCACCACCAAAGTTCCCCCGGGGACTTCTCTAATTCCCGTAGCCGTGCTCGCTGGTAGAATTTCGAAGCGAAAACTAACGAATCGAGATTGGCCGTAGAATTCGAACTGGCTTCGATGCTATCGAGTCTGTCTTCCTCTCTCTCTGTCTCCCTCTCTCGCTCTCTCCAAATTTCTCACTCCAATTGTGACGGGCACAAGGGAAAACGAGTGAAAAAAGGGCAAAAGGAGTTTCACGATAGCGCGGCGGGACAGAACCGCACAATGGAAGAAAGGAAAATGTATACCATATAAGTGAGAGGTGGGAAAAAAAAGTATAAAAGTGAGTGAATCGCGAGTGAGAACGACGGCATGAGGAGGGGAGGGGGTTGGACAGGGTTGTTACGGTAAATTTTTTGAAGGGGGCGATTCGAGGATTGGTCTTGCCTCCATTTCCATCCCCCCCGTCCCCGTCTCGCCACGAGCCCGCTCGTTCTCCACCGTACACCCTGTAGCGTTAAACGACGTTAGTCTCGTCTGGAAGTGACGCTGAGCTGGCGAGTTTTGCTCGGGGGATGCTCCTGGTCCTCGTTAGCACCCTCCTGCGCCATCGCGGGCCAGCAAACCATCCCCCTAACCGCTCGTTCATTCACCAAACCTTCCTGCGTCCTTCGAACCTGCTCCCTCTCCCCGGCCTCTTGTCATCTTTCTCCAGCGTCCTTTTGATAACCCGTTGGGGGTGACACTAGCCAACAAGGGATGAAACGCGACGAAGAAACACGCCGTCTCTTTCCAACGTACTCGGCGCTGCTGCGGTGCTGGAAAGCGAGAGGGGCTGGACGGTGTGAAGAAGAGGGAGAGAGAGAGAGAGAGAGGGTGCAATGGATAGGGGTAGGAAGGCAGAAGATGAAAAGAATCGAGGGCCCGCGCTCTCGAGCGACACTCAACGATGGAAAGCAACCGACCGAACAACCGTTACGTAATTCTTGCCAATCAAGTGATTGCCGAAACTAAAAAACTATCGTCTCCGTGGACTACGATCCTCCTGTGTTCGGCGTCGAGGTAAAAACCAACCCCCGTGTTCTCGCCTTCCCTGCTCGGGGTGCATCACCCTGCACTCACAAACTCGCAGGAAAACTGAGTCACTCGTTTTTTCCCGACAACTCTTCTGGTCATGGAAATTCACAGGTCGAAAAGTGAGGGGGTGGAATTCACCCCTCATAGGGGATGAAATTCAACCTTTTCCACGCGAATCACATCGGAGAAACTCATTTCCACGTAATTTGCTACTCGCGCTAAAGTATTCAGCTGACATTTTTCAACCATCGTTCGTCATTTACGCGACTGGAAGGGGTGCGACGTAGATCGTTGTAAATGTCGAACGAAGGAGTTATGGATGATTCGGTGCGAGTGGCACGCACGATAACCGCGGACTGCAGGGCTACGTTAGGGTTGCCGGATAACACTGATCCATTACACGAAGAAAAGCCACGTTTGCGGGGGTGTAGGGGGTGCCCCGATATCGTTGATAACATCGCAGCGAGGCCTGGAGGCGGCATTACGAACAGGCTAATGATATCCATCGATATTAAAGTCGAGTGTGACGCCGAGATGGCTCTTACGCGCCTCGGCTTCATCTGCATTTAAATGAAATCCCACCAGGAAGCTCGGCGAGTGGCTCTCGGGCCAAAGCACCCGGAGCATCAGCTCGATTTTTCACGCTCCTTTTTTTCACCCCCCAGCCCCTCTCCTTCGCCATCTCCTCTCCTCTCCTTTTTAAACTTTTTTTTTGCTGCTCACTAACCCACCTCGAATCGGATTTACCAACGAATACCACTCGCGATATCCGTTTGAAGAATTCTTTCGATACCGCCGATACATCGCTCGAATCTGGCGCAATGGAACGCCGTTGGAAAGCTTCAGGACGCACGACGAGGGTTGCTTTCTGATGAAATCTTAATACTGGTACACGATCTTTGAAATACCAGATGTCGGGCTTACAAATCTTAGAAAAAAGGAAGAGGGGCGAGCCTCAATTAACGCAAGATTCACTTTTTGAGATTCTTTGCTCAATGTTGCTCTTGGGGTGATTTCAATTGATTTCAAACAACATGAATGCTCATTCTCATATTTTTTGGCATAATTTTGTGGGAGATTTTTTAATGATAGTAAAATCAACTATCGTTTTTGTTTTTGTGTGTGTGTGTGTGTGTGTGTGTGTGTGTGTGTGTGTGTGTGTTTGTCCATCTAATTAGAAAATGAATTATTGATCGTTTCCTCATTCTTGGTATTCTCTTTAAGGGTGTATTCCTCACGATGGCGAAATAGATATAAATTATCATTATTATTTTGGGACACGTTGTTTGGCCGTTGTTTATCCGTATGATAGGAAATACATGAACGATGTTATTATTTTCAGTATGTTTTTTCGTGCATTCACATTTTTTGTTACGTCAAGGTATAGTTTGTACCTCGTAACGAATAAGTGCGAGGGCGATAGCTAAAAAGTTCCAAAAGATTTCTCCGAGCCAAATAACATGCAAGGCAAATTAAATTCCCCAAGCTCTGCATCAGTAAATCCTACAGAGAGCCTTGTTATTCCTAAAAAACTTAAACATCTACGAGGAAATTGTGTTGAAAAATTTGTGAGGTTAGGTTGACCTTGCACATGCCCTCGCTACCATGAGAAACATTGCCCCCCACTCAGTAAATATTCCAACCATGTCCTCAAAATTACCATCAACGGTGCGCAGTAAGGGTTGTTTTTTTTTTTTTTTAAGTTTACCCTCAAAAGCAGGATTGACGGTGGAAAACCTAGCAAACCCCGATACCTTGACCCAGCCACTACTTCTCAAAAGTAATCTCCAGCGTTCCCCAATGTGGATTCACTCTACTACTATTCTTTCCCCTGAAAATTGTTCGAGCCTCTCTACGGGAGTCGTTTCACCTTCGGGGACTGATGATCTTCCGGGCCAGGCGTCACTTCGTCACGATCTCCGTAAAATGGCCGCTTCACTCGATACTGTATTCGTCGCATGGAATTCATAGAACGTGAACGCGACGCATCAGAAAGGGCCGATGGGAAATGCAAGGGGTGCAGGGGTAGATTGACGGAGCGAAGGGGGGAGGGTGGGAAGAGGCAAACAGGGGAGAACTGCACTCGAAATGGTCGATTCGTGAGAGCAACCAGAATTCACCATTAACAACGAAGGTTGAGGGAGGATACATCGTGGGTATAGGTGAAAACCCGGAGGCGCACTTGGGCTCGTGACAGACAGGTCGCATAATGGAATACTTTTATCGACACGATCCACGATCATTAATTATTCAAGAACGATCCCGTGCATTAACCACGAACCGTTCGGAATCCGACATTGGCCAACACACCGAGAGACGAGGCTTGAAACCCGTTTCACTTTGGCCCCCTTTCATCCCCCTCGCCCCTTTCGAGGAGCCCCTTTTTCCCCTCGTCCCTCGCCAAGTCCCGTCGGATCCCACACGAAAACGCGGCTGTTCAGCCGACGAGCAGTTTTGCGGTCGGCGCAGTACGGAAATCCCGAGCTTTCGGAAAATCACCCCAACCCGGAGCGCCAATTGGCAACGTCCCCAATTGAAGCACCGGCCGTCAATGGAAGAGTGAGAGAGAAGAAAGAAACAAAAATAAACGAACGACAGAATGCTCGTGTTACAAAAATCCTACACTGATTCCGTCTGTTCGCGAAAAAGCATCGATCGACCACCCAACAAAAGCCCATCGCGAGCCCCGTCACTTGATCATCCCTTAGCGACGATTTCACAGACGGAAACCATTCCACGGGCTTTTGATATACACACTGGGACTGGAAACTGCCACTTGAACGAACATCCCCAAACCTACATTCCCGCAGTTACCCCAACTGCGTCACTTCACCAGTCAGATGTCAACGCGCGTCGTTTATTGAACGTACGATTTTGAGCTCGTTTAATGAAGGAAACGGAAGCATCGGGTGATAACCACCCACCCAACGTAACAGACTCGTAACTTAGCCCCCTGTGTGCGTCTGTGGGTATCTGGGTGTGTGTGTGTGTGTGTGTGTGTGTGTGTGTGTGTGTGTGTGTGTGTGTGTGTGTGTGTGTGTGTGTGTGTGTGTGTGTGTGTGTGTGTGTGTGTGTGTGTGTGTGTGTGTGCGTGCGTGTGTGTGTGTGTGTGTGTGTGTGTGTGTGTGTGTGTGTGTGTGTGTGTGTGTGTGTGTGTGTGTGTGTGTGTGTGTGTGTGTGTGTGTGTGTGTGTGTGTGTGTGTGTGTGTGTGTGTGTGTGTGTGTGTGTGTGTGTGTGTGTGTGTGTGTGTGTGTGTGTGTGTGTGTGTGTGTGTGTGTGTGTGTGTGTGTGTGTGTGTGTGTGTGTGTGTGTGTGTTTGTGTGGATGGACTATGAAACTAGCCGGAGAGTACCTGGCTCGTTTGGGGCTAACATCGCATGCAGAAAGTTATCGCCATCTGACACTTCTACGGTGTCCCGGTCCCCGAGACCCTGGTGCTTTTCCTAGACCTCGAACCACCCTGCCCCGACTATCGGCCCACCCCCAACCCCCCAAGCTACCGTTTCCGTCTCGTTGCGAGGGGTAAGTTTGTAGCTTACACAGTCCACGCTAACCCAATTGCGGCTAGACGACAGTGGCAGAACAGCAGTGACCCGACGACACCAGCCAAAGCTTTAGACCAACCCAATGCCGGTATACGTAAATAAGCTCGCTGCCGCCCCCTCTTCCCCTTTCTCTCCCTGTGTCCCTGTCCTTTCCGTTTCCTTCGTTTCTTACTCTCTTGCTCCTCTCTTTCTCTCTCTCTGCCTCTCTTCCTGCCTGTGTGTCTCGTGCCTCCGTGACTTTCTGCTCTTCCTGCAGCCAATTTATAGTAGTTTCTCCAGATTGAACGCGTCCCATCGCTGACGTGTCACACTCACCTTCTTTATACCGTCAAAAAACGCCGCAATGCTCACCGCACCTCAAACGACGGCGAGCGACGTAGCCGCCGAAGATTGTCGCCGAAAATAGAAAAGTTGGCTTATCTTTGCAGATTGATGGAAGCGTTTATGGCCCGACCGCACGAGATTGAAAGTGGAGGCACTGGGTGGGTTTTACATCTCGTGTGTTTTGCTACTCTTCATGGAAGACACCAGCCATCGTCATGCTAGAAAGTTCCACAATGTCCTATACTCGGCGTTTTGATGTACACCCAGCAACGATATTTCAAAGAGCAAGAATGACCAAATTTGGAAAGGCCAGCAGTGATCCTGCGTCCATCGCGTTGTTCGAGACAAGGGAGATCGGCAACGCTGTGGCGTCGCCGACGCGACCTATCCGGTTGCAGGAGCACTCGATAATTCATACAGGTGAAACAGTGAGCGAAATGCTGCTGTAAGTCTCGTCTCCTGTGCGCACCTGAAAGGGATGCCTGCGAAGGCAAGGGGGAAGGATGAGAAACGGAGGATTGCTCTCAGTGTGACACGGTGATGCTGTCGTCTAACAGGTGCCGATAGATACATCATCGTGAGGGTAGTTTGCACGAGGACAGGCCAGAGAGATGGAGAGAGATAGAGGGTGAAAGAGAGGTTGATGGGAGAGGGAGAAAGAAGGTTCGCAGACTCCGCAATCTCCGCGGCAGAGCTCCACGACCGGATGACGCCGGGTCGGTGATGGATTGCCGGAATTATCGGCTATGCAATGTCCCATCTTGATGCTGTATTCCATACCGTTTACGGCATTCCTCATGCTGGATCTTCATTCTGTGACACGAGCCATTGCATTTTCACCTCTCGCAAACCTAGCCGCACACCCTCTCATCATTCCTCTCACCCTCCTACATGGCCATCCAACTTCCAGTGGAGGACCACGCAGTCTCCCAATGACAAGCTCCATCACCGCACTTCATCTGTCCAGCCACCTGACAATTTCACCGTTTGGCCAACAGTGGCATCATCATTGTAGAAAGAAACATGGCGGCGGACAGATAGAAGCGTTGGTTGCAGATGGCAACCGATGATGAAGGTAGACGGGGAGTCTGCCGAGAAATTAAGTGCTTGCTGTAGCTCGAGAGAAAGTGCGGAACACCACCGGGAAAAAGCCTCTCCTCTGTTTCCTATCTCTTACTCGCCGAACGGAGAAGCATATTATGCTAACCCTGGAAACAGTCGGATGGTGCATTAACGCCCTCTTCGTCGGGAATGGAATAGAGAACGAGAGAGAGAGAGAGAGAGAGAGAGAGAGAGAGAGAGAGAGAGAGAGAGAGAGAGAGAGAGAGAGAGAGAGAGAGAGAGAGAGAGAGAGAGAGAGAGAGAGAGAGAGAGAAATTCAGACAGGGCGCGGGAGCAACAAAAGCCGCCCCAGGCGAAAAGAATGTAACGTCTCCCTATTTATCAAGATTCCGGAATAAGTTACGTTCCCTCGTGATGCAGAGGACTTCTCCTGGCAACGTTTTCCTCTCCTGCCTCCCTAATGCACTGGCGCATACGTGAAGCTCTGCACTCCGACAAAAGAGGGATTACGTGCAGCGCCGACCTAAACGGGGACCACTGATTGAGGCAAAACCGCAGTGATGTTTCAATTAAAAGGGAAACGTTTGCATAATTCTTTACTCAACAATTCCAATCTCACTCGCTAAGCGACCGCAGCATTTTTTTTATAGCTCAAGAATCGTACCTCCTTACTTAGAGAGTCTTGTTAAAGTCCAGTCCATCCTTTTTTTCTATGAAACAAAAAGCTTCTTCCTATTGTTTCGAACGATATGCTCGCTCGAACAGTGATCATGCCACTAAAAAGGGCTTTAAAATTACTTTAAAAATACCCCAGAATCACTTCAAAATTATCTTTACATTATTTTAACATTGCTTTAAAATGCCTTTAAAATTGCGTTAGAATTGCTCTAAAATTACTTCCAACCAGCAGTTTGAAAGATACGCTCAGTTATCCATACAAACGTAAATTTAGTCCGCGAGCATTAGCCTATTTCTTCATTGCCTCTATTTCTCCCAGAACGTGTTCTTTTTTCCCCTTTCTCCTCTCCTCGAAGCCTTATTTCCAGGCAATGTTTCTCACGTCGATTCACGCTTCGCACGAAAGCCCCGTCTTTGCACGTGCACATACCCACCGGTGTAAATAACTTGTGTTCTCCAGTTGAATCTCATATGGTATCGTGGGCCATGGACGTACCGGTGGGTGGTAAGCGTCGCGAGCAACGCGGGCGAGATGAGCGTAAAGTAGGCTGAATAAATCAGCGAGGCCTGAGGCAAGGAGAAAACTTTAACTTGGCTCGACTTTATAGAGCCGCCACCACCACCGCGGGAGGAGAGGAGGGTGAAAGAGTTGCTGTGTTACTCCCTCAAGCCAGGCGCCGAGAAATCCCGTCCCACCTATTCATTTGGAAGCTAAAGCTCTCCCTCTCTGTCTCTCCCCACCCTTCTCTTTCGCTCGCTCCCTCTCTCTCTCTCTCTCTCTGCTTCCACAGCTGTTTCTTCGACTGATATTGCTGCAGCAATATACAAGGTTGTTTGCATTGATTCTCGTTGTCTAACGTATACATAAACATGCATATGTACGGAAAAGTAATTTTGGAGACCTTTGATTTCCAGGACCATCCTCGTATCGGCCAATTGACAGGATACACAACATTTCCTAAGCTCGAATGTCGTCAAAATCACGGAATGAAGGTAAGCACATTTAGCGGAAGGTCATTTCAAGAACACACGTGGGGACAGTACCAACGATTTGCTTTGAAAAACAAATAGTACCGTCCTCGAAACAGCCGGAAGGGCTGATAGTCATCATCAGGTAGACGTGAGAGGTGCAAAGTCTTTTCTTCATATATACGAAGGTCGCTTGATAACTCCGTGCAAAAATGTAAACTACTTCATTTTTTGGGATAAACCTTTTTTATTTTTCAACATAGTCTCCTTTTAGGCTTATACACTTCATCCAACGCTGCTCTAGTTTGTTGTTCCGTTCGGTATAATAAGATTTGGCTAAGCTGCAAAATAGCCAATCGTTTCTGCAATCACCTCCTCGTTTGAATGAAATCTTTTTCCCCCCAGCCATTTCTTCATATTGGGGAACAAATAATAGTCCGAGGGAGCCAAATCTGGAGAATAGGGGGGATGCGAAACGAGTTGGAACCCTATTTCCATTCATTTTGCGGCCACAACTGCTGAGGCGTGAGATGGTGCGTTGTCGTGATAGAAAAGGACTTTTTTGAGGACCAATTGTGGACGTTTTTCTTGCAGCTCGGTTTTCAAACGGTCCAATAACGATGAATAATATGCGCCTGTAATAGTTTTACCCTTTTCCAGATAGTCGATGAGGACTATTCCTTGCGAATCCCAAAAGACAGTCGCCATAACCTTCCCGACCGAGGGAACGGTCTTCGCCTTTTTTTGGTGCCGATTCCCCCTTGCCAACCCATTGTTTAGATTATTCTTTGTTCTCAGAAGTGTAGTGATATATCCATGTTTCATCCACAGTGACTAAACGACGCTTAGAGTCCTGCGGATTCCTTTGGAACAGCTGCAAACCGTCCTTGCAACGCTTGACACGATTTCATTTGTGTCAATCGTGAGCCATCGCGGCACCCATCTTGTGGATAGCTTTTTAATGTTCAAATATAGGGGCAAAATATTATGTACCCGTTCATTCGAGATGCCCACAGCACTAGCAATCTCACGCATCTTCACTCTCCTGTCATCCATCACCATATCATGGATTTTATCAATAATTTCTGGAGTAGTGACCTCAACAGAGCGTTTAGAACGTTCAGCGTCGCTTGGGCCCATATGACCACTTCGAAAATTTTGAAACCACTTATAATCTGTTCTAATCGAAGGGGCACAGTCACCATAATGTTTATCAAACTTCTCTTTAGTCTCCTGAGGCATTTTGCCTCTCATAAAGCAATGTTTAATCAACACACCAAATTCTTTTTCATCGTTTTTTAAAAATCCCTCGCCTTCCTCGGTTCAAACGAATGCCAAACACATAGAAATCCACACAAAATGATAAAAATCTTCGAAAAAAATATGAGTAATGCGAAAAAAAATAGACTGAAAGTTGGGCCCACGACGAGACTAGTCTTAAAAATCATAGCATGGGGCACTCTATTTTGGAGAATACAAAAAAACTAAAAACATGTAGTCATCTTCTTAAAAAATAGTGTTTTCACTTTAGAAGCAAGAAAAATCGTTGACATGGATAATTGATATTTTTTAACGAAAGTATGCTTCGAAATGAAGAATAATCTGAGTCACGTGAATGGCGTGGAATGTCCTTTATATATGGGATATACCACGCAAGGACCACATATATCCAGATGTGGGTATTCATATGCACGTGACGAAATTTGAGCCACCTATCTAAGTACGTCCGACCCCGGTAATTCTCAACACAATCGGTACTTACTGCCGAACCCAGGTGGGGATTGCAAGACGAAGCCTCGACGCGAATAAACTATTCATCGTCACGATTCAACGGAGACTGACCTAAAAAGCCTTACAACGAGTTTCCTTATAACACTTCTGCAATGCATATTTTCTATTCTCGTGCGGTTAACTTTTACCGAACGATTGTATATTCACGGTGGCTGACTTTGCCGGTTGACGTCTCGAAATCAACATCACCTGGGTACGTGTCACCATCGTGAGGGGAGTGAGCGGAGACCCCGAATTGGCTTATTCATGAGACTTAATCACCTGATCATCCCCTGGGCGATGACCCTTGATGAACCGTGAAGCCTCGGCCGTGTCAGCTAACCACTATTGGATATTAGGGTCGACCTGGAAATGACGAGGTCCAAGTCAGGTCCTTCTTCGTCCAGCTCCGCACAACGGATTATTATGGCTGAGCAATCTATTTTTCAGTTTGGCAAAGCTTCATCTTTTTTTCAACGTTAGTTAAACCCAGACAAACCCAAATAATAATAATTTGGCTGAATTGATATGTTTTTCGCACATTTTTTCATCTATAACTTGTAATTACTTTTTTATTTATTAAATCTCATTTATCGTAGCAACAAGACAATCCTTTTTTACACGAGACAATGGTAGGATCTGAGATTTTTGGAGGATCTCCAGGCCGTTAATCGCATCCGCAAATCGAGCGTTGCCGATACCCCCCCCCCCCCCCCACCCCGCCGTGGGAGGGCAGCCATCGTCTGCCCAACTTTTTTTCGCGGCCACCATTTGGTTGTCGCCCCCCGAGCACCTGTTTTCAAGCAAATTCGATCTCTAATTGGACATAAATAAAATTATAGAGGAATCGAGGAATCAAAGAGCTCGCAAGAATTGCCGTGGACTCGTTCGGGTGAATTAACGTCACAGCGGTGTCTCAAAGCGCAAACGCCCCTATATTTGCCCGCGCCTGATAAAGCTCTCGCGGTTCATCGGTTCACGGGGGCATAAGAACTCAAACCTTATACTGCCAGGAGCACCACTCCTAATGCGATCACTTATCCTGTGGTTCCTTTGGCCACTGCTTTGTGCTCTCGTAATACCCGCACTTTCAACCACTTTAATGGTCGAAGGAGAGCACTCTCTCTCTCTCTCTCTCTCTCTTGCACTTTTTCTTCCGTCGCGAACCACTGCATTTTTCACAGACCGCGACTTAATTTCTTCTGATATACTGCACAGTAATGCACTTCATTTTATCTCGAGTCAAGGACACTCGAGATGCACAAAACACTTTTCTCACACCCTCGAAACAAAACAAAAATATTTCGACAAAATGATTTGGCTCTTCGTTTATCTGATCATTATATTTAATTATCATCTTTCATGTCCTTGAATTCTGGAATTCTTCATCTCTCATATTTAACAATTATTTGAATATTATTATTTAAATGTTGCTTCAATTGCCTACGAATTATTTCGTTGTATTGAAAATCCCGAACAAAACATTATTATACAATCGAGAAGAATAGGGAGTCTGCTACTTCATTATTTTTATGATAAAAATTATTATTATTATTATTGCGTATTATATAAATTATTATTTCGTATTATATAAATGTAGGTAATTGCGATATTATTACTGTACGAATATATTCAGCTGTAAACATTATTTCAACTTTTTTATGTCTGAAAGTTCTTTATTCAATTATTGAAATTATATATGATTATATTGCTGTAATTTATAATGTAACTGTAAATCGAGAACTATTTATTTGTATTTATTTATTTTACAATTTTTACGATTTTTCAATGTTAAAAAATAGGTTATTCAATCATCCCGATTAACTCAGTTCTTGTTTTTACAATTTTATTCTAACTGCATATATCTGTGTTTATTTATATACTAATTTTAACGATTTTCTAATGTCAAAAATATTTTGTTCAGTTATCACAATTATATTTCATTATTGTATGCTTACTATTGTATTGTAACTGCAATTTTACCACCTCATATTTTATCAATTTTTTTAGTTACTTTAACAATGTTCAAATGCCTGAAGCTGTCTCCAAATTGAATACAAAAAAGGGAATGGTCGATGTTCAGTATTGGACATATTCCTCTCCGCCCCCATTTCCCGTAGTTTCCATTTTTATCCAGCCCGCTTCTTCGGCCTTTTCATCCCTCGACGCGTCACCGCCCCTCCCCTCGCCACGACTGCAACCAACAATGGCATGCATTATGACCTTTGTGCAGTTGTAACTGCAGTTGGAAGATAGTGGCTCTCTACGGTCGACTGGATGGGTCGTGGCGGAATCGTCCAGTGGTACAAGAGCCCATTCCTAATGGTAATGGCTGGTAGTGGTGACCGCGGTCGCGATGCTGGTGGCGGCGAGCTTAGCTGCGCCATGAACCTCGTAGCTTCGACAGAGACTCGTCCATGGGACAAAGAAGAATGGACATATTTGCTCCAACTGTTGTAACTCGTTTCAACCTCCTACGGTAATTAATATCAACAACTGCTTCGTGCCAGTTCAACCATTTGTTCGTGTTCGTACTTTACGAGAACAATAGGACGGCTGATTTTATTTTTACGAAGCGTTGTTCGTTTATCGTTATGCGATTGTTATAAAAATGATTTAAAAAACTTGTTTATAATAATGAGAATTATAAAATATGTGTTCATGTTATTTTCATGCAGACCTATTTATTCATATTTTTTAACATTCGTTTAATGGATTTTCTGGCTATCTATTGAAGGCGTTAGGCCACAGTAACGGGTATAAAATCATGTGCTAATTGAACAATTTTTTTTCGTACGAAAAAGTGATTCACTCATAAAATTAATTACACATCTATTCAGTATGAATATCAAGCTGTTAGAATTTTTTTTTTCGATGTACAAAATGGCCGACTACTATTAATTTATTTTGTTATCTTTTTTCCAATTGGCGTGACAAATAACTTTGACAATTTTCACTCGATTTAATTAAAATTTAAAAGTTATGTTCCTAATTACATTTCGCAGAGAAGTACGTACGGAATTTCTGATAAATCGAAAACTTTTCATTTTATCAGCAGTTTTATATTAAATTTTTCACTGAAAATTCATTTCTTAAGGTCAAATACCTACAACTTTTGAGTAAAACAACACTTTTAAGGATGTTGAGTCCCAAATCGCAAATAATGATAAAATTCTGAAAATTTGGTATGTTTTTGTATGAAGTATTTCAGAGGTCGTGTAAAAATTTCACGACAATTAGGAAGCACGTTATTGAACAATTAACATTCACAAATTAAATGCTGTCTTATGGAAACTGATGTAACTTTGCAATAAGTTTTTTTTTGACCTCTCAATTGTGTAATATCTACAATATTCTGAAAGCAACGGAAACAAAACAAAGTTTATTGATAATTTTTTTTTTATTTCTTTTACAAATTGTTCTTAACAAAATGTTAATTTTTTAATAACGAGCTTCCTAATCGTCGTGAAATTTTAACACGACTTAAATACTGCATACAAAAACATACCAAATTTTCCGAATTTTCTTATTATTTTTTATTTCAATCCTTACGGAGGTTGAAGTAATGATGATAGAATTCTGAAAATTTGGTATGTTTTTACATGAAGTATTCAGGAGGTCGTGTAAAAATTTCATGACGATTAAGAAGCTATTTATTGAACAATTAACATTAACATGTTTCATAGGGACTTAACATCCTTAAAATTCCGTACGTACTTCTCTAAGTATTCTAAAGTAGATTGACGAGATTTTGGTTTTTTTTCTAGGTAAAAAATTGTGAATGCTAAATGTCACGCCGCGGAGCGCCTAAAAAAAGATAACAAAAGAAAATATTAGTAGCCGGCCATTTTGTACATCGAAAAAAATATATATAATATCTAACCACTTGGTATTCATAGTAAATCGGTGTATACTTAACTTTATGAGTGAATCACTTTTTCATACAAAAAAAATTCTCAAATTCGCACATGATTTTATACCGGTTACTGTGGCCTAACCCCTTAATATATTTCGTATCTTTTAAAGATATTTGGTAAATATTTTCCTCTACTTTAAATTTCCTTTTTTTCGAATTCTTTCATTGATATCTGTATCTTTTTAGAATTTCATGCATTTTTAATATTTCTGTTCACATTTGTTAAATTAATTTGTCATCGTCCTTGAATGATCGTTCTGGAAACCTCTGGTATTCCATTCAATACATTTTATTAATGATTTTCTTATCGACCGTCGTCAATGATAAAAGTTATCTAGCTCATGAGCTATTTCATCCCCTATAATTCGTATTTTCACCGATCAGGCTGAAACGATTTTCCTTTTTTTTTCAATAAAAAAATTGCAAACTACCCTAGGTCCCAGTCGATTTCATTCGCTATAACAGTTCTTTTTCCCTTTCGTATCGAGTCGGTCGATTACTTTTTCCACATCTTTGTCAATAATTTCCTTCTGTCGTCGTACGACGGTTTTCCGGAAAGGAAGAATATGATCCACCTCGAATCACATTCTCTCCTTCATCCCCTATGACTTTTCGCGTCCTCCGGAAGGGCACTAAGCCGATTTTAATTCGCACGCGCGACAACCTTGAGCGAAAGGATATTAATCCTCAAAGTTCCGGGGAGACCGTTGAAAAGCCCCGGCGCGTTTCGTCAGTCTTCATTTTTATCTCTTCATCCCCCAATTCGAGTGTCGAGGGAGAACGCCGAGGAAAATCGTGGAACTTTTGGGGTTTCGAAGGGATCCCCGGAGTCTACGCGAGAATCGAGACAAGTCACGGGATCGCAACACCGCGTTCCACGGTGTCCGGATATATCCAATTTTTTTTCTTCTTTCTTCGCTCCTTTTCACCCCTCGCGCGAAGCTTTTCGAGGGTGAGAAATAATGAACGGGATGAGACTCGAGAAATTCTTCGCCTCCCAGTGCACCAGGCGACATTCGCGAGACGTTTGCTCCTCTCTAGCACGAAAAAATTCCCCGATGCGTTTTGACAGGCGATAGGGGTTGAAAATGTTTCGAGGATTTTTTCCACCCCTCATCCCTTTTAGCCGTATTTCGTAAGCAAAATGTAATTTTCCAAGCTTGCAAAAAAAAGATTTCTCCTATTGTTTTGCCGAGAAAGGGCAAGGGTGGCTTTGGGATTCTTTTTGGTTCCTAGAAAAAAAGAAGTTTAAAAAAAATTTCATTGAGAAAAAAGCCATGACGTGTTCGAATTCGTTTGGGAGGTAGGTAATGCGTGGCGAAAAACCCACCGCTCAAGTCCAAGATCAGTTGGCTTTGCTTGGGGTAGTTTGCGCCTATCCATCGCCTAGCTGCAGAAGAATAAAAATTGTGAATCACCAAAGTTTTCGATATTTTCATATTCTTTTTCTTTCAATTCCCATTGGCAACATCTAATTATCCATAGCTCGAGTATACTTCTTTGGAAAATAAAATTGTCGATTCAAGAGAGCTTTCAATTCACCAATGTATCTCGCTTTCTCCCACTGGTATATAGGGCCAGTTGTTAGACGAAGTCTCGAGGGTATCTGTTATGAATTCATTACATTTCCTTGATATCGCGATAGGCAAGACGTATGGAAAGGCGGATTGAATGAAATGGAAAAATATGAATGGTCGGTAATATAAGGAAGCTTTGGTTCCTTCGAGGGGGTTGGGAGCGAAAGAGGAAGAGGAAGATGTGGAGAGAGAGTGTGTGTATGAGAGAGAGAGAGAGAGAGAGAGAGAGAGAGAGGGAGAGAGAATGAGAAGGCCAAGCTTGCTATTGCAGGACGAGTGGCTAATCAAATCGAGAATATACTTTCACCATGAGCAAACGAGAAATTGAGGGTGCTGGAGAGGAAAAGAGAGAAAGAGAGAGAGAGAGAGAGGGCTTTCGAGCTTCAGAACTTGCAGCGAGTGGTGCTCCAGTTCGATTTTCCAAGTCGATAACAATTCAAAGCCTCGAGGGCGAATTGTCCCAACGATGAATTTGCCTCGCGGTCTATCACTGGGAACAACCTGGCAAAACTGCACTTTCGATCTTCTAATAATGTAACCGTAATAATATCCCGTCCGCGATACGTCCTCCCTCTTCTAAAGGCTGTGAGTTTCAACCCCCGATATCTCAATTTGTTTTCTTAAAAAGGGCAGCCATGCAGTTTCGCATCATTATTATTATTATTTGGTTAAATAGTTTAATTGGTCAGTTATTATTGATTATTAACTATTAATTAAAAAGAACTCTTATTAATTATTGATTGAATCATAAATGGTTCATTACTAATTAATAATAACTATTACAAAAAATAAATTAATTGAGTAACCCTCATTAATTAAATGAAAGTATTTTTATTATTGTATTAAGTTTTACTGCCATTGTTAATTATTAACGAATAATTGATAAATAATGAATAATATGAATAATAATCGTAACTATTTTTATTTATTATTAATGAATAATGATTTAATAATAATTTTTAAAATAATGATTTTCACTATTGTCATAACTGATTATTAATAAATAATAACTCAATAATCGTTTAAATAATTGTAACTGTTACCATTATTATTAATATTAATTATGAATGAACAAACTCAATGATAACTAAAATAATAATAACTGTTCCCATTATTATTATTTATTAATGGCGAACAATAACTTAAAAATACTTTACATTAATACATTAATAATAACTGTTAACGTTATTACGATTGTTATTATCGAATCGAAATAAATGAGAAAAGTCGCGAAAAGGAGAGAACAGAATTGTCCTCACGTACATCCCTCGAGGTTGTTAAAATCCTGATGGCTGGTCGAATATCTTGCGCGACCCATGTCCCTCTAATCGTTGCGGCAAAATTTTCTCCGCTGCATTGCCGGAAAATGTCTTCCGGACAATCCGAAAATCCTTCGTGTCTCCGAAGGACGATGGAACCGAAGGCCCGTGATGTCGGTGCAGAGAGGCCATCTTCGGTCCGCAAGCAATTTTACCCTTGCGATATTTTTTTTTCTCTCTCGGTTTTTCCTCGCGTCCGATTTCTCCAGGTCGTTATCCCCGTCCTTCCGGAGTTCGCGGCACTAACGTCCCTATAGCCTCTCCGCTCGAATGGTCCACGGACGATTCGAATTGTCCCGTAATGGCGAAGGAACGTTTACGAGAGAACAACGCGAGACAATCTACACCCTGCGAATAAGCGCCGGTACTCGAAGAGTGACCGAAGGGTTGTAAAATTGCGAATGTCCCGATGACCGTGTACACAGCCAAAAACGCACGCTCCAGGATTATTCACGGAGAAACGAGACTCCGGGGAACATGGAACACTGACGTATTGCACGAGGGATATCCTCCTCTCCAGGCCCACCCCATGGTTTCTGGGGGAAAAAAATGTTTTTGTCTTCTGCCAAAAAGAAGTACGGAATATATTTTTTCTTTATTCCCTGGGGATCTGGCGCACGGAGCCCGTTGATTTTGCTGCCGATGTGAGGCAAATTTTCAAAACCTCCGCATTCCCAGCTCGAGGGGTGAAAACCACCCCCACCTTTTTGCCGAAGAGTTTGTTCAGACAACAAAAAGCCTTCGGGCGATGAGTCTCGCTTTGGATTAGCCACGGGGTACCCATCTGTGGAAACTTCGAAAATTTTTTTTTTTTTGCATATCGTTATGGTGTGAGCTTCCGAGTTTCGCTGAATCCGAATTTAAAGTCAAAATGTGGAAATTCAAAATGGCGGCGACAATGTGGCGGACAAAAATCAAAAACTTTACTCGATTTAGATGAAAATTCGTACTGCGGGGTTTTTGAGGTCGCTTGTTAGGAATCTGAACTTTAAATTTGAAAATTCAAAATGGCGGCGTTAGAATGGCGGATCGAAATTGAAAATTTCACTCGATTTAGATAAAAATTGGTACTCTGGGATTTTCAAGGTTGCTTATTACGAATCTGAACACAAAATGAAAATAAATTTAATGGCGGATCTAATATGGCAGACGAAAGTGCAAAAACAGGTCCATTTGGATGAATCTTGGTACTCGGAGGTTTTCGGGGACGCTGGGTGTGATGCTGGACTCAGAATGAAGGAAGTTTTCATGGTGAATTCAATAATATGGAGCATAATACAATAAATAGGTGGAAATATATGAAGCTTGAGTACCGAATTTCGTCTAAATCAATCTGTATTATTTGTATTTTCATTCGCCATATTCGTTCGTCATTGTGAATTGCTGAATTTTGAGTTCACATTCGTCATCAGCATTCTCACAAATCCCAGAGTACAAGTTGTCAGGATAAAACAATTTTCCTGCCATTTTGGGTACTTTTTGTCGAATTCTCTCTGCCATCGAAGGGGTTAATAACAATGACTTCATGCATGCTGTTTTTCAAGAGAAAAATGAGGTTCTCTTTGGAGAAGCTGTCATTTTTCGTATTTTTCGAAGGTTCGAAAAGTGGATCGTGAACCCAGTGGGACGTGTAGCCAGTTGGATATATTTGAGGAATTTTTTTTGTTTCCGTTTCAGCTTACATTTGAGCCTGGTATAAATCTCGCCGTTTTGGACCTAACCGCTGGAGGACTGCACCACCACGAACACTTTAAAAGATTTTCTTCCCGAAAAAATGACCTTATAACGACAAACATGTGTGCAACATGCTGGGGAAAAATTAATTCATTCCAACCAATGTGTTAATGGAAAAAAATTCATCATTCTGACCCTTCAAATTGGGCTTCCAGAGAGGATTACCCCGTTAACGAGAAGTGTGAATTCACCTGAATTCACGACCGAAAATTCTTCAACCCTTGGCAAAAAAAATCATAATTTTTTCCATGAAAAAATAAAATAAAAATTCTACACACCGAACTGGAAAACCTTACTGCCTCAACGCATTATTTTATGCTACCAACGATAAGTAATAAAATAAGAAATACACGATCAACGTCTTTGAGTGTTAAGCTTGAAGCCATCCGATTTTACGGAATTTCCGCCAAAAAAGCTGGACCGCAAGTCTCGTTGCGGCGGCTAGGATTATATTGACCTCCAAAGTGGCCCATCTCTGCTGGACTTAGCCGAGTGCGGTGTACGCACCATATTCCTGGCCGATTCTCATCCACGCTCGCTCAAACGAACCCATCTCATCCACGTACTGCCAATAACCCTTTAACCCCATATTCGATATCCCTTTGGTATCGTCGTCAGGAGAGAATATCCTTTCAACGTTTGTGAAGCGCTTCGGATTATTACGGCTAGAGCTTGGGTGACCAAAGCCATCGGAACTGGAATTATCGCTGACAAAATCTCCACGTACATCGAAACAGCTTCAATTTCAGCTATATATATATACAGAGTAACCATTAGAAGGTGACCATGTGTTTTTTGAAGGCCTTGAGTAGAGATTTCGCAATCGAGAAAAATATGATTTTTAAGGGTTTTTCAAGTCCGCTTCGAAAAAAAAATAATACGTATTTTTGCGGTGAGTAGTATTTTCTAAGAAAAAAAGTTACCATTTTGAAAAAAATACAGAATTCCTTCTTGAGTGTAGCAGAATGAAGGTAATAGAATTTTACGTACGAAACATTCCTGACAAACTTGTTTTCCGTGTATCCTGTCATCGAGAAACGAAATGACCTTAGATGCGTTTTAAAGTGGATTATTGGAATTCAAATTCTTTTTTTTTTAATTCATTTCGGAGTGTTTTGTATTAGCAATTCAATTATCTTCATTCCACTGAATTTAACGTGGAATTTTTATTTTCATTTCAAGGATGCTCCACTGTTCTTGACAAATACTACCTATCGGAAAAATACACGGTATTGTTTTTCGAAGAGAACTTGATAAACTATTAAATATCATTTTTTTTCTCGTTCGTGAAATCTCCAAGTCAACCAAAAAAAAAACATATGGCTACCTTCTATAATCGCCACCTTGTGTGTGTATATGTATATATACAAATGTGTATGTGTGTATATATATGTCAAGGCACACGTTATTCTATTTGGATTATAGGGGAACAAATTGTCACTAGGTTCTTCGTAAATAATTGTACAAAGTTCGGCATATTCCGAATCCTTCTACCCAAAAACCTAGACGTCCATTAATTCGCATTTTTTCATTTTTCATAAAGCTTATTCCGCATTCAATCAATTGTCAAGTGTCATCCAACACTTTTGCGATACTTTGGATCAGGTGGAATTTGTTTAAACCCGATCAAAATAAAAATTGCTTATTAAGTATACCGTACGATAAACGGCACGTACTAAAAATAATTAATTTGACTAATGAAAAATCGCGAACGTCGCGGACAATCTGAATACCTACCCGAAAAAATTCCTCGACGGGCAGCTTTTTCAAGCTCCTTCATTTGTTCTTCGTCTTTTTTCATTCGTCTGTACCCCGATGTACGAACCCAAACGAACCAAAGTAAACCCAAATGAAATACCACTCGCCAAAAAGTTAATTCATGTAACGAAAAATCGTAAGCTTTGATAAAAATCGGAATATCCAAAATAACAAAAATGTCCTCGACGAGCCGTTCTTTTTTCAAGTTCGTTAATTTTTTCATCGTGTTATATTTACTTGTCTGTGCCTCGATGTTTGAGCAATTAGCGGAGCTTTCGTCGGCCGCCATTAGCAGTTCTCAAGCAAGTACCACCGTATAAAAGTTGCTTGTGTTAATTCCCGTCGTTTCTTCTCGTCGTGCACGTGTCCGCAATAGTGTACATGCAGCTATATCGCCACCCCCCGCCCCCCTTGCCGCAGTGCCGCACGTCCGGGTACTTAAACTCGTCATGTTCCTTTCGGGCTAAAGTACTGAGGAGGATTCAAGTGACGCTAATTTTTTGCAAGCCTAAGTGGCTATCTTCTACGTACTCGACGCAGTCTCCAGCTTCGTCCTGCCACGTACAGTCTAAAGAGGAGCTTTATCGCACGGACATATTTATAAGGTGTCATTTTAACAAGAGAAAAAATGGACAACGGAAACGTGAAAAATTATTACATTCGTTGCGCAGAAAATAAGTCATGGCTTCATTTTTTAATCTTGCATTTGCTGCACCGAGAGAAATGTATAGTAACTTCAACATATTTCAACCGTATTACCCTGAGGGGACAATAATATTTTATAGTCATGGTTACTGTCGAAAATATAGTACTGCTTATGATATTTTAGCAGTTGTGTTAACTATGCTCATATGTTGACCGCAACCAACAATCTTTCAAACATACGTTTATTGGCAATGCTATATAATATAGTGGGCTGGGCGTTCTTATTCTTATTCTTATTGCGGGCGTTCTTATTGGGGGGTCCGACTGTACTTATCATTATCATCTCATCAATAATGAGGACAAAAAAGAATACGCGCAAATATTATTGCTAATCACAAAAATAAAAAAATAATGTCAAAATACGATGTTAGGGTTGAGGTGTCAAGCAATAATCATTACGTTCATCATTATTCATTATTGTACTTATCAAAGTAAGAGACAATAAGAATATATCCAAATATTGTTCCTGAACAAAAAAAATGATTACATAACAATGTCAAAATATCCTGCTAAGGTTAACGCGTAAAAAAAAGTAATCGTAATTCGTTCCTCAGGTGGTAAGGCCGTGATCCCTCATTTTGTGTTCGAGGTGTTCCGCCCACGCAACCTACGTAATATCCCTGCAAACTCTTCGAGATCGCTATAGATAGATCGGTTAACTTTGAATCCCCGTTGAGAGGTCGTGGGAGGCCGCCGAGTTCAGAGGTTTCGGGGCAAACGAGGCCAAATTAAAGGGATGTCCCATGAACGAGCCGCGTACAGCCAAGCATGGAACAGCGAACAGTTTGCCTTGGCGACGTGTACGTAGCTCGGTTGCTCCTCCTTCCTGTAGACACGACGCGTACCTCGACCAGGTGTGAATGAGAGAACCAAGGGTTTTCGTCCCCAATTATTTTCAAATTAGGCAGACATTAGTTTCGCTTTGGATACTCGCTCGACCCACACCAAGGGCATTTCAGTTCACTTTGACTTCTCAGTTCCCGTCACATAGTGAGGACATCCGGATGGCGAAGACCTCGCTGATTTTGACGGCATGGGGTGCAAAACGATTGCTTAACGATGTTGAGTCCCTATGAAACATGTTTATGTTAATTGTTTAATAAATAGCTTCTTAATCGTCATGAAATGTTTACACGACCTCCTGAATACTTCATGTAAAAACATACCAAGTTGTCAGAATTCTACCATCATTCTTCGACCTCTTTAGGGGTTGAAATAAAAAATGATAAGAAAATTCTGAAAATTTGGTATGTTTTTGTATGAAGTATTTAAGAAATCGTGTTAAAATGTCACGACGATTAGGAAGCTCGTTATTAAAAAATTAGGATTTTGTTAAGAACAATTTTTAAAAGAAATTGAAAAAAATGTATCAATCAACTTCATTTCGCTTCCGTTGCTTTCAGTATATTTTAGATATTACAAAATTGAGAGGTCAAAAAAAGAACTTATTGGTAACTTACATCAGTTTCCAGAACACAACATTTAATTTGTGAATGTTAATTGTTCAATAACGAGCTTCCTAATTGTCGTGACATTTTTACACGACCTCTGAAACACTTCATACAAAAACGTTCCAAATTTTCAGAATTTTATTATCATTTGCGATTGGGGACTCAACATCCTTAACGACGCTGAAACTTACCCCATATATATATACACAATATATATATATATATATATGGGTGTGTGTTTGGGTCTCTCTCTCTCTCTCTCTCTCTCTCTCTCTCGCTCTACATGATTTCGCTCGGGGTCTAAGTTGAGGAATGTGTCGCTTCATGGCCCAACACACTCGCGTGCATTCCTCCTCCCTCTGGCCTGCTTAAACGTTAATTCGACGTGGATTAATTAAAACAGTCTGCCGTCGAGTGTCGAGGACCCTACCGAGAAATATTATTACGCGTGAGACGCGCGGCAACATAACGAAGGTACGAGAGGAGCAGAGCAGCAGACATGAAAGGAAACGAGCCAGAGAAGGCGACGGCGGTGGCGTGTTGTCGGCGGGAGTGGAAGGGCCAGGGAAAGAGAAGTCACGGTTAACGTGTAGGCGAAGCTAACGTTGGGCGACCCTTCATTCGCGAACTCAGTGTAGACGCTCGTGTAATACACGAATACGTCACAGTGTTTGCTAACACTGTATTCCGTGTAATACCAGCCGCGAAAATATACAAGAGCGTGTGCGAAGGGCACTTGACCTTGAGGACTTTGAAGCTACCGATGTCTTTTTTTCGCATGGTCTTTCTCTTTTCTGGGGTATCGAGTCGTCTCTTCACCTCCTGGGGTGAAAAAAAATGGATTAATGCCCCCAGGACGTACCCTCGATCTAAGCTTGGGGGGGGGGGGGGGGGGATTCATATTAGTTTCGCAGTAGAGGGAGGCGGACAGATAATAGACTATTTTTTCTTCTAGGCGGGTGCAGCTTACCTCCCAACCCCCCTGAGAAAGGGGGTGGGCTGCCCCGTCTGGAATAAAAAATAGTCTATTATCTGTTTCCCTCCCCCTTCCGCGAAACTAATATGAGTTAGGAGGGGGCAAGGAGGTGCACACAACTCTTTGGGGTTGGGGGGCTGGCCCTTGCCCCATCCCCTAATTTCTGCGGGTGAGAGGGTTCGTTAGGTGCCGCGGCAGCGAGGGCCAATAGTGGCAAGGTACGCAAAAGCTCAAGGAGGAAAAAGCGAGAAAAATGGTGTACAGGGACGAGGGCGGTCGAGCAATACCGGCAATGTCCGACACGCTCGACAGAGAGGGGGCGGGGGGAGAAAGGAAAGGGAACAGGGGTGGAGGGTAGGGCAAAGGTATACAGAGGACGAACCAGAGTCGATGAAGTAAAATGCAGCCGCAGGTAATTGGAATACCTTTCAGATGTAAATAGGGTTCGTTAGGGGTTACATTGCACTGCTTCCGGGGAGTCAAGGGGATGAGGACTAACGTAAAGCACTAGAACGATGAGGGGACGTTAACGCACGCTCGTCAGGATGAGATCCAAGGGCACACCAGGCCCCGAGACGACCGGAAATGAACAAGTCACATTAAGTTTCGACTTCAACCGAAAATTCATTTTCATTCTGGACGGTGGCTTGCGGGTGACCAACAACGTCCATACTTGAATGTTTTTTTGGACAAGATATCAAGTTGGCATATATGTACTTGATATTCTGTGCGACACGAAAGCATGTATATATATTAAATTATCATTAAGGGATTTAATGATAATTTAATATATATATTAAATCATCATTAGGGGGTTTAGTGATAATTTAATATATATTAAGGGACTTAATGATAATTTAATATATATACATGATTTTTGTGTACGTCTGTGTAGTCAAAGGTACCACCTTTGACTGTTACATGGTGGTATTGAAAATGTACGCTAACTTTAAAAAATCGTGAAGAAATCTTTCCTTTTAGAAAAAAATCACGTTAATCAGCAATGTTTTCCTCGCCTATAGCTACCTTGCCCCCTAATGGTCTGCCATTTAAGAGTACTTATTCGATAACAGACGACAGGTATTGCGCACGGAAGTTAAGGATGTTGAGTCCCTATGAAACATGTTAATGTCAATTGTTCAATAAATAGCTTCTTAATCGTCATGAAATGTTTACACGACCTCCTGAATACTTCATGTAAAAACATACCAAATTTTCAGAATTCTATCATCATTACTTCAACCTCCTTAAGGGTTAAAATAAAAAATGATAAGAAAATTCTGAAAATTTGGTATGTTTTTATATGAAGTATTTAAGAGGTCGTGTAAAAATTTCACGACGATTAGGAAGCTCGTTATTAAACAAATAACATTTTGTTAAGAACAATTTTTAAAAGAAATGAAAAAAAAAATTATCAATAAACTTCGTTTTGCTTCCGGTGCTTTCAGTATGTTGTAGATATTACAAAATTGAGAGGTCAAAAAAAAACTTATTGCAAAGTTACATCAGTTTCCATAAGACAACATTTAATTTGTGAATGTTAATTGTTCAGTAACGAGCTTCCTAATTGTCGTGAAATTTTTACACGACCTCCGAAATACTTCATACAAAAACGTACGAAATTTTCAGAATTTTATCATCATTTGTGATTTGGGACTTAACTTCCTTAATTGACGTCACATCTCTGCCCACACGAAGTTACGCGTGTTGCCTCCTTGTCATAATTATTTGTAGCCAATGATCCTTATTTCATGGCCTCAAATTAATGTTTTAACGAAAACAAAAATTAAGTGCCCAAACATTTGTCTAAAGTGGGAGATGCGTTGAAAAGATCATAATTTTTGTTTTCAAAATAAGACAGTGTCGGCCGTCTTTGCGAAAAGTATATTTATTTGGAGGTTTGATTTTAAGCATTTTCGGGATAGTGAAAAATGGAAATAAAATTCACTCATTCGACAGATTAATTGTCGAAAACGTATATTTTCCGTATTTTTGTACTTCGATAACTTATTATCATTCACATTTACCGCAGTTGACGCACAAGTACATTTAGTACTTCTGCATAACGGACACTTGCTTTTAGTTTTATGACCGGGATTCTAAATACACAATTCACCATAGTAGAGCAAAATAAAAAATATCAACGAGCATTTTCTCTCGAAACGCACTCACATCTAATAATAAAACGCCAAATTCCACAAAAAAAAATATGGTTTTACTTTCAACGCACTACTGTATAATTGGCCCCTTTTTGCGATACAGTAAGTTGAGAAGAAGACGGGGTCCAAATGACCCAACGTGCAATCGAAGGGTTAACTGTAAATCGTTCGATCCCACATGGACTCCCGTCTGGAAGTTTCTCGAGATTTTTTTCCCTGGCCAAAAAAAATCAATCCAAGCTACGGCGAATTTCGACGTCATTCGGGAAGTCTACATTTTTCGGGTTTCCCTCACTAATTGCCTCACGTTCAATCGAATTTTGAGAAAAAAAAGCTCGCGTCCGGCCTGGGATGAATGTTAAGGATGTTAAGTCCCTATGAAACATGTTAATGTTAATTGTTCAATAAATAGCTTCTTAATCGTCATGAAATTTTTACACGACCTCCTGAATACTTCATGTAAAAACATACCATATTTTCAGAATTCTATCATCATTACTTCAACCTCCTTAAGGGTTGAAATAAAAAATGATAAGAAAATTCTGAAAATTTGGTACGTTTTTGTATGAAGTATTTAAGAGGTCGTATTAAAATTTCACGACGATTAGGAAGCTTGTTATTAAAAAATTAACATTTTGTTAAGAACAATTTTTAAAAGAAATTTTAAAAAATTTATCAATAAACTTCGTTTTGTTTCCGTTGCTTTCAGTATATTGTAGATATTATAAAATTGAGAGGTCAAAAAAAAAACTTATTGCAAAGTTACATCAATTTCCATAAAACAACATTTAATTTGTGAATGTTAATTGTTCAATAACAAGCTTCCTAATTGTCGTGAAATTTTTACACGTCCTCTGAAATACTTCATACAAAAACATACCAAATTTTCAGAATTTTATCATCATTTACGATTTGGGACTCAACATCCTTAATTGTAACGGGGTGAATCGTAACGTTAAATGGGGCGCGAATGGCGGTGTGGGGGAGGGCAGTACCCCGCAGATTTGCGTCATTGGCGGCAACGGCAGTGTCACGGTCTCGGATGATTCCGGACCCTTCGCGTCCTTGGCATCTGGTCCCGGTGCATACACGATAATACTCCCCGTTGTGGTTCGTGCCTAGCCCTCCTGAATGGGCCTTTCGTGCAAACTGTACTCCTCCTCGTGGTATTCGGTAATTAACTCCCGGTAATTGCTAATCGATTTTCACCAATCTCCCATCATCCGTATCGAAATATCAATACATCGAGGCAGGGCTGTGTACACGCGTGGACACAGAAACAAGCGATGCAGCAAATATGGCACCCCCGCCCTTCGCCGGTCCGGGCGCTCTCGTGTCAATCGCAAATACGGCAGATCATCGATAAAAGTTGTGGGAGTTCGTTGAATCCAATAACATTAACCCTACGCGCCACGCGATATTGCTCATTTTTGCAATTATAATTATCGCCTCTTCGCTATCTGTACTTTATTCGGCGAGCGAAAAATAAAACGTTTCGACCATCCCGGAGTCGATCATTTACAGCGCTCGATCGAGTTTCGTTGGTTTTACGATATTTGGTTCATACACTGCATATTTACAAAAATGCATATTCAGTTTTCCATCGTGAGTTTGCGGAAAAAATATTTTACCATTGCGAGAATATATTTATTTTGCCATAAAAGTAATGGGGATTTATTTGCCTGCATAAAATGTAAAAAAATGCGTGGCAAAAGTGATTTTCGAAATGAACGAAGAGTATTAAAACTCTTTATTTTTCTCCAGTAAAATATCTCTTCCGGATAAACATTTTTTTACTATTAAAGCAATATTTATTTAATTATGAACCAAACATCTTCTACATTTATTTGTAACGTCAATACCCATAATTTTACTATCGACAAGATATCCATTTTAATTATTGAAAAACCAACGTCAATATTTTTTCTGTTTTTCTCAAATTATTTCGATAAAGAATATTTTACCACCAAAAACACGTTTATTTACCTATTAGAAAACCAACTTCAGCACTAAGTCCACGATTAAGGCGGGATTTTACTTTGAAACTTTGAAAAGGCTAAATTGGATGAAAACACCCACCTGGAACATGTCGAAGGCATATTATATGGCCCAGGCATCGCTGATTGAGGGTAAGATAATTTTTTCTACGATTTATCACTCACCAAAACTTGAAACGCGTTTTTCTCGAAACGACATTTTCAAGTACCGTGGTCGTGATAAAGTACTGAACCGATCCTTATGAAATTCGGAACACATATTCTATATGTGTGTACCAACCGACCTAACTACAATCAACTTAAAATTTTGATTAGAACTATTTTTTTGTTGCAAAAAAGACCCAAAAAACGCATTTTTTTCGTGTTTTAGCCGCCATTTTGTTAATTTTGCACGTATATAAAATATTCTAGTTAGGTCGGTTCCTGAAGACATACTGAACATGAAACTATTTGATTTTTTTCTTTCAGACCATCCGTCGGGAAGATTTCACGACCACGGCAACGGTACCTGCTTTTCGAGGCGTTGGCTTTAAACATATTTTACGTGTACAACAAATGAATAAAATACATTAAAAAAAAAAATTTATGTACTTAAAGAGTGTATTTATTGAACAGTTTAAACCCCACATCGATATCTTTAATAGTATTCTCAGAAAAAATTCACGAAAATAGCGTTTTTTTCATGGTTTCAAAGTAGAATCCCGCCTTAAAACTCCGAAAAATTGTTTTTGGAACTTGTAATCAATTTCACCATCAAAAGAGCTTTTAAAAAACGCGTCGTTATCCCCGCCGCCCTTCGCAATTCTGCAGCACCCTCGGTCCCCTCGAACTTCCGGTCGACTCGCCGCGACTTTTCGGCGGCCCGGCCTGCACTGCGAATGGTCGAAACGATGGTAATGCATGATCGAAGTGCAGCGTGCAAAACGCATCAATGCGACTGGAGAACAAAGTGCAATGCACTTTCGTCGGCCCTCCGGATGGAGGGTACAAAATGAGTAGAAATGAAAGCGAAAAAATATCTAAATGGGTGGGCTTGTTGAGGGGGCGGTTGGCTGGCCGCGAAGGAGCGGGGCAGTGGGAAAGCGTGAAAAACAGGTATACTCGTTCGCTTTTACCCTAGCATTAGCCTGGACGCACTCATGATCCCGGAATGGAGAACCGGGTTCGGCCCAATTTTACGCTCGTTGGAACTTCGAAGGGATGAACGTAAATGGAAGGGAGTTAATCATCGGGGCTGGCTCTTGACCACGCCGGAATCGTATGGTCGTCGCTGCATGGGAAAGCACACGAGACGGGCTGGAAAGGGATGGAAAAGGGGTGGACTACGATCGCGGGGGTTCGTTTCACCCCACCCGTACCGATAATCGTTGCGATGTTGTGCTGCACTGTTCGATGGGGACAGCTGGGCGAAGCCCCTATCTCTCTCTCAGTCTCTCTCTCTCTCTCTCTGTCTCTCTCTCTCTCTCTCTCTCTCTCTCTCTCTCTCTCATCATCTCTCTCTCTCCCTCCCTCCCTCTCTGCCACCCCCTCTCTCTCTCGATCCCAGACCAGCCCGATTACCGGAAGTCAGGCTACGGATTAATAGCGTTTACCTATCGGCGTTAGTTACGGTTAGAGGGGTTTCAGCGTGCTGCCTTGAAATTAGGCACGTGCGATAATTAGACGCTCGCAGGGCTGCGAGTGTCACCTCGCTATAGTTATGTCGTTATATACAGCTATATACATATATATTACATAGTTATAGACATATAAATAGATACATGTGTATGTGTGTGTGTGTCTGTGTGTAATAGAAACTAGTGTAACTATCTACCATGTATATAAGTGTTGCATCGAACTATGTAGCGAAACATATAGTATATAATTATGTCGACAGTCTTATATATATTCCTGTTATTATATATGCAGACCACATAGTTATTGCGTAGAAGTATAATGTGGAATGTATAGTATAAATATTTTATATCATTTTACATATATATAGTTATAATTGAATCGTTATTTAGAGTAATACGCACACATAGTAGACGCATGGGTATACGTAACTAGATAAATTATATAAATAGTTATATTTATCACCAATTATCTGATGCCATTGGCTTATCATCAACAGTTACTAATTCAATTCTAGTTGAATCTAGCGGTACATGAGTATATGTGCCACATAGTTGATGCATAAAAATATATAGTGTAATATATAATATGTACTCGTATATTATATATATTGTAATCCCCCGACAAAATTCCAAGATTCGAACCCGGGACCTTTCGATTGTCGGTCGACTGCTCTCACCACTGAGCTACGCCAGCCTGCTTACCTCACCTTTCTCGGATAGTCTAGATATTCGTACCGCAAGATTATAATATTTATGTTACAATATAATAATTGCCATATGTATTTTGAAAAAACTTATAGTTATGTTTTAACACAACTATATATAGTTGTGTTACAAACATATGTGTGAAAAACATATAGTTATGTAACACAACTATATATAGTTGTGTTACAATATAATAATTGCCATATGTGTATATATATACATATATATATATATATATATATATATATATATATATATATATATATATATATATATATATATATATATTGCAATTATTCAGATGCCTGGATAATTGCAAAATTATATTAGAATAATATAATTCACCTCATAGATCTTTATAGTCGCTTCATAATATGAGACATAAATGAATTACATTATTCTTATATAATTTTACAGTGATCCAAAGTGATCGGAATCTTTTGACCAGAACTGTATATATAGTTCCAATTATTTGGAGTAACTCATTATCACCAATCTATAGTAGATGTATATCTATATATGTGAAACTAGTTATATTATATATATATATATAATATTATATGTATGTCAATATATTTGTACCTATGTATATATATAGTCATATACAGATCGATTTGTCCTAACCAAGTTCCACCCCCACGCCCCACGACCCCTCGCCAAGCCCCCTTATCGCTGAAATGACCAATCAAACCGATGTAGATCTACTCCATTTTACAATTCCTTCACACGTCCCTTTCATATCCATATAGGCCTTTTGTCGAAACACAACGCGGTGCATAGTCATTTGGCCAATGATTCCAGCCATTCAGCCATATCGAATTGAACAACTCAGCCAGCGGATTCGTTCCTATTCGCCTATGAAGCTCCCATCGACCGATCGCTCCGCATTCCCTCGATACACATCGAACGGTGATAACGAAGCCCCGCGAATCAGCTTAATCACGAGGGTCCACTCAGGCCACTCGCGGTTCTCGGGCATATTCGACGCTGCGTTCAATTTCGCGGCAACGCCATAACGGAAGGATAATTAGGTAACGGGAGGACGATGGGGGTTGGGGGTTGGAATTTTCCAAACGCAGCTTTGGAAGTTTCCGACTGGTACACAGGGACTCGATGGTACACAAGGACCGGCTGGATTATCTTGAGCACGGGAATTCAGCTTGGGATAATGGTCGAGCAAGAGCTTTGGAAAAGTCCGAATCGCATTTATGGATAGCTTTACGGGTCCTCGTCGAATTCACCGCGACTCGTAATCGTAGGAAGACTTTCCGATTCCTGGAATACTAGGAGGGTAGAATTTTTCCCCTTTATTGTACATAAACATATAATGTCTGCAAGATTGTTTCGGAGAACTCGGTTTGGAAGTTAGCGATGTTTCCAACTGGAGGAAAAATAAGATAGGGGAGGAATACGCGGGAGAGAGAGAGAGAGAGAGAGAGAGAGAGAGAGGGATTGCACCGAGTTACCGAAGCGGAGAAAACTTTAAAGTAAATATCGTAAAAATTCATTTCGGTCGGCGTACTTTTCCACCGGAATCCTCCCTCTCCACTCGTGTCCTACCCTTCCTACTCCAAACGACGGACCATTTCTTTCCTGTAAATTCGGAGCTCTCCCTCTAAAATATTCTCTCGTGGGATTGTATCCGCCGGATCGCGGTATAAAAGCGGCGAAATTCATATTGTCGTTGCCGTTCAGCAGCCGTGGGGGCTGCTCTCATCCCTCCACCCTGTTCGTGTCAAATGGACGAGGGAAGTGGAGAAATCGAGAAAAAAAAGATCGGTGCAGCATTTACGAGCGAATACATCGTTTAAAGGGATCTTTTCGTTGTTTTTTTTTAATACTAAATTAAAAGAAGCCAGCTCCGAGAACGGGGAATGGACAAAATCCGCCGGACGACTCGTATTTTTACTACTGCATCGGGAAATATTTTTGGCCCTCGGTGTCGGTCTCGTGGCGGGGTATAACAATGCCCGCGGTCTAGTCGGCCTTCGGATCATTCTGATCGTCAGAAATTCACAGTGATGTCTAGATTTGTGCATTTGTCCAAATTTGTCATCGAGTAATTTAAACTAGATATTCAAAACATTATATTTTGTTCAATTTAATAATATTTAATATATCTAATTATATTTATTTGAACAAAGGATTAGGTATTTTAAATAAAAAAAAAATATATATATATATATATATATGTATAAATAAATAATTATTTTTAATTCATATTTTTTTAATCCGGATATGTTTCAAAGCTCTGGCTCAATGCTTATTAGAAAACTCGTTCATTTTTTTCCATTTCTTCCTCTTGGAATTCTCGATGATCAACTGCGTGAACCATAACGACGTTTATACCCCTTGACTGATCCCCTTTCGCCATCTCGTTATTCTCGAAGAAGATTACCGGAGTCGTAATGGATACACTTTATTCTTGAGTTATTACGTAAGCCACATCGTGCTATAGCACACGGGGCCAATTCCAAGCTCGGAGTGCAACAAGAGAGCAAAATCGGGAGAGAGAGAAAGATAGAGAGAGAGAGAGGGGGCGGGAGGGAGAGGGTAGAGAGAGAGTTGTAGTGTGTATACCAGGTCGGTGGAGTCATAGAAAGTTTTCATCGTCCGTGAAGTAATCGGAAACAAACTTGTACGCTGCCTCGGCAACTCATAATACCATTGCCACGTCGTTACTTTTCTCCAAGAGGCTGTGAAGCATGAGCAGAAAAAAGGGACGAGAGAAAAGGGCAGGGAGAGAGTAAAGGAGAGAGATGGAGTAGGAGGAAAGGCGAAGAGGGAGAGAGGGATGGTGAAAGAGAAAGACAAAAATGGAGAGGAATAGAGATAAGAAAAACAAGGGAGAGAGAGAGAGAGAGAGAGAGAGAGAGAGAGAACAAGGGAGGGGTGTGAAAAGATAGAGAAATAGCAAGGGAGGGATGCAAAAAGAGAGAATGAGCAAGGAAGGTATGTAAAGAAAGACTGAGAAAGAGCAAGGGAGGGATGCAAAAAGAGACAGCGAGAAAAAGGGAATTTTGGAAAAAGAGGAAATGCCAGCGAGAGGGAGAATACGAGGAAGAAAGCTATATAGCCTGCTCATGGACTATCACCAAAGCTTGCGCACATGGAAAGCAGCTCGCTCGCTAATTTGCTTACGACGACTATTTACACGACCGACATTCCAGTTTCGTGCTCTCTCTCTCTCTCTCTCGTTCTTGAAGCATCCTATACCCATGAGTAGGTCCTTCGAACGAGCCCGAAGAAGCATCAACCCCCCTAACGCCGGCATGAAGATTTTATTGCCTCCATCGCGCAGCGGAGAATCTCTGGACCAGAAGTTTTTATAGATTCCGTAACGGCCCCTCGCGATACATCTCGGACAACGAATCATACACCCTCGTTACGGCTTGTTTCGGATACGCTGTCTACTTCTGCTCGCAAACGCTTCCCCCCCCCCCTGCTCGTCTTTCCACGCAGCATTGATACGTGCCCTGAGTGCTGCTTGCATCAAACGAGAACGGCAAAAGTTTCCTCGATGATGGACACCATGCTCCTTCTCTCCATGCACTGAAGGGCGATTCAATATGGCGGCGGAAGCGTTTCAACTCACGGGACACTAGGGTCACGGGGATTTACGTTAAAAGTGAATTATAAATTTCATTTCTAATTTTTAAAAAATGTAATTAAAATTAAAAAAGATCACGTCAAAAACGAATTAAGCGGATATTAAGATATATGTGGCTTTTATTTCTTACCACGCAATCTTCATATTTGACTCAAAATACGACTTGTTCCTAGAGTGGTAAAAATAGATAGTCGACCCTTAAGAGAGTGAAACGGAGGTTTCAAAATTTTTATGAGACAAGTTTTTTTACCAGATTTACTTAAGGCCTTAGGCCACAGTAACGGGTATAAATTCATGAGCGAATTTAACAATTCTTTTTCGTATGTAAATGTGATTCACTTATAAAATTAATCACACATCTATTTGTACAATATGGTCGACTACTCGAAAGTTCTCGAAACAGCTTTTTTCCAATGGCGTGACAAATAACTTCAACAATTTTCACTCGATTTAGGTCAAATTTGAAAGTTATGTACTTAATTGTATTGCGCAGAGAAGTACGTACGGAATTTCTGATTAATCGAAAACTTTTCGTTTTATGAGCAGTTATAACGAAATTTTTCACTGAAAATTCATTTCTTAAGTCCAAATACCTACAACTTTTGAATGAAACAATATTTTTCAAATTCCGTACGTACCTCTGTAGGTATTCTAATGTAGATTGACGAGAATTTTGGTTTTAAGTTCTAGGTAAAAAATTGTGGATGCTAAATGTCACGTCGCGGAACGCCTAAAAAAAGATAACAAAAGAAAATATTAGTAGTCGGCCATTTTGTACGACGGAAAAAAAAATTATCACAGCTTGATATTCATACTAAATAAATGTGTAATTAATTTTACGAGTGAATCACTTTTTCATACGAAAAAAATTGTTTAATTTGCACACGATTTTATAACCGTTACTGTGGCCGAAGGCCTTAAAGCTTACCAAATTTATTTGATATATACTACTTTATGTTTGCCTCGCTGTTCGGAGCCTGTAGACACTCAATTAGTACTTTTAACTTCTTAACTGTGTATGCTTGGGTTGGCATAAATACACGAAACAAACCCAAACAAATGCATGTTTAGCTACTTGTATTGGGGTGTACCTATTTATACCAAAGCTTAAAGAAAATCTTACCGAAAAATATCTTGTCTCATATAAACTTCAAAACCCCATTTCACATCCTTAAGGGTCGAATTTCGATGTTTTCCCCCCTTGAAAAAAGTCTTATTTTGGGTAAAACATGAAGCCTGCGTGGTCAGAGTTAGGGGCTACAGATATCGAGATACTGCCCGAATTAAAATTCAAACACACTCGTAAGATCAAAACTTCGTTAATTTTGAAATAGTCATTTAAACCAGTTTATTTCTCAATTTGATTAAATAAAAATCGGCCTCGGAAACCTACTTTTCCATTTTTTCTTGTCAAAGTCATTTCGTAATTTGATTTTTCTACTCATCCGAGTTTTTTAAAATTATTTCCACAGAACTTTCAAAAAATCGTAACGTTTAACGTTTTTTTTTTTCGTCACGATCGTAGAAAAAAGGGGAAACGGAGGAAGGAAAGAGACGGTGAGTGATCCACCGAGATAGAGCTCACGATAGTCGGCGCGAGCGTTAATCAACTAAAAGCCGATAGTCTAGGTTTACTCAGCACCGAAGGCAGCGAGTCGTTCGGCAACCCTCGCGCATCTCAATAAGGGCTATAGTTCCCACCCCCGCACCCCCTCTCGCTTCCCCACACATCCCATATCCTACGCTATCTCACGTTCATGCCCAAGCTGGTACCGTGAATAACAAGAGCTCCTGATGCTCGCACGATAGGGCATTCCGACACCCGAATCAACGTCGTACAAACAGACGATCGCTTGATCCCCTTAACGCGTTCTATTCTATTCGACCGATCTGATACTAAATGCTTGGCCATTATTGTTCGTGAATTCATATTTTACTTTGATTGCCGTCAACAAGTGAACATTCTATTGTATATTGCGATTTTATTCAGTTGCGCTGATTTTTTTTCTCGTTCAATAATGTATTTTTACCAATAGGACGATTTTTGTGATTTTTTTTTCAAAATCCTCCTTGGTATTTTGAAATATCTTGAATTTAATTAGAATTCTACCCATACATCGTACGTCTTGTCTGTATTTGGGAACTCGATATTTGTATATTCAAAATTAGTCTGATTTAAGATCATAAATTCTGTTCGGATATGCTTTGAATATTTTATTGTCCAGGGTATAGAATACCTAAATCATATTCTCCATATAACTGGTTTTATTTATCATCACACATTATTTATTCCCCACACTCTCTTTCTACTACAGTTGTACATATTTGTTTTCTTTTCTTTAAAGTTTGCTTCGTTACAATTTTCAAATACGTCATAAAGGTAATTTTGAATTTTAATAAAATTCAACAACCATCCTTGTAAAAAGAAATTTAAAAAAATCCAAACAAACAATCTTCCGCAACATTTACGTGGATCAAGAAAAAATAATAGTAATAAAGAATAGCAAGAATAAAAATAAGAATACTGAGAATAATCGGTGTCCAAAATATCTCAAAAATAACTAAACCGATCTGCTTCAAATTTCACAGACATTTTTTGTATTCCAAAAGGCAGTCCTTAATCAAAGGATTTTTTTTTTCAATGCATACTTTTTTTATATCCAGGTAAATAGAGTGTTTTTCTCACCGAAATTTCCCCGATAACTATCGAGCGGCGACCATTTGTTCAAAAATCATTATCTTATTGAATCCTTTTATTAAAGACTAGACAATACGGTGCAAAAGCTAAATTTATTTGGTTTTTTTAATATAAGATAATTTGTTCCCGAGCAGGGGTGGTTACCGCAATGGACCGTTTTTTCACGTCGGTCTGTGCAATGTACTGTATCTCCACCGTATATAAATATTTCCCAATAAAAAACTTATCAAAGATACTTGAAATGATACCCAATGGATACTATGAAGAAAAAAAATTACAAAGCTGCACCCATTTCCCAAAAAAAAAAATTCACGAAAACACTTCTTTTTTTCGACCGCGAACTAGGTGTAACCTGTTAAATAACGAGTAGATGAATTCATATTTTTCATCCAGAAAATAATTGACAAATCAGAGTTTGCCGAACGACGAAAAACTTGGAAATCATTTCCATCCGCAATACCAGAACCGAAACTTCGAAAAGGCCTACCCCGAAACCGTTCGGCGCGACGAGTTGGGGGTTGGAAAGTTCGGCGGGGTTGGCTGGAGGTGGACTGAGCGAGGACCGGGAAGGATGTACAGGCGAAACAGGTACAGGGAAACCGTAAAATAGCAGAAGCAGCAGCCGATCAAGCGGCTCTTGGTAAACCGACGGGCCAGTAAGGGTAGTAAAGGGATTGGGGAAGGGAAAACGTTGTACGCGCGGTACCGTAACTTCGCGTCACGGACGGTGAGCTTCATCGATCACCGGCCAACTCAATTTGTCTCCATTGATACCGAGCTGCTGAGCAAGCGATTCTTCTCTCTCTCTCTCTCTCTCTCTCTCTCTCTCTCTCTCTCTCTCTCTCTCTCTCTCACACATACACACATACACACACACACCCTCGTCTATCTGGTATATATACACAACTTACCCTGTTTCATCAGACTATTTTGTTAACCGTTCGTTTAGCCTATTTGAATCTGCCAGTAATTGCGTGAATACTACGTATTCTGGGGAAAGGGGGCCATTAAGGGATGAAAGGGATGTAAACGAAAATTCAAACGGATATTGGGGCTGCATCGATAGCGATTGATTCAATCGGAAATATTCCTACCATAATTTGCGTAGCATTTCTCTCGTGATTTTTTCAATTTCTACGAAATACTCAATGGTTGAAAAAAATGAAAATGACTAGGCGTGTAAAAGCAATTTGTAAACTAGTTACCTATATATACATATATTATACAATAGATGTAGAAATAACAGACTTTATATGAATAATTATGAGAAAAAATACATATAAGAAAAAAATGTGACATTTATATGAATTCATTTAATTTATTGAGTAATTTTATCATTAATTTATACGAATTATAATTTTTTTGCATATAAATGCGAGAGGAGAGGCGAGCAATGTCCACACGTTCAACTTCGCACACAGACACACGCTATATATATATATATATATATATAATATAGTATGTATAAATATTAAGTGTGTTAGAAAAAAACTAGTATTTATATTAATATATATAAATTTATTTATGTTTATGTAGGGAAACAAACAGGCATCTATATATATATATATATATATATATATATATATATATATATATATATATTTATATACATATATGCGTGTGTGTGTGTGTGTGTGTGTGTGTGTATCAAGTTGAACGTGTGTACATTGTTCGCCTCTTCTCTCGCATTTGCATGCGAGAAATTTATAATTGGCGAGTGTTTATCTTGCCGGCGGCAGTAGAACGAGGCAAACCGCATGAGCAGCCCCTAGTGGCTCGGTCAGCAGGTCCAAGCGGTCGGTTCTCGTTGTCTCGCGGTAAAGCTCAACTGCGCTGCGGAGCACAGAAAGCTCTCCTGATTTCGTTTTATACCCCGGTGCTTCACATCTCCTCCTCCGTGCCCCTCCCTTTCACAAATCCTTAATTCCCTTGGTCTCGTCCTGGTTTAAATGCAATGGTTATTTCCCAGAGCCTTCGGACTCCTGCCTAAAACTTTTCATCCAGTGCTTCCCGACGAGCCTTCAACTTTCGGACAATTCACCATACTATTCCATTATTTTATTTAATAGCGCCGTGCGAAGTTGGCACACGAATTAAATTCAACCCCCTCCCTCCTTCTTTGTTTGTCTTTCTTGAAGTGATCAGAGCGGACGGTCCTCGACGTCGTTAGATTTTTACGAGCGAGCTTCGAAATCCAAACTTGTTCTTTCTGACGTCAAAAAAAGGGGGTATTCCTGTTTGCGAACGTGGCAAATGATTTTTCACGTCTCGCTGAAATTGAATAATCCATTCACATCGCCTGCATACTTTCCGTTCTTAATTCTGGAATCCACGATTCCGCTTTCTCCGCGCCCCAAAACATTATTGTATACTTTGTAAAACGGGGAAATCGAATTTTATTTTCCATCGTTCGTGCATTTTCATTGATGGAAGGGGGGGGGGCTTAGCTACAATTTGTCATAAACGTATTACGAAGCGGAAGAACGAAGAGGGGGGAAAAGGAAAAGCTCGAACCATACGCGCGGCACCTTTTATCCCTCGAGTTCACTGCGACGCTAACACCCTTTTCTGTCTCCCACATCGCTCTTCCTTCTTCCTCCTCCGCCGCCCCCGACCCTCTCCACCCATTCTACGGACCCTCCTCGTCCCGATGCCAATAACACACGAGATAGAATCCTCAGGTTTCAGCCCTCCTGAAAAGAACTTTCAGCACAGTGTGTTGCGGCAACCTCGACGCGACTCGAGTTCGGATATTTTTATTTATTCCCTCACCTGTCGCCATTCACTATCCAACCTACAAACGATGTTTCACCGTTTTTCCCATTTTTCGGTGCCGGCGAATGTATTTTCGCGAGCCCGCGGTGGCGTAAGGTGATACACGAAGATTGATCGGCTCGAGAGAACATCCAACGAAGCAAGCAAAAAAAAAAAGCAAACGGGCCCGAACATTTGTGGATGACGAATAACGGATCTTCCGGGATCCTGCCCCAGATCTTCCTGTCACGAAAAATTAGCGGTGTCCCTTGGAGGGGGCGAGAATGGAGTAGAGGGACAGGTGAATTGTGTCAGCGGAAGGTTGTTTATACCAACAATTCATAATTATTGAAGATGTTTGAAAGACCAGAACTCTTTTGGATTTTGTGTGAGGGAGTTCTAGTGATCGTTTAACATCTTATCACGACCCAAACCTCTCAGTTATACCCCAGCATATCACTTCTGTATCGATATTTTGTTGATACCAATAATTTATAATTATTGAAGATGTTTGAAAGACCAGAACTCTTTTGGATTTTGTGTGAGGGAGTTCTAATGATCGTTTAACATCTTATCATGACCCAAACCTCTCAGTTATACCCCAGCATATCACTTCTGTATCGATATTTTGTTTATACCAACAATTTATAATTATTGAAGATGTTTGAAAGACCAGAACTCTTTTGGATTCTGTGTGAGGGAGTTCTAGTGACCGTTTAACGGACAACACCACTGTGACCCCATGTTTTTTTGCCATTTTTCAAGAATTTTTTTTTGTGGGAAAAAAAAGAGATATCCGAAATTTTCTTTTTGTTTTGTTCGTTGTTTATTGAAGATACATAAAAAAAAAATTTTCAAATTTTTCACGCCCCATGGTGACGCTGGGGAAGCTCCCGCGTCAGGTACTGTTGCCTCTGCAGTGGTTCGCGGCACGCAGCAGAACTCTCTTCAAAATCGATCTGAAAAAAAATACCGAGTGTTTTCGTTAATAATATGATATTTTGAAGAGAAGTTCATAGGGATTTGAAAAAATATTGACTTTTAAAAAATAGGCACGCTTTTGAAATTAAAGGACGATTTTCGAGCAAAATTTCTCGTCGAAAATAGGCTATAACTTTTTTTATTATTGAGATATCGAAAAAATCCTATGTGCTTCTTTAGATAAACTAGTTTTATTAATGCAGTCCAAATTTGAAGTCGATCGGGTAAAAATTGCTCGACTTCTGCTGCGTGCCGCACTCAAAAAAGTGGTTTTGAGAAAAACGCGTTCAAAGTTTTAGGTTTGTTAAATTATGCGATAAATTGGAAAAAAATTTTTTTACCATTAATCAGCGATGCCGGCACCATATAGCTGGCCTTCAAGAAGCAAAACATTGTCCCTAGCATCTTTTCTCGTACTTGTAGAGGCTCTTCTTGCCTCTTTGGCAGCGTCTGTGAGCGAGCGCTCCGCCAGCTCGATCCGCGCTGCGTCGGTTTCAACGCAAAAATTGAAACAATTTGGGCCGATGGTTAACCCCAACGTCACCAAAACTTTCATGAGGCTTCTCAGGCCATCATTGAATAATAATACCGCGATATCAGCTGCAATATCGACGATTTTTTTGCTCCCGGACTGACGCTTGGGGGCTATTGCCCAAACTGATTTGTTGTAGCTTTCGTTGTTGTTTTGCGTGAAGCCGCCCAAACAACGCTGCAGCAAATCGTCTCTGCTCAAATTTTCGAAGACTGGCGTAATTGCCTCCAATACTTCCTCAGGAAGAGGCGGCTTATGGCGATATTCAGAAATATTACCGCGCTGCACCGCTCCACAAAATATTCAATATCTCCGAAAATAATTATTTTTTCGACCTGGGTCCAACGGCATCTTAATCTTAAATGTATTTTAGATTTTTCTAGATGGTTTTCAAAAAATCGATTTTTTTAAGCCGTCACAGTGGTGTTGTCCGTTAACACCTTATCACGACCCAAACCTCTTGGTTATACCCCTGCATATGACTTCTGTATCGATATTTTGTTTATACCAATAATTTATAATTATTGAAGATGTTTGAAAGACCAGAACTCTTTTGGATTTTGTGTGAGGGAGTTCTAGTGATCGTTTAACATCTTATCACGACCCAAACCTCTCAGTTATACCCCAGCATATCACTTCTGTATCGATATTTTGTTTATACCAATAATTTATAATTATTGAAGATGTTTGAAAGACCAGAACTCTTTTGGATTTTGTGTGAGGGAGTTCTAATGATCGTTTAACATCTTATCATGACCCAAACCTCTCAGTTATACCCCAGCATATCACTTCTGTATCGATATTTTGTTTATACCAACAGTTTATAATTATTGAAGATGTTTGAAAGACCAGAACTCTTTTGGATTCTGTGTGAGGGAGTTCTAGTGATCGTTTAACGGACAACACCACTGTGACCCCCTGTTTTTTTGCCATTTTTCAAAAATTTCGTTTATACCAACAATTTATAATTATTGAAGATGTTTGAAAGATCAGAACCACCCTACTGGTCGATCAACTGAGAGTGCAATGTAAACTCGTGGAAACTCAAACAAGCAGACGCCATATAAATGAGAAATTTACTGATTGGGGCTCAAATCGATTAAAAATAGACCAAACAGGCCTAATTCAGCGTAAAAATGGACCGAACCGGCCCCAAATTAATGATATCGACCCAACGTCGTCTAGATCAATGAAAATCGACCCAAGGTGGCCTAGAACAATGAAAAATTGACTCAACAGGGCCTAAATCAATGAAAAATCGACCCAATGAGCCCCAAATCACTCGAAAATCGATCCAACGGGTCCTAAATCAATTAAACGATGACCCAACAGGCTGTAGGTCAATGCAAAACAAACCCAACAGGCCCTAGATCAATGAAAAATAGACCCAACGAGCCCCGAGTCACTCGAAAATCGACCAAACGGGCCCCAAATCAATTAGATGGTGACCGAACAGGCTGCGGATCATTGCAAAGAACCGAACAGGCCCCAAATTAGTGAAAAATTAACCCAACAGGCCCCAAAGTAACAGAAAGTGGACCCAACAGGCCGCGCATTAATTAAAAATGGACCCAACAGGCCCCGAATCAATTGTAAATCGTTCCAAAATGGTATACATCAATGTAAAATTAGCCCAACAAGCCCGAAATGATTAAAAAGTTAACCCAACGAGCCCCGAATCACTAGAAAATGGCCTCAACAGGCCCCGAACCAACGAAAAGTAAACGCAAATCGGATGGCGTGCGACGACGTTTCCGGGCCGCGACTCCCCTGGAGTTTACCAGTTCCGGGACCGCGTAGTGTTTGAATTGCACGGGGTTTCTGAAACGCGGCAGCCTAGCCGTCAAAAAGAGCTGTGCGTCCGGTCGAAGCTCGAAGGAGCCTGATTGCCGCTGGTGAGTTTCGCGCGAGCGACTCTTCCTACCCCTTCCATCCCCCTTACGGTATAAGGAAGCTCCGTTAATCCGATATTCCATGGACGTCCCGCGGATGCAGCGAGGAGTCGCGCGAGCTGCAGCTCCGATGTTTACAATTTACACAGAGGCGCGGTGAAGGGAATGCCCTGCTGGTCCTTGGAAGAATGGCGGGGAGGGCTGGTGAGATCTTGGCACTGTGCAAACTGGGTGGCCGATGCGGAAGGCTTTCCGAAGCATCGCGAGGGGATTTTCCCGTTCCCTCCGCAAGCCCTCTCGAGCCGCCGGAAAGCGAGCTATACCGACCGATGGTAAAAGCGCGAGGCGAGAGGATAGTCTGGAGTCGGTTGGCGAAGTCGTGTGGCAGCCAGCAGGAGCCGCATCGAGTATCACTCTATTTACCCGTCAAATATTTGTGCTTTTACCGTGGAGTACCCGGGCTACATCCACAGTCAGCCCGACCTCCTGCTCTTCCTCGAAATATCCTCATCCTCGTCTATCCTCCTTCGGCCCCCTGCAGCCCGAACGCTTCCTCCTCCCAGGACTCTCTCTTGTCTCCGTTTCTTCCTCAGCACCCGACAACCTCTCCTCTTCGTCGCCCTACCCCGTCACTTCTACCCCCCTCAGCAGCCACGTCAACTCTTCACGTAGCCACTTTGTATACGAAGAACATTGCGGCCCCGGGTATCATCGTATACCGACGTCTTCCCGCCCGGTATTTCCCTAACGAAAACTTGCCGAAAATTTGCAATTCCTAAAGAGGGATGGAGACCAGAAGGCAAAGATTGAAACGGCGTATGACTGCGGACGTATAGTTGGGGTAGCATCATTTATATATCTATAGGAATATGCGTGGATGTGGGTGTATCTCTCTCTCTCTCCCTCCCCCCCCCCTTTCTCGCTCTTTCTCTCTCTTTTTACTACTCCCTCGCTGCCTCTCTCTCCCCCTCTCTCTTTCTCTTTATTTCTTCTCCCTCTCGCCGTGGGTGTAAAGATATACAAGCGGAGGTGGAACACTAAGATAGATGGAGGGTATAACACACGAGATGGTTAAATCTGGACTAGGAAAGCTACGCGGCTCACTCATACACACGTCCTCATCTTAACTATCTCGTTGACTCCGAGGAACCCAGCCGTCTCTCGCTCTCTCTCTCTCTCTCTTTTTCTCTCTCTCTCTCTCTGTCTCTCCTCATCGCTCATCCCTCGCGCGAAGGGCCGAGGGAAGGGCTGAGGAGGTCGGGTGGAGGGCCGGGAGTCACCCTGGCACCGTTTGATTTCTTAACTAGGGAGAGTCAGAGCGGAAGTCAAGAATTCTTGAAGCGTAATGCGCGCACTTCTCGCTCACGCTCCCGCGCTCCACCACCACCCACGCAAGCCTCCTGCAGCTCATTTTGTCACGCGCTTCTCCGAGTGAAATATGCACTTGACTTATCCAACGCTTGGCTTTTCGTTGCGCTCGCCCAATTATTCCCGGGGACGGAATCGTCGAAGGGACGACACGCCGTTGTTCCCGTTTAATTAGGGCGGAGGGGAGGGGGCGGCACAGCGGATTCGGTAGAAAAAAGGGTTAGCTCGTTGGCTCATTTAACTTACTAGGGGTCAGTAGCAACTCAAGGCAATGAAAACAATAATAATGAAAAAAGCTTGAAATAAGAATAATAAGACAAAATAAAAATTATACAGATGATAATAAAGATAGTGTGGTTACAACGAAGTACATCTTTGCATGATTGTATTAAAAACGAGCAATTTTAATAAAAAAAGAGAATTGTCCCGTATCTATAATAATAATAACAATTATCTCATAATTAAGTTATTAATAATAATGACAACAGTCGGCTCATTGATTTATTTAACTTACTAGTGGTCAGTAGAAACTTAAGGCAATGTAAACAATGATAATAATGAAAAGAAATCGAAATAAGAATGACAAGACAAAATAAAAATAATGCAGATGATAATAAAGATAATGTGGTAACAATGAAGTATAACCTTGAGTAATTGTATTACAGGAGAAAAATGTTAATACAATTAAAGAATTATCACGAATCTATAATAATAACGACAACATCAATAAAAACAAATACGAGTATTACAGATAATAATGAAGACACTGGGTAAAACAATCAAGTGAAATCTAGAACAAGGGAATGGTGGGAGAAACAATAACATGATGAATAGAGAATATCGGCAATAATGATAACAGTATTGAGTATATAATAATGAGAATCAGTTAAAATGAGAATAATGAGAAAAAATAAAAATAATACAAATTATGGAAATAATGAAATACGAAATAATGAAATAGGAAATAATGAAATAAGTACGTTTATCATAGAATAATAAAAGCAAAAATAAAAACATAAAACAAGTATATCAGATCTAAAATAATATAATAATAATAATAACGAACGATTGAATAGAATGCGAGACGAAAAAATAAAAACAATACAGATGATAATAAAGATAAGATGATAAACATGTATTATATCCGACAAGAAAATACAATAAAAAAAAACGAGTAACAATGCGTCTCTACGGCTGATAACACGAAAAGCCCGTAATAGAAAGAATAAGAAATAAAGCTGCTGCGATAAGGTTGTGAGTCGATGGGGGTGATGGAAAAACGAGCCGAGCGGGTGGATTGAAGATTCGATGCTACCACTTTTCTACTCGGTGCTCGTAGTGGCGTTAGTTTTGGATGCCAGGTCGCCAATGCCTGCAGGCCGGTCACGAATGTGATGCACGAACGGTCACCGCATCGCCTTCGTTCCATCCCGGCCTTCCAGCCCGGCCCCAGCAACCCTCTCCCCCGACGGTCCTTTTGACCAGCGGAGCTACCCCCAGGGAATCCTAATATCTACGTTTGACGTCATGCCAAATACTTGCTCCCTCACTCGCCTGGAATAAGGCCCGGGAGGATGCGCCATGTACCCCGCCCTTTGCGGCTGGACGCCCTAACCAAAGGTAAAAATAGCCGAAATATCTTTTATCTCGCGACTATCGCGCGCTTCACGAACTTTGCCATATTTCGGGATTTTTCTCGAGCGCGACTTTTCGACGGGGATATTTATTTTCACGAAGCTGATTATAGGGAAATAGCGGATAAAAAGAAAAGTCCCGAAATGCTAAGGTATTCTGGTCGCACGAAATCGAAGTGAACGTTTGCCTCGGCCAGAACGAATGGAAACGAGTCCGAGCAATGCCGCAGTGAGAAACGAGATGAAAGTGTGGAAAGAGACAATGCTCGATGGATCGAGCTGACTGCATATAAGCGAGGCCTGAATGCTGGCAGCCCGATTTGAATACATAACTGCCCTCATATGAACGAGCCTATGAATAAAATTTAAATTCCAATCAGCAGCCGAACAATGCAACAATAGTCGCGACCAATACTTATTCTATGGACGAGCGACGTCTCCGTGTGACCGTGCTCTTTAACAGCTTGTGCGTTAAAAAGTGTTGAAATATGAAAATTTCAACAAAAAACTTAATACTATTTAAATCAATGTATATGTATATGAGGTATTCCAGCTGAACTCAACCACTTTTGCATCTTATATTTTTTTATGTGGCTAAAATTTTTTTCTAGTGTTGTACCCATTCAAAGAACTTCACTTGATTTTTTTCGAATTTTTTCACCCATACATTTAGGAGATATGATTTTTTTTCGAAATTCGAAAAGAATCGATGTCTTTTATTTCAAATTCCCATAACTTTGCAAAAAATGGACCGAATCAAGTTTTTTTTTCCGAAACGTTTGTTTTTGAGTGTACTTTTTGATAGAAAATATTAAAAATTTGACGATATTCATCTTCTATATCGCTTTATCGCTTAAAGCAAAATAGCGTTGATTTCAAAAGGTCTGACATTTTTTTTTTTTTTTTTCAACAAATTTGCTATGAAATTTTGATTATTTCCACCATTTTTAATGCTTAAACTAAAAAAAAGATTATTTTTAATTATGAATAAAGTAGAAGGGAAAGCATCCCCACGATGAAACCGGTCTTAAAAATAGTTAATATAGTTAAAGTTTGCTAGCAAATTTGTTGAAATAAATTAAACGTGCCCGACCTTTTGAAAAAAACGTTTTTTTGCTTGTGATGAAAGAAAAAATATTTCAAATTATGAAAAAAATATAAGGAAAAGTCTGCCCTAGATCAGCCTAGCGTTAAAAATAGTTAAAAGAGTCAGTTTCTTAGCAAATTTTTTGACAAAAATTAAAAGTGTTCGACATTTAGAAATTAACAATTTTTTGCTTTAAGCGGTAAAACGATATAGAAGATGAATATCGTCAAATTTTGAATATTTTTTATCAAAAAGTACACTCAAAAACAAACATTTTGGAAAAAAACCTGATTTGCTCCATTTTTCGCAAAGTTATGGGCATTTGAAATAAAAGACATCGATTTTTTCGAATTTCGAAAATCATATCTCGTAAAACTATGGGTGAAAAAATTCGAAAAAATCAAGTGAAGTTCTTTGAATAAGTACGAGAACAGAAAAAAGTTTGAGCCAAATCAAACAATATTAGATGCAAAAGTGGTTGAGTTTCGCTGGAATACCTCATATATACATTGATTTTTTAATCTCCAATAATGCTATTGATGATTTTGTGATTTCCAATTCGACTTTCAGAGGCTTGAAACGGTTTCTTTTAAATTTGCGCTGAATTTGACGAAAAAAAAAAAAATTCTATTAAAAGTCATCAAAATTATCAAAATTATCACTCCTAAAAGAGCAGAGATAAAAATCTAAAAATTGATGTGGATATTCCTTTTAGGGGGTACAATTTTACAAAAAAAATCAGTATAATAAAATATGGTCAGGGCCACGGGCAAGGTAAAATGGCGTGGAATGCCTCATATATATATATATATATATATATATATATATATATATATATAAGGAGTGAGAGAGGGAGAGCGGAAAGAGCAGAAAAATCTTTCATCAATGATAAAATGGACTCTTCAATATCGAATATCCTTAAATGTCGAAATAAACCTTTTATTAATTGTCCAATCCAATAATCAACAGAAAAATAAATATAAAAATAATTCCCTTTGTGTAGGAGCAGAACATAGGCCTGAAAAAAATCGGCGCTCCACAATAAACCCGAAAACCTTACCTCATCGTCGCGCCTTCTTTTTTCCCATCAAATTTGTTTTCATTTTTGTATACAAAAAGTTTTACCTCGCTTTTTCACTCCATCCTGGCGGGCTTCGATTCAATCGTTAGCAAATACTTTTCTCCTCGGCGGTGTATCGCTGCTCCATGTTTACCGCTGTTATCGACAGTTGTTGCGAGCCTGAGAGAAAATCGTCCACACGAGAAAACATTTTTCACGGACACGCCATAATGTATGAGGTATTTCATGCCAACTCGACCCCAAACTTCGAGCCTCGGAACTCTCCGATTCCCTACAGTTTTTTTTTCTGCCACTCCCTCAACTGTGCAATACACTGGCAATTTTTTGCTTCTCGCAAGCTCTAAACCGACAAATATAAACGAGTTTTTTTTACTTTCACATGGCTGAAAGAAAAATATAAGAATTACAATGAAATTTTAATCTCACGATGAAAATGAATTATCTCGATAATTGGTATTTCATTAATTTACCATTAATTAGATAATTAATGTTATCCCTGTAGATACGGTGACGATTTTTTGTTTTTCATTTTCGAATGGAACATTCCTGCAAGAAATATGTTTTCCACAATTCCCAAAAATTCCAGGCCATTTTCGCATTAGCTCTTATTCGTCCGATGATCGGCTCATCGAATCAACGACGTGGAAGAAATATTCTAAACGGCCTCACACGAGGGCCGTAGAATTCGCCAGAGGCAAAGGGCCTCGTAGAAGCGACGGCAGCAGCGGCGAGTGACGCGTCGAAAAGCAAACGTCATAATTGTCCCGTGATTATGCGCATTTTAATTCGGGTTGGACGGGTGTTGTCGCACATAGCAAATTACAATCATGACTGTTTGAACGTTGCAGAGCCCGATCGCGGTCGCTACCGCTCGGAGAGGCCCGCGAAGGGAATATTCGTGTTCGCGCAGGCGAGGGGGGTTGGTGAGGCTCGGTCAGGGGATGCTCGATTGGCAGAAGGTGCGACGAGGGAGGATTTCCCGTGGTGGTGGTACATGGGCGGGGAGGGGGGAGGGCGGAGGGAACAACAGCGATTCAGTTTGATTTATTAATCATCGATGCCTGCACACCCTCCGCGAGACCACGCTCCACCAGACCGCCACCCGTCCAATGCAACTGCGCGCGGTTGACGCTCTCGCCTCGATACACTGTGTTTTCCTTTTTCCCCCGTTAATTTTACGAATTCGTATTTATTCCGATTTATGCATCGGCTTGAATCGATCGGCAGCATCGAAGGTACCATTCTCCGCATGAAAACGAGAACTGATTCCATTCTGCGGTACGAAATATCTACAGGCACATGGCCAGAGGATATTTTGAACCCGTTGTTTCTATGTGATGACTGTTTTCGGTACATCTGGCCATTTTCAGATAGTTGCGTTTTTTTACACGTATTTATATGATAAATTAATATGATCAAAATTAATTTTATGTAAACTTTTTTGAATTTATTCAATGACGATTTTGAAGACCTTGGTGGTCACTGGATGTTCAGACTGCGGACTACAGAATAGACGAAGATGACACGCGAAGTAAAATGAAATTTAAAGACAATTTGAATGATATCGAATAAAAGTGAAATGCAATTAAAATGGAATTTAAATGAAATTAAATAAAAGTTGGATGAAATTAAAAGGAACATTTTTTTGTATGCGAATTTGGGTACTGAACGGTCCTCAAAACTAATTTTATATGAGTATTGGCACATTTATTTAAATGCGATTGTTGAAAAACTTGGAGTTCACATAATTTCGAATGTGGGTACAACGGAATACGCGAGGTCGGTTTTCGAAAGAAAATAAGCTAGAAATAAAATTAACATGAAATTGAGAGGAAGTAAAATTACATTAAAATGAAATCGTTTTTTTCTACATAAATTCCGAAATGTAGGGAAAATTGGGAACCTTGATATTAATTTTTTTATAAATATTATGATACTTATTCAAACGTGATTTTGAAGACCTTAATAGATAAAGATTTGGATTTGAGATAATATTGTGATTGAGGACAACAAAATACCCAACGTCGGATGTCGAAGTAAAATGAAATTATAATAAAAGTAACGTGAGACTGAATGAAAATGACAATAACATTAACACGAAATACTTTTTTTTCTACACGAATTCGGGCATCAAACGGTCCTCGAAATTTACCCTCAATCCGTGAAGGTATTCGAGACACCTTAAATCCGTGAACCTCCGTCTTTTCCGTATTCGCACCACCAATTCAACAATTGTCAATGAAAAAATCTAACAAAATTCATGGTCAATCTTTAGGGCGTACTTCACAAGCGAAAATAGGGGTATCTTTTTTTATTTATTGAATATTTTTTCATTAAATATTAAGCAACCTGAGAAGAAAATCATTTTCGGCAGGACGAAAACGTTCCAGGCTTACTGATTATTGATTAATTTCGTATAAATATTATTACATTTATCTCAAACGTGATTTTGTAGGCCTTGGACTTGACATAATATTAAGAAAGCGACAAAAGAATTAACTCGGGCGGTCCTCCAAGTACAATGAAACTAAAATGAAATTAACACGAAATTGAATGAAAGTAATATTGGATGAAAAGAAATTTATTTTTTTCTACACGAATTTTGGGACTGAAAGGTCCTTGCAATTCATTTTCTAAAAATATTATTCCATTTATTCAAACGCGATTCTGAAGACTTAGGAAGCAAGGAGGTCACAGAATGCAGACAATGGGGACAACAGAATACACAAGAACGGTCCTCGAAGTAAAATGTCTTCGTAATACAATAATTCTGTATAAATGTGATGTAAATGTAAGGTAAGTATTCGGAAGTGGGGCTCCTGCTAGAATCAGGCTAATTTTCTTTAAGGTTTCAAACAACCTCGAACACCCCCATACATTCCCAAACAATTCCAAACAACCCCAAACAACCCCAAACAAAAATTAGCCCGATTCTCGCACGAGCCCCACTTCCGAATATTTACCAAATGTAATAATATTCATATACAATAAAATTTAAAGACCGTTCGGTCTTCAAATTCACATTAAAAATATATATTTATAAATCTATAGGATAATCGATATCTCTTCCGTGTTTGTGCCCGTGTCTTTATTGGCTGGTTCGTTTGATGCAGAAACGGACTGCTATCCAATTAAGCGTGTGACCGGTAAACAATACCGATATCGTAACACCACTACAAATCTAGAGCGAGAAACAGAGAATCGTGTACATACGAGACCGGGGTCCGATACATCGATTACGATGATGTTAATACCAGTCGCGTGAACTACCCCGTACTACGTTGCTTTCGATTATTTAACATTGATCCTGATGAATTTTTCGCTCCCCATCCCATCCCTCACAGTGATCATGAAGCTCACACGAAAAAAAAACAACCGTTTGCGGTCGCGAAGAATAAATAATGGCCGAGGTACCTCGAACTGTATTTCCCATCGTACGAAACGAGAGGAAAATAAATTTAAAAAAAAACAGCGCAGGAACAACAAAAATCGACTGCTACCAATTTGTTACAGTTAGGTTCGAATTCGGTCCAGGCTGCTGGAAAACCTATAATTTCTACTGTTGTACTTTGCCACCCTATGGGAGTTCATATATATATATATATATGCACGAACCAAATACATTTTTTTTCCGGTGCCTTAATCCCATTTGGCCAATAGTAGTTCAGTAACTTGGCGCAAATCTGAAGTTATCGTACATGCATGTATGCATCGAAGCCATAACGTATTATTTCTGAATCGTACTATTCACATAGGTATATACAAATAGATATATATATATATATATATATATATATATATATATATATATATATATATATATGTACATGTGTGTTGTGAAGTTGCTATATAATCACGCACCAAAGCCCTCAGCTTAACGCTCCGCCGGTTTTAAATTAATCGTGCAAAGTTTCAAGGGTAGCGCTATTGGGTTGGAGTTTTGGCTACGATGCGAAATTTGAACGAGACTGCACGCATTGCACTGGAAAAGCTATGCCTGATCCTCGATCCCTCGGATTAGTATAGCCAGGAGATCAGTTGATGTTTCTACGGCATTCTTATTTAAGCAAAAAAAAAATGCTTCGAAATGATGCTTGAGTCATCAAGGTGCTTCTTCAGCCATCAAGGTGCTTCTGGAGATCAGCAAGAAGTTGACAGACCCAAACAAGACAAAAACAAAACAAAGCAATGGTGAGCGACCAATCTGTCGAAAAGGACGAAGTATCCTTGAATGAACAAGTTTTAACACCACCAGAGTCTCTTCCAGAGATTCATCGGAGTGGAGGGGTTAGACGAAACGGCTGGTTGTTGAACGAGACGCGCGACCCGTTAGCCGGACGTGGATGAAACGGACCCCAAAGGATCAACGAGTCGAGTGCTATACGTCAGCGTCGCGGGGAGTTTCACGCCTCGGGAAGTCGATCCACCGGTGTCTCATGCACCACCGCGCTTCGTACATCAAGACCTCATCCCTTAACTGGCCTCGACAACCCTCGCTGGCTTCCTGACGGAGCGCCTCATCTTGCCAGGTTCCGCCACCATCGGCGATCAAACTTTGCCGTACATAAGCGCCGACCTGCGCCAGGAGGAGGCCCCCATCGTGGAAAGTATCGTCCTCCGGCACTGCGGACGCTATGGGGGTGGTCCTGAGTCGGGATGAGCGGATTGCACCTACCAATCTTCAAGACACCGCTCGAACGATTTTCTGGGTTGACTTCGTGGGTCAGATGCGGGGCTGGGAGAGAATCGGGCTGAATGGACCGAGGAACAATTGCGTTGAAGATCACGGGACAACATTCTCAGGCACATTGATCTCTTTTACAAGCCAGATGACGTGAAAATATTAAGAATGCCAGCTGAAGCTACCACTGCTAACTCAATCGAACGAAACTCGACTACAACGTTAAGGGGTTACCCCCACTTGCGATTTTGAAAAAATCGATTTTTTTTAATGCATTATTTTGAAGTATAAGTATCTGAGAATATGTCCTGAAAATTTCAAGTCGATCCGAACAAAATTGACTGAGATATGAGCGTTGAAAGAGAAGAATCCGTGAATTGAAGAACTGAAATTGAAACTTTAAACGCGTTTTTCTCAAAATGGCATTTCTGAAGTCGGTGACCAAGATTACTCGAACACTAATGAACCGATCTTCTTGAAATTTTGCAGGCTTATTTAATACATAAAAATGTAGTCTTTAATCGTTCGATTTTTTTTTTTCGAAAAAAATGGCCGTTTTATAGCCAAAAAACGGCTGTTCTTTTTCGTTAAAATCGAACCATTAACTTTGACTGTCCGCCATTTTGTGAAAAATGAATATTTTTTAAAATCCTTCGATTAAAGACTAGTTTATACTTATATTTGACTAAATCCATCCACATTTTTTTTTTCAGATGGTCCACTTCGCCGTAATGTTGGTCACCGCAAACCGTGTATATAAAAACATTATTTCATTGACGGCCTCTTGCCACTGAACAATGTAATATTTTTCAATAAAAAAATTACTGAAAGTTCTTCAAGATGTGTTCTTTACGATGGTATGTTGATCGATTAAAAAAGTTTTGTAGTTTTCTTTTAAAAAATTCATGAAAAAGGCCTTTTTGCGCTACAAGTGCGGGTAACGCCTTAATTGAAGGTAGCAAAATGGAATGAGCCTCGAGTAAGGTTCAAGGCCTTAGGCCACAGTAATGAGTATAAAATCATGTGCGAATTTAACAATTGTTTTTCTTATGAAAAAGTGATTCACTAATAAAATTAATTACACATCTATTTAGTATGAATATCAAGCTGTTTGAAAATATATATTTTTTTGCAATGTACAAAATGGCCGACTACTCATATTTTCTTTTCATATGTTTTTTAGGCGCTCCGCAACGTGACATTTAGCATCCACAATTATTTATCTAGAACAAAAAACAAAAATCCTCGTCAATCTACATTAGAATACCTAGAGAAGTGCGGACGAAATTTAAAAAATATTGTTTTATTCAAAAGTTGTAGGTATTTGAACTTAAGAAATGAATTTTTGGTAAAAAAATTTGTTATCACTGCTCATAAAATGAAAAGTTTTCGATCAATCGGAAATTCCGTACGTACTTCTCGGCGAAATGCGATTAGTAACCTAACTTTTAAATTTAAAGTAAATCTAGTGAAAATAGTTGAAGTTATTTGTCACGCCAATTGGAAAAGAAGCTGTTTCGAGAAGTTTCGATTAGTCGGCCATTTTGTACATCGAAAAAAATTATATATTTTCTAACAGCTTGATATTCATACTAAATTGATGTGTAATTAATTTTATGAGTGAATCACTTTTTCATAAGAAAAAAAATTGTTAAATTCGCACATGATTTTATACCCGTTATGCTTAAGACCTTGAGGAATTTCGACCAGGGAGTTTTTGGCATTTGCAGGCTTAGGATTTGCGATGGATCAAATGGATCAAAGATCTACAGCTGGGTTGATTGCAATGCCAGTTGGCAGTTCTACTCCCAGATTCTGATAGAGGCATTCCCGGAACTTTGATTCACACGCAAGTTCGAATGAAGGCCCAGCAAGTCTTTAATCCTGAGTCAGAATCAGATAATTGCATCTACCGATCTGCAATACACCGCTCGAAGAATTGGGTTGGTTCCGTGGGTCAGATGAGGGACTGATCCTCTGATCAGGCTGATAAGACCAAGGAACAATTGCGTCGAAGGTCAGGGGACATAATCCTCGTCCACATTGATGGTTGTATCTTTCACAAGCCAAATGACGCGGAGATACGAAGACTGCCATTGCCAATTCAATCGAGCAAAGCCAGAATGTCAATTGGAGGTACCAGAATGCAATGAGCCTGGAGTAACGTTTGACGAATTGTGACCAGGAGTATTTGGAATTCGCAAGCTCAGCATTTACGACGGATAAAATGGATCCAAGACTTACAGCTCCCAGACACTGATTGAGTCATCCACGGAATTTTGATTCAAACGCAAGTTCGAATCAAGACCCCAGCAAGCCTCTGATCACTCAATCATTCGAATTCTGATTCGTGATCTTGGATGATGTGTCACGTGGCGCCCGAATGATGATCGTAATCGGTCTTTGGATGAAGACGAGCCCAGTTTGGTCGGCAATTACGGATGTAGCGATAAATCGAAGAGCAGGAATAATCTCCTACGCTTTGATAGCTTGGAATAGAGTATTTCTTGGAGATGTGGCTAAGCGCGAGTATCAAGCGAGGATGGCTAGAAAGGAAAGAGAAGGAAAATTGACTGGGGCTCGATACGGGACGTCTCAAGATCGCGGAAGTCTGTGTACAAGGGATATGGAAAATGGTGCCTCGTCTGCATACTGTTTCAAGGGCACATATTGCCCCCACCATTAACGTTCCTGCATCACTCGATCAGCTCTTACCACATGCCTGCATCGTCCTTGGTCACAGCCCTGTTTTCTTTTCTCGATTCAATTTTCCTGTGTCCTCTTGGTACCTCAATTTTTCTCCTTCGGATGAAAGATCCTCCCCCTCTCACTGATCCGGCCAAGAAAACGATCCCTTTGATCTTCTATCGACAACAATTCAATCGACGACACTGCGAGTACTACGTGTTAACGCTTTCCTCCCTGTAATAACGCGTTATCATAACTTTCCATAATCTTCGATGTGTATTTTTTTATTTTTCGAGTCCACTGATCGAAAATCATTCCTCATTTTGTTTTTCTCCTTTTTTCACCCACATTTTTGTCAAGCGTGATTTTCGGGCCATGTTCGATTGAATGTGAGGCAAACCAGGACGAGGACAAAATGGGAAAAACTTTGCAGGTTCGCTACGAAAGAGGCTCACGAGTCGGAATCAAGAGGTCGCCACTCGGCCCAAAAAGCTTCTCGTTCTCGACTCGCTGGATCGTTCCTCGGTCGAGAGTTTCCATTGCGAATACGTCCGCTGATGTACGCCAAGACAGAAATATATCCAAAACTCTGGCTGCAGGGGTGGATACGAGTATTTGATGGAGCAAATCTGTTGGTCAGTCACCTCCGAAGCTTGTGGACTTATTTTAGACGTGGGATTTGCTATCGCAATAAGCAGCCAACACAAAATCAATCTAATCGAAAATACGATTCAGTTTGAATTAATAAAAATACCAGGTCACTGATATTTTGGTTACCAAATTAAATTTAAAGTAAGCAATGAATGTAGTTCTTGTAATAAGCGATTTAATTGAGTAATGATATTGTTAACAATCGATCTCTCAGACAAATTGGGGAATCCAACACAAGATTGATCTGATATAGAATACGATTTTGTCCGAATTCGATAAAAATATCAGATCACTGGAATTTGAATGAAAAACAAATAAACGAATGTAAGCAATGAGAATCTCAAGTGAGAAGCTCAAGTAACAAAAAGTTTGACTGAGCAATGGAGTTTTTTAAGTAATCAATTTCTCAACAAAATTACGGAATCCAACACTAAATTAATCTGATCTATAATATGATTTTGTCCGAATTGATAAAAAAAATACCAGGTCACTATAATGTCAATTAGAAACAAATTGATTGAAAGTAAGCAGTAAGATAGCGCATGTAATAAGCAACGCGATTGAGTAATAACATTTTCAAACTAATAAGTCTCTCAGGGAAATTATGGATTTCAACAAAAGATTAATCTGATAAAAAATGTGATTTTGTCGAAATGATCAAAAAGACCAGATTACTGTCATATGAGTTAAAAAAACCATTAAAAGTCAGCAAAAAAATAGCTCAAGTAATAAGCAATTAAATTGATTAATAGCATAGACAAAACGGTGAATGTTTCAAAAAAAAAAAAAATAGATTACGATTACCCATGTAAGATTGACCTGATTGAAGATATGATTTTCAGTCAAATTAAGAGGCTATTCTACCGTGAAAGAATGAAAACAATTTTTTCTTAACTTTTTGCATTTTTCAACTCTACTCCATCATAGAACTGATATCCAATTGTTGGTTAGGTCGATTTTCTCTTTGTCGACTCAGTATAGCGCTTCAAAGTAGAAGCATTCGGTGCGCGGTCTCTAGTACGGCTACCCGCTGCGTAGTAGTAGTAATAGTAGTAGTCTCTCTTTTCGCTGCTGAGTGAAAGGACGCTTTGCCGGTTAGTATTGCATAGTATAATATAGTTAACTTTAAACGCGTTTTTCCCGAAACGCCTTTTTTCACCTGGCGTTGGTGATTTCGGAAAAACGGCTGACCCAATCGGGCTACAAATTTTACTGAACATTCAGCATATGTACGGCCAACGCCCAAACTAGAATTATTATAAAATATAAATTTTAACTTACACGTTCGCCTGAATTATGACGAAAGAAAACGTGTTATTTTGCAATATAAAATAATAATTTAAGTTCGGGCGATAACGACACTCTCACAGATTAATAATCTTTTGGAATTTCTCATTTCCTATTACCGAGAGGGCCCAAATCATCAATGCCAGCACCATACTTTTTTCATGCCTCTACACAATTATAAATTGTTAAATAAATATACATTTACATGCAACGACAAAAAATTGTTTTCTATTCTGTACGAGTGTACCTTTAAGTGAAAAAGTTTGTGCCGATACATGCAACAGTTTGCAAACAAAAATTATTGAAAATAGCTTATTTTTTGAGCCGACACAGTAGAACAGCCCCTTAATAAAAATACCAGACCACGGTAATTTTAATCAAACAATTTAATTGAAACAATACAATAAAAATAACTCAAACAATAATCCAACTAATTAAGTAATGCAATCTTTAAAACGATAAATCCCCTAACGAAATTTCTCAGGAACATAACAAATCAAGTACAATTGTAAATTTGGCGGACATCGAGCCATTTTCTCGTAGATGTTCCACCCGAAAAAACCTCCCCTTGTGGCTCAAAGTTGTATTTATGAATTCGAAAGTTGACTTTGTCTTCGCCGCCCGTTTCACCCCCTCGCGATTCGTGGGCTGACGTCGCCCAAGCGAAACGTTAGAGCGAGCCGGATGCGTGGTGGGAAACTTTAAATGAAATTCATTCGGAGGGATTCGTGATTCGACATTACCATAAATTTGCAAGCTACTACGAGGCCCCCGCCGCGGTTGTTCGAATATATTTTAGCAGCCTGGAATATATTTTAGCGGGCGACTGTCGCCTTCCACCCCCGCCCTGCCCCCTCGCTCACCCTCTCGCGCGCTCTTTCGTCCTTTTTTCACTCCGGCATGCGCTTATAAGCTTCGCCACTTCGAGGCTGCGGATGAAATCGTTCTTAAGAGCTGCATCGGTAACGTCGAAGCTTGCGAGTCGCCAGACCGCACAATGCCGATCAACGACATCAAGATTTCCATCAAATTAAGACCATGAGTATTTCCCCATAGAAAAAAAAACGAAAGAAAAATGTATATGTTCCACATTTCTCAAATGGTCTGAAGTACATTTTTGTCGTAAAAAAAGAACTATCGGTATGCGAAAAAAATTTACGATACCTATCACGACGCAAAATAAGACTTTTTTCAAGAGTGGTAAAAATTGAAATTCGACCCTTAAGGGGGTGTACGGGGGTTTGAAAGTTTATGTGAGACAACATATTTTATGGTCGGATTTGTTTGAAACTTGGCATAAATACACTCCAATAGAAACAATTAAACATGTATTTGTTTGGTGCATTTATTCCTACCCAAAAAAACACACTTAAGGGATCAAAAGTTCTACTTGACTGTGTACAACCACCGAACGGCGAGGAAAACATATGGCGTTATATATCAAATAAATTTAGTAAGTTTCAATTAAATGTGGTTAACCCCTCCGTTGGCATTGACGCGATAGTGCGTCAACCTTTATTTCCTTATTTAACTTGCTCTGATTTGAAATCGGAGCCTCACTCGGAGGTTTTTGGGCTCACTGAATCCGAATTTGACGTGAAAATTTGTAAATTCGACAAAAATGAAAAACTTCACTCGATAGATGAAAATTAGTATTCCAGGATTTTTGAGGTCGCTTATTATGAATTTGAACTTCAAATTTGGAAAATCAAAATGGTGGCGCTAGGATAGCGGGCCGAAATTGAAAATTTTACTCGATTTAGATAAAAATTGGTATGTTGGGATTTTCGAGGTCGCTTATTACGAATGTGAACGAAAAATTTAAAAAAAATGTCAACTTCATACAGATTGCTTATTGTATCCGCAAACTGAATTTGCAAATTTTATGTTCAAACTCATAATCAGTGACCTACACAACCTATGAGAACCGAGTTTCATCTAAATCAATGTGTATTATCTGTATTTGAATTCGCCATATTTGTTCGTCATTGCGAATTCGTGAATTTTGAGTTCGTATTCGTAATGAGCACCCTCGAAAACCGCAGAGTACAAGTTTGCAGGATAAACAAATTTTCCTGCTATTTTGGGCATTTTTTGTCGAATTCTCCCTGCCAACGAAGGGGTTAAAAAATATGTTTTCTCATACAAACATTAACACTCCCGTTTAACCCCCTTGAAAGTTAAATTTTGGAAAATGCTGCGATACATTCTTAATAAATAGTATTTTAGTGTATTTATGCCAAGTTTCAAGTAAATCTAACAAAAACTATGTTGTCTCAAACAAACTTCAAAACCCTCGTCTCACCCCCTTAAGGGTCAAATTTCTATTTCTCCCACTCCCGAAAAAATTCTTATTTTGGATCAAGTATGAAAGCTGTATGGTCAGAATTAGGGCCACAGATATCGTATTATCCCCATTTGATTGCTCATGAGATCGGCGATTAATAAATTACCAGCAAAAAAATGCGTTCGTAAGAGTGTCAACGAGAATTTGGATATTCGCAAAAAAATTATTCCGCACTGTAAATAAACAATTGCCAAGTGTGTGTTTGTTTATGTATTAGATTATATTCAATAACTAAATTATCATTAGCCGTTATCAAATACGTAAAATACAAATAAGAATTATTTTCTAAAAACGCATCGTCCTAGGCTATAAGCGGATAATAAAAAACAAAAATCAAACAATACTTTTCCTCCCCCGGATATTAAAAGGTCCTCCGAAGAGTGCTGGCTCCCAAAAACCGCCCTCTTCCGGATATGCGAAAATCGCCATATTTTTTCGAGCTCTTTTGCCGACCTCCTTGTGGCTTGATTGCGATCGGACGATTCGGTGGCATTAAAATGTGACCCGGTTGAGTGTGGGGGGTGGCTGAAAATGCGGGTAAGCCAGTGAATATTGTGGCAGTAATAGCTGGATGCGAGATTACACGGCATCCTCCATATGTTTGCCGGTACAATAATATCCTCCTTGGTAAGGAGGAGAGGGCGGCGGTCCCGCGAGCGTGATATTACAACCGCAATGCGTACCCCTACCGTGCCGAATGCAAGCGCATGCCTCACCGAGCAAAGAACAGAGCCGAGCCAGGCATCGTATTGCTATGCATCCGGCGGAAAGAGAACGTGGCACGAAGGGGAGTGCAGGAGGGAAAGACAGAGGGGCGGGAAGCTCCCTGGCTAGTCTTGTACAATTGCCAATATATCGTTAGTACGAGGGGTGGATTTTAAACGGCTGATAAGACGCCACACGCGATTCAACGCAACTGGATATACTCTCGTTTCTTTGTCTTTTCTTATAATTTTTTCTTTCCTTTTTTGTATTCTTTTTAACGTCTGGCTTTTCGTCCTTTTATTCCATTTCTACGGGTCTTATTTTTTTCTTATTTTAAAGCTCTTTTTCAATGATTTTTTCGATTCTGTAAAATTGTATTTTGTTCCACTCTACGTCCATGCACATATTCGAATTATTTTTTTGTAATTACATTTTTTTTATATCATGCACAGGGAAAAGGCACCAAATATTGGATACTTTTGTTTAAAATTGAAAGAAAAAGTTAAACGTTGTTGAGCCCTTCAAATTTTACGATTTTATTTATGTATGTGTCATATCAAGGGTGTCTCAAAATGACGTGATATTTCTAAATCCACGTCCACTTTTTTGTCGCAAACATTATGCAAAAAATGTTATTGAAAATTTCATCATAGAGTGAACGTTTGCAAACAGGGACGAGGCGGCCATTTATAGGATATGGTGTTCCACATAACCTCTACATAACTTTATAGGATATGGTGTTTCACATTACCTCCACATAACCTCTATGTTTGTACTTTATATTAAAACTATAATATTTGTCGTTTTCAAATAATTAATACGTTTTATTAATAAATTAAAATATTAGGTCATATTGAGACACCCTATACAATAGATACTAATAATTATTTTACAAGTTGCATTTGAATATTTTAAGTTATATTCTGTTTTACAGAAAATTACATAAAGAATGGTTTTCAAAAAGGTTGCCTGTAATCGGATATGCGATATAAGGGCCCAAACTCTATTTTTCTTATTTATCTGATATTAGGAGACTATTTTTATATAAAATAAAATAAAACGTTTATTGTTCCATCTTCGTGGTTATTATCACACACTTACTATTTAAGAGTTGATTCTCGAGTAGGTAGGAACAACCCAAACAAACGGGAATCCAACATCAGGCTCGTTTAAGTATCCGATGTTAAGATTCGACACGGCCGAATATGAACAGTAATATTTTTCTACATATTGCCATTTTTTCGAACATTATATATTTATTCCGTAAATTAAAGGCTCATCGAAATTCGAATGTTCATCGAAAATAAAAACAACTAAAATCATTTGATCCTACGTCAATAAAAACAACACCTTTTCGGACAAAAAATATTTTTTACGTCGATGAAAAGTAACATCAGTTCACTGTTCTGCCATTTTTGTTGCTAGGCAGCCAAAAGTTTTGCAGTGACGACATCTTACGACTAGTTAGTGTATAAAATCAAAAACATATGTCGCTATAGGAAAAGTCGAGAAAGTCATTATCCGATATATGGTGCTTCTCCCCTAATAACACCGACACCGGAGCGAATATTTTTACCTAAGGGCTTTTTTCTACCTTAACGTTACGAGGTACAAATTGCATTTAGGAAACGCAATAAAAAAAAAGGTTAAAATAAATAAGGCAAATAATTGCACTCCGATGTTTGCAGTTTTCATTTGACTATTTTCGAGCTGTTGAACGTCATCACGTTCGTCGCATGTCAACGCCCGAGAACTGTGATGTTTTCAAAAGGAAAAGGCTTTGACTCCATTTCATCGTTCTACCTTTGCACAACAATAATTCGGCGCTGCGAGCTGATACGAGAGCCCAGATGAAAATAAAGAGAAACGGAAGAGACCACGAGGGAGCGAACGAGAGAAAGTACGGCGCCATTCTTTCGTCAATGTACTTCGGTATGTGGTGCAAATGCTTTTGAAATTTTCACACGCTTCACATCGCGCGAGACCGCGGTTTTAATTTTCAGCCCGGTATTTTCCAGTTGGCGCCTTTCTCCGCCATTCACCGCTGGGTACTGAAGTGTAGCCGAGGATTTTTTTCTTTTCCGTACAGGTGAGCGAGAACCGCACTGCAAAAAAAAAAGAAAGAAAGCGCCCGTCTGCGAGCCGCCTGTGAAGATTTTTATTTTCCAAACGTAAAATACGAGAATTTTTCGCAAATTTACACGACCTTTCGTTTCAACGTGTAATGAGCAAATATTGCATGCTGTTGCGCGTACGAAGTGCTCAAAGGACCGTACCGAATCTCTTAGTCGTACTGCCTGTTTTATATTAATTTGTTTCTACTTTTTTGTGGTTCGTTACGAGGTAAACATTTAGTGAATATATGAAATATTTTCAGTGGTATAATCTGTATATCGATATATTGATGTAAATATATTATATTTTATACACTGGAAACATTGAACAAATATGTAACGTTACATTAATATTATATTTAATTATATATATATATATATATATATATATATATATATATATATATATATATATATATATATACATGTATATAATATTCGTATAGTATCGTGAACATTTTTCACGTTAGAAGTAAATTAATTATACAGTACGTAAATACTTGATAAACATGTAACATTAAATAATGTATATTATTTTTCATATGTATATTCGAATACAAATATATTATATTTTTTCGTATATGTAGTGCTAAAAAAGTTTATTTGATTTAACTAGGATTTGTTCACGGGAGGATACCCTTGTGACGGGCCGAAAAAGGGTAGTTTTTTCCGAAATTATTTGTCTACTGGATTATTTATTTGGGATATGGAAAGAAGGTACGTCATTGAGCATACATTGAACCTATTTCGAGTAAATTGTGATTATATAACAAAAAAAATTCTTAACGATATACTTGAGGTAATGATAATTAATCGACAATTTGATAATGGTTGGCCTGAAAAAATAAGAATAAAATAAAATTCTTATTTACCATGTATAAATATAGTTTTCATCATACGTAGAGTTTTTTCGAGAGAAAAAATCGCACAATGGCAGGTATTAAATGAAGTGTAATTTCACCGAAATTTTTACATATATTCAGGGGCTTAAAAAATACTAAATACTTTAAATACCAAATTTAAAAAACCGCCTCTGCACAACAACAGCCACTGCAATTACGGATTATTTAATCGGAAAATTATAGCTAGAGTTATGATTCGGGCCAGGTCGAGAAAAGTCGTTTCGCAAAAAACTCGATTGTAAGTTTGAGTATATGCAATTAGTTGCTCCCTAAATCGTCTGTATCTTGGTGAATTTTCAATATTTGAACTTGAAGATTTTTTCTCATATTCTTGAATATGTACCTATACTTTGAGTAAATGATTAAAAAAAGAATTTTTCTTCACCCGTCATAGTGGTGTCCCACCCTAAAAATCCCAATTTTTCGAAATTTTAGTTAATTCAAATGAGACTGGTCCGATGAATATAGTCGATATCAATAAATATTTTTTCATCATTGTACATATGTAGAATTGCATAGTGAATTGACAAATACAGTCCCCAACATCGCTGCTAATTTGTCATTGCATCATCATAGTCCTCACGGTATCATCCCCCATTATCACACGTCCCACATACCAGCCACCCTACGCAAGACAATATTAACTCCAAGTCAGTGCGAAAAGTACCCTTGGTTTCATTGAGCGCCCGCGTTGAACCGGAGGCCCGAAAATGGTCTCTCCGTTCCCGAAGCCTCCATTCGCGTACTCGCAAATAAAATAAACCGTACACAAGCATTCTCAACGTCCCCTCCAACCTGCGAGGGTACCAAGCGCATCGGGTAACTTTATGGAATTAGTTTTGCGATAGCCTCACCTACCCCTGGCCCTTTTCCCCTCTCCGAGGCAAATGTTTCTTCGAGAGTATGCCACAGGGCGTCCAATTAACCGAGGCATTATCAACGATTCGAGTGTACGACAATGCGACGCCGAAGGTCTCAGTGTAGGGCTCCGAGAGTTGCGATAATTTGGTGGAAAACGACCTTGGGGACTTTCCTTACTCACTGCAGACTTCGGCGCTCGTTTCGACCCCTCGTATATACGATACACCGACCGCCCCGATTTCCAACCTCCTCCCTTGACTTCTCTCACGAGCCACCCCTTTGCGTAATGTAGCCGCATTAATTCACCGGCAAAGTGCATGATGTTGCTGGTAAATGTTTTCACGTCCTCGTCAAGCCGCCTGCTCGGACGATTTGCATCGATGGCCCGAGAGCTGCGGATTTCATTGACCCCTCCTCCCCAAAGGGCAAAGGGTCATTTCGAGGTCAGGGCTTTGAGGCCCTTAGGGTACTCCTGAGCCTCCGTACTCAGCCTTGCATCATACCCAACCTCTTTGGAATCATCTTTGAAGGAACGTCAGCGCATTCGTCGCCAAGGACGTTTCAAGGACCCGCCTACATCGGGTCTCAGGTACTCAGGGTTGGCATTGTTTAAAGCAATTTATGCAAACAATTGTTCGAAACGCACACAAAAATACAGTCCTGAATGAAAAAACGTTTAAAACACATTGCTTTAAGCATTATTTGAGAGAAAACATTGTGTTGAGGCAATATTTTCTCTCAAAATACGTAAGAACGCACTTTTGGTGTAAATTTTAATCTAATCATTGTGAATTTGATTTTAATTTGTCTTAAATACGAAAAAATTCGCAACTTATTTCGTGAATTTTTATGTATTTACAATTTTTTGTGAATACATCTGCATTCGCAGATTTTGATGTGAATTTTTTTTAGTTCACAGGATTTTTTGTAAATATTCACATTTTTCGTAAATATCCACAATTTTTTCTGTGAATTTATTTGTATGTTCAGAATATTTGTGAATACAATTGTATTTGTATGCATGCATGTGAAAACAAATGAGTGAAGTATGAATAAATTTGTATTTATATTCACATGAAAATCACGATGTGAATAAATTCGTATTCGTATTTATAAATAGAATTACGCCCAACTCTGGTTTTAAACATGTTTTAATCAATGTTTAAAACCTGTTTTAAACACCACATCAAAAACTTTAGGTCCAACTGATTCAAAAAATGTTTTTTTTCCTAAATAAAACACGATGTTGTGTTCTTTTTGAAATAAGACTGTTTTTGCTCCAACCCTGCAGGTACTGGCGTCGAAACAACCAGGTGAACTGGTAACCAATGCTACGTGAATGTTAGGGCCTCCAAATGCGCTTCGTCCATATATGTACATCATTTGCACTGGCGGAATATGCAGTCCGCACTAAATACCAAAGGCTACCACCAGAGTCGCAGTTATAAATTAGATGGCGAGAGCGCCAGGTAAACGTAGGGCGGATCAAGTCCAGAAAGACGTTGGGGGGTATTAAGAGTTCGGCCAGGCCAGAGAGAGAGAAGGAGAGAGAGAGAGAGAGAGAGAGAGAGAGAGAGAGAGAGAGAGAGTCGGAACTCTCGAGGAGCCGGTGTGCGCGAAATTTATGAGTCGCGAATGGTCGTCGAGTGTATGGAGAACAGTCAACAGCTGTAGGAAACAGACCTCCCGGGCAGCCCGAAAGCCACCTTGCTCCTCATATCGAAAACTCCCTATCGTCAATTGTACACACGTTGCGCGGAGGGTCGACGCTGTATGTTTTCGTCGAGAGAAATTTGTTATTGGCCTGTGTCCTTATCAACTGGGCCAGTCTCCGTTGGAGCAAACCGCAGGCTAGTCGCGAATTTCGCATGCCTCGCAGGGTCACCTTGAGCCTCGCTCGGGTCTGGAAGACGCACAAGGTCGTTAGGACAATGCAAGCCCGCGCAGCTGCCTATCGTTAGCGCACAGGTCACCTTGGCTATTGACGTTGCGCCTCGGACTTGCAATTATGGCGGGAAAAAAGTTGAAGCTCGCATTAGAAGAGTCCTTTCAGGACGTTGCCGATCGAAAATTGCACGTCACTTTTCGCCCCGGGGGCCGCTCTTGGAAGTAACGTTTTTTCTCACAATAGGTATTTTCGAATGGAGAGGAAGAAAAAGGGGGAAGAGGTGGCACGTCGCCCCGGAAATCGGACGCGAAATTTCTATAATGGTTCCCCTGGTCCCCATCCCCTGATCGTTGTCCTGTGACTTCCGTGGCTCATTCACACAGCTTTTCACCTCTTCAGAAACGTTTCGACCCTTCTCTTCGTCTCTATGTATATACGTACACTTTATTTCATCCCCTATTTATTTTATTTTCTTCGATATTCCCCGAGGGCAAAAAGAGAGAGGGACGATGGCTCTTTTCTTCCAAGGGGATCTTCAAGACGCCCTAAATGGTTTCATTTTCGGCTTTTCCCTCGATTTAAAAAACCGTCGCCGATGTCTCGTAACTTCTTTTTTCCCTTCTACCGACTTCTCTTCCTGGCACTTGGTCTTGTTATTTTTATTATCGCCCGATTCGTGCACGACCGCGATATCGAGACGGGCGAGAGAAAGGGGAGAGGGAGAGAGAGAGAGAGAGAGAGAGAGAGAGAGAGAGAGAGAGAGAGAGAGAGAGGCGAGAGAGAGGAGAGATAGGGTAGCGAGTTCGTATCATCCGGACGAAAGACACGGTAGCTCGGAGGCCCGAAGAAAAACCTTGTAGAGAGCACAACCGACGTTGAAACTCGAGACGAAGGAAATCAGAAAAATGCGGCAGCCATCTCACGGGAAATTAACGTAATGAGGCGCCGCGGTTCGATCGACGCAGCTCGCACACGCTAGCACTTTAGAAATGTCAGCAGCCGCTTATATCGCTCTTCTCCCTTCACCACTTTTCTTCGACCACCCAAGGTTTGCCTTAGCCTCAGGCTTCCTTTTATTATCCGCCACTCCCATCTAGCTCGAGAATCCTTCGTATCTTCTCAAAAAGGCTTTTAAAGAAAACCATTTTCAGACGTAAAATTGCCAAAATTCTGACAACGTTTATACATTTTTTATAACAATTTTTTTCTACTATCCTCAATACTTTATCGTCGATCTTTGAACAAAAAAACCGAAAAATCCAACAGTCCGAGCGCCATTTTTCGAAACGAGTGTACACCACGGGAAAAAAATGTACGTCATAGGAGAAGTTGCCGATAGAAAGAAACGGGAAATATCATCGTCCCTTCTACACCCGCTTATGTATCAATCTTTCCGCCGACTTACCCCTCGGTCTGGTTAACCTTTCGACCCCCCCCCCCCCCTTCTTCGAAGCCTTTTGGCGCCCCCCTCCCCCGACTTAATTGTCCACGAGAAAGATTCTATTAAAAGTTGACGACGTAGGCGACTCGGCAAGGGGATGGCGACAAAAAACTTGGGGTTAAAATACTAAAAATGATATATATATATTACGCAACGTTACAGGGTGTCCTGACATGAAGGGATGATCCTGCAATTTTTGATAGATCAGATCATGTCCTACTATATGCTGGAATTTCAGTTTAGTCCTACGGTTTTCGAGATAAAAATCGTTTTTCATTTTTCGCATGCCATTTCTACAAATGATAACTATATAGACCGTTTTTTTTTAAATAACACTTTTGGTTGCTTGTATTATCTAGAAAAATCTTCTTAACCTTAAATTTCAAGGTGTTTTCAAGTTTAGTCCTACGGTTAACCTTAAATTTCAACCTTAAATTTCAAGGCGTTTTCAAGTTTAGTCCTACGGTTTTCGAGATAAAAATCGCTTTTCATTTTTCGCATGCCATTTCTACAAATGATAACTATATAGACCGTTTTTTTTAAATAACACTTTTGGTTGCTTGTATTATCTAGAAAAATCTTCTTAACCTTAAATTTCAAGGCGTTAGGTCACAGTAACGAGAATAAAATCATGTGCGAATTAAACAATTTTTTTTTCGTATGCAAAACTGATTCACCCATAAAATTAATTACACATTTGTTTAATATGAATATCAACCTGCTAGAAAATATATTTTTTTTTTCGATGTACACAATGGTCGACGACTCGAAACTTCTCGAAACAGCTTTTTTCCCATTGGCGTGACAAATAACTTCAACAATTTTCACTCGATTTACTTCCAATTTAAAAGTTATGTTCCTAATTGCATTTCACAGAGAAGTACGTACGGAATTTCCGATTAATCGAAAACTTTTCATTTTATGAGCAGTTTATGAACGGTTATAACGAAATTTTTCACTGAAAATTCATTTCTTAAGTTGACATATCTACAACTTTCGAATAAAACAATATTTTTAATTTCCGTACGTACTTCTCTAGGTATTCTAATGTAGATCGACGAGAATTTTTCTTTTTTGTTCTAGGTCAAAAATTGTGAATACTAAATGTCACGCCGCGGAGCGCCCAAAAAAGATAACAAAAGAAAATATTAGTAGTCGGCCTTTTGTATATCGAAAAAAATATATATTGTTCTAACTGCTTGATATTCATACTAAATAGATTCATACTAAATAGATAGATTAATTTTATGAGTGAATTACTTTTACATACGAAAAAAAATTGTTAAATTCGCACACGATTTTATACCCGTTACTGTGGCCTAAAGGAAAATTTACGGAAAAAGATCTTATGCAAAATGTTCATACAAACCAATTCTAACATTCGACTTCAATAGCCTGCGGTGTATAAAAAGTATACTACGCATATCGCGCCAATTACTTTAAAAAGTTGCTGAATCATTGTCGGTTCATATAATTTGTAGAAATGAATCGATTTTATTGAATTTGTAGAAAAGCCACAAGCAGACCATTTTTTTTTTTAATAACATAAAGCCCAAAATCTCGAAAACAGAATTCGTAACAGGACACCCTGTATATGTGCGTGTATGTATATTAAAAAGGATAGGGGAGGATCGAGGGTTCGTCGGGTGTCCGCGCATCTGCGCTTTTCCCCGGACTTTCAACTTTTAATGCACTCGATATAATCGGCCCTCTTATCTCGAAATACTAAGCGCCTTCCGTCGTAAATTGGAAAAATAATTTGCCGTTTTATAACAAGACGGGCTTTCGCGTGTACGCGGCGACTTCTTAAGGAAAAGCAGCCTCCCGTTCTCTGTTATTTTTTTTTCTTCTTCATTTTTCATACTCGTCGTCCGTTAGCAGACGACGGCGGGGACGCCGCCGAAGCGCCTTCACCGTCACTCCACAACTATACCCGTGATCTCGGTCTCTTGTACCGTCGCGAACGTGCATTTTCATTCGAGCAAACGATAAACTCGCAAAATTCTCGGTGCCGGCTCACTTAGTCGTTAAAAATAATATTGTAACGTCGTTGAAGATTATTTCGATGGGATCAAGGCTCGGTTTTTTCAAGCTTAAGGAAGCTTTCCAGTGTGACAGCCCGAAAAATCGCTGTTTTTCGCGATTTTTTTTTTTAAAGAAAAAATAATCTAATCGGTCTGGTTTTTTTTGTATATTAATTGGGTATTGAAGAATACAAAACAATTTTTTAAAGATCGATTTATTTATTAATTAAAATCTATAAAAATGATGAAACAATTGTTGCAGAAAATGCACTTGGATGTGGTGTCCACGTTGGGGGTCACAATTTTGATCTGAAACAAAAAACACAAAAAGATTATTGATCGGTATATAATTGGCTTTCGTGCTATGGAGGCTTTTTTTTTTTTTTTTGCAAAAATGGCGCCGGTTTGAACAAAAAGTATCGATTTTAGCATTTTTTTTGGCAGTTTTTTTACAAAAAAATAGGAAGATGTCAAAAAAAAAAAAGCTTCCATAGCACGATAAACAATGACGTTAAGAATATTGTGTAAAAAATTCAACTCGATAGCTTTAAAACTCTGCCCTCCAAGTTGGACACCGTTTTGAAAAATGCTGTTTCGAGAAAAACGCGTTCAAAGTTTCGCTGTAGCTGTAGCGCTCCGGTGCCTTCTTCCAAGAAATGCTGTACAGTAACCGAAATAATCTGAATTTCGGCATGAAAATTTCAGGGAATATTCGGAAGAGTGTATACTATTCGATAAAGCAACAAAAAAAAATCGATTTATTGAAAATTTCACACTGGAAAGCTCCCTTAACGCGAAAATGCGATGTTCCAGTTGGAGCCGGATGGAATTGATGATCCGGAACCACTAAATACCCGATCGATACATGAGATTTTTATAATGCATTTTTTATAAATTCTTTTGAAGTCAAGAAGAGTGGAATTTAGAAACCAGCCCGAATTAATTGACTTTCAATACATTTACAAAATGTATGACCTGCAATGATTTATCAAATTCAAATAAACATGGAGATTTATTAAGGGAGGGAGAAGGAGGGGCGAGGAAAAAAAAAGCTAATTTTAGTTAAAGGAAAGATAGATTTACCATTTTCGAGACTTAGGGTATGTTTCATTACTATCTTTTGGCTATTACGTGGTGTTTTTTGTTTATTCATTTTTTTAAATGGCGGAGGTATAGCGCGGTCCTCTAAACTGCATTTTCAAAACTGACGTGACGTATAGATAAAAAAGCTAATCGACCGATTCTGGAGAAATTTGGTATAAATCTCACTAACCTTATAATCGAACACGTGATCCTAAAGCTTTTTGAAAATTAAAAAAGATGTATTTTTTTATTGCAAAATGTAACCATTTATTTTCGGAAAATTAAATCATTCTGGTTCAAAGCGTACCATCGATTTCCAACAGTTGTCATTTTTTGGTCGATATTCTGCGTGTAAGTGTTAATAAAAGAAAAATCTTCATTGGTTTTTTTCAAATTAATCCCGTCAACGCAACGTGTCACGCCGTCTAACAATATCCGGCAATTTTTAAAGGTTAATACAGAAATATTTACCATGTAAGAGCTAAAAGTAGTAATAAAACATACCCCAAGTCTTAAAGTGGTAAACAAATCTTTCCTTTGTAGAAGAACCATGAAAATGAGCACTTTTTTCCTCGCCTTAAGGTCTCTCCCCGCTTAATAAATTTCCGGGTTAACTCAATAAATTTATTCTAAGTTGATGAATCTTATAAAGGTAATATATTTTGTAAATGTATTGAAACGAATTATTTTTCAGTTGATTTGTAAATTCATTTGCGGTTAATTAACTTAAATTAATTGCATACAGGTAGTTAAGTAAGCAGAAGTACAGAAACCGATAAATTCTAAAATAAAATCGAAGGTGTACAAATATATAATTCGTATAAATATACAATACACAACAACTTCGTATAAATATACAATACAATACAAATATCCAATTGTATATATTCGTATAGATATACTATTCGTCTATAATTTTTTTAATATACAAATTGATGAATTTGAGAAATTCGATGTATTTGAAAAATATTGAAATAGAGTATAAAAATCTGATCATAGGTGTAAAATAAATTTAAAAAAATACACACAGTTTGAAAATCAATTAAAAAAAAAACATTGACTAAAATAAAAATACAGAAAGTATGGAAGGAGAGTAAGAAAATAAAAGATAATTCATAGAATAAAAATAAAAGCATTGAAAGTATAAAAGCCCGGGAAAGGATTCTGAGAAACTTATACCATACGAAAATTGCAATGAAGAAATGGAATAAATGGAATAAATCACGAAGATCAAAGAAAGAGAGTTCCCGACGTATCGGTCCTCTCGTATCAGACCGTTCCGGAGTCTTTTGTTCCTCTCGCACTGTGTAACCCGCGATAAAACTGCCGCCCAGGAGAAAATCCGCGACCTCGGGGGGCAGGAAAGATTGAGAGGAGAGGCGAGAGCGAGAAACAAGGCAGACCAAAAACTTTAATAATACAATCTTAGCATCATTAAGTCCGGGTAATGGCGTGAACTTTTAATTAGTTGTATAATTCCATTCGGAAACACTTGGCCGATCCTTGGCGGCGTCTCACTCGAATCCATTGTATTTTTTTTTTCATTGCCTTTTCAGTCAAAGCGAGGGTATCGTTGGTCGGTGGCGGCGGGGAGGCTCGTAGTTCCACGCTATCTTGGGCGCTTCTGGCCATTTGGAAAACCACCGACGGAAACATTCGCGAAACTTTTGGTTTCTTTTCCAAGCTCTGCGCCGAGTCCTCGAGGGCTTGTCCCGATATCCGGAATCGCCCCGTTGTCCCTTCTTCGCCAACCCAAACCGCCAAGGGCGACGGATTCGAACTTTTGACGGTTTCCATGCCTCGTGTTTCGCGAGACCCGCTGCCTCGCACGAGAGAATTATGTTCCACTTTTTTTTATTTCACGAAACGTCTGTTTTGCAATTTTTCGGTTAATTTGCTTTTCACTTATATATATATATATACACACACACACAAAGATATAAAAATGAAAGTATTTAAAAAAATGGAAAATATATTGATCAATGTATATAATTATAATATATTATATACATTACATATATATATAAATTACTATATTGATATTGATAAATTAATACATATATAAATATAGATAAAAGATATGTTTATTAAAATCATTTTTTTAAATACCCAAATATACAATCTAACCTTTTCCCTTGCACAACCATTTTTTGCCCTCCAGCATTTTTTCCCTACTTCGTCGAAGTGCGAGCAGAGTAAAATATGTTTTATTGTTTATTTTTCGTAACGCCTGTTTTAAATATATATCGGTTAGTTCGCTTATTATTTACTATTTATATTTTATTTATCATTTTATACATTTATAAATATCTAAAGATATATATATTAAAAAATAAATGCATATATAAATTTAAAAAGAAATAAATATTTTCAAAAACAATATTTTTAAAAGACAAATATAAAATGCCCTTCTCCCCTGACGCAGTAATTTCCTTGCCCTACAGCTCTTTTCCCCTAATTCGTCGAGGTACCGGCTAAAAAATTATTTTTGTCCTCGTCAGCTTGAAAATGAGAGAAAAAAACGGAACTAAAGATTTTTCCATCTACCTGAGAGTTTTTTTTCAACACGCGATCGGAATTGCGGAACGATAGGAAGAGTGCTGGATAATTGCGAAGTATGAAAAAAACGTTATCTTCATAACGTTTTTTTTCCCCATATCGACGATAGAGCAGACTGTTAGCCGAAGTCGCGTTCGGCGCTCATCCCGTAAGCTTCGCTCCCCGCCGCGCCATGATGATGGGCAAACACATTCGAGTAGCCCGATTTAATGGCTACCATTTACATCGTTCGTCGAGTGCTAAGTAATTAAGCCATCCATTCTCGATTTTCCGTTGGACGATGAGCCACGAGTTGAGAAGCCCCGAGTTTGTCTAGCCTGTGTTCGGCTTCTATAATAGCATCGAAGCTACCCCGACCCTCGCCCTATAATACACGACACTTCAGCCATACTCGGCTGTACGATCGCTCGGTTGTTTCTGCAAATAAAGAGCAGAAAATGAAGAAAAAAAAGGGGCCCATTAATGGAACTTTTATCGAGAGCTCCCTGCACTGCAAATCTTAATTTTGTAATAAATATATATATATATATGTGTGTGTGTTTATATATATATATATATATATATATATATATATATATATATATATATATATATATATATATATATGCATATGTACATATATATAAATGATATAGATATATATAGTCAATGATATAGATCATATTATCGATATGATACTCAATATACAATAAAGTAATGTTAATTATAATAATGATAATAATAATGAGTATATAACGTTTTTTTATATTTCAATGTATACTGTTACTCTTGTTACTTTTATTATTATTATATTATAATAGTATTATATTATTAATAATTATATATTGAAAATGTATTAATATCATTGTATTGTACTATTGACATTATTCTTATTGTTGTTCTTGTTGTTAATAGGTCTTGTAATTTTGCCTATACATATAGGCAATATAGGCTATATATATCCCCTCTCTCTCTCTCCCTCTTTGCCCCTCTCCACGTCCCCCTAGCTTCAGTGGAAAACGTAATGTTCCATCGGTTCGAATTTGTACCAAATTTTTCTTTTGCCAATCATCATTCGTATAATCTCGGTGGCTATACGCGATACCGTGCGAAACAAATATCACAATGCTTCTGGGCAAACGAAACTCAAGTTTCACCGGGTACGAATCAGCCTCGAATGTAGACTCGATGAAATTCAATAATGTAAATATAAAGGCGGCGCGGAGCTGCACGCGCGAATCAAAAGCTCATATCCATGAATCGTACATTGCGGGATCGCGGAAAAACTCGGGGCTGGGCGGCTCATCCACGCCAACGACCAACTATACCATGATCGACGATTTGCATGTTTATAAGCAAACGAGCAGTAAGGGAATGAAAATGGCGCATGCAATCCTACCGATTGACGAACTGCCAATTTATACGGGAAATGGTCGAGACCCCGCACCCTCTCTCTCTCACTCTCTCTCTCTCTCTCTCTCTCTCTCTCTCTCTCTCTCTCTTGCCAATCGAGTAGAATAGGCAATCGTTCGATTCACTCGCATCCCTTTGCCAGCCTCACCCTGCCCTTTGTCCATTGGGGTTATTATTATTATTATTATTATTATTATTGTTTTTCGTTTTTCGACTCGCCGAAGATATTGCATTTTCATTGCGCTCAATTTTAACGAGGTGGCCATTGTTTTTTAACTGTTTTGACATTGCATTTAAGGAGGTATTTCTTTCGGATTTGAAATTTTTATATGATTTTGACGAATACTCTATGCGCCGATTGCCAAAATTTGAGTTATTTTGACCGGTTAGGTTTTTCACAATAAAACTGCAAAGTCGAGCACTTTGAGTTACCGAAGCGTGTCGTCTCATGGAGACGGTCAACCGGAAGTGCGGTGATCGTGGTTTTTCTGCTCTCGTATCCAACTACACCCGTTGGAAAACTGAAATTCGATACTTTAGATATAATAGATATAGTAAAAAATAATAAAATCAACCTTCACCGTGCAGTTAAAGCACTAGATTACAAGAAAGTTTCAATTTTCGGTTGAAAATGGACAGAACGACGAAATAGCATCCACATACTTAGCAACGTCGCGAGTAACAGTTGATGCGTTTGGCGAACATAACCCAGCTTTGTTTTGAAATTAATTTGAATAGAAGCAGCCACAAAATATGCACAAAATAATTTATGGAGTTTTAACATTTATCACGTATCAATAATATGTATAATTATATTCTGCCTATCGTGTATATTTCGCTGAGGTAATTCAAGCTTATTTTAATAGGCTTCCAGCTGATATTTGTTGTCTCTTTAGTCCGTTTTTATGGTGGATATGTTAATATTATTATTACAAATATTACTACCGAGTCGTTGACAATCTCATTTTTCAATTTTTATTTGTTCACGTGCAATAAATTCATCATTTACCACAACATTTGGCACACTATAATCGATAATTCGAATAATCAACATAAGTAAACATCAATCAGAGCAGCTGTGGGTAAAATAAATTTAGACTCTCTTTTGTTCCCGCGAAAGTGATCGTACCTGCTTAAGGCTCGCGATGGAATGGCAAAAATATATTAAAAGTTAAAAAGATAATTGAGAATGATAAAACGACTAACAGCAGGAATAGCTTGTTCCGGTTTTATCAAATGTCGGAAATGTTTGATCGAATCTATCAGTCACAAAATTTGGAAAAAAATCGGATACCCGTACGCACGCCTATTTATGATACAAAGTAAAAAGTTAAGCCCATTCTTTATTTACTATTTTCTTTATCTTCAAGCTCTTTGTTGAGACCAAAACAATAATATTATAAACAACGGTTTTTATTTATTTTATTAGTTTACGGCCACCGTTTTGAGTTACGATTAAGCACAATCTCCATACTATAGAATCGCAAACATCATGCTATCAAATATATGAAATTTCCAGTTTTCATTAAAAACTTTTCATAAAAAATTAAGTTTTCATTAAATTCCAGCATTCATTAACAGTATACAGTAATTATGGTACATTCTACGCAAAATTGTAATGAAGTACCGTAGGGTATCGTTCGAAACCTCTTTGTAACCCGTATTCTTCTATACTTTTTTTATTTACGAATACCGTATATATCGCTACCGATGTAAATCGCGGTGGATAGGCAAAATCGATACGGGATAGAAAATCGGCATGGTCCGTGGTACTAGTATGTACCCCTACAACCAAAAATGTTTATTGGAACTGATGTACGTTTATAACGTATTGGTAAAAACGAGGACCGAACAGACTTTTGCTTGATTCGTGGACCCAGAATATACCTTTACAAAACGAACCCTTTTTTTCGTAACAGTATATTCCGGTACCGACGTTGACATACTCTCTCTTCAAGCGTCAAAACGATATTTTGCTTCCGTGCAAATCCTGCCAGTATTCTAATCATATGGAGGCCGGATGACAATGCCGAACTTTGAATGATCAGAACGCTCAAAACTCCGAAAGAGTACTGCCCTGAAAGAACTTTACGGGAAAAACCAAAATTCCGAAAATCTGAACACCGCCAAAATAACTCGGCTATGGAAGTTTTAAAAGTTTAAAAGTTTCAATTAATGAACGAATTATTTCAAGCCTTTTTTAAAATTAAGAAGTGATTTTACATCAATTTTGAAATTTGTCCAGACAATGTTATACGTTAAGCATCATTTACAGTCAACTGTGTAGACTTTCGCTGGCATGATCTCGACGAACCTTGCAATTTCGGAACATTAGAGGTAGGAATTTTAAACCGTCGGCGGATTCAAAGTTCGGAATTTCAATCCGGCCCCCAACCAATCGCTGCCATCTTCCCCGTAAATCTAGACTATCCATTACAGAGGTAAAAACTAGGACCGCGAATGACACCGTCCTCGTATGAAACATATTACATATAGCGAACCGCGGTCATCGGTACCCGTACGTATCATTACATATAGATGTACGCATCGATATGTAATGGTACGTACGGGTACCGGTCCTCGTATGAACCGTTACGAATTAGTGCCGGTACCCATACATACCATTACATATAGATGCACATAACTATACATAATCGTACTTATGGGTACCGGCGTCGATTCGTAATGTTTCAAATGGCCCGTGTCATTCATGGTCCTACACGGAGAAAACAGGCGCCTCGGAGTTAAGAATTAATACTATGCTTCTAAAAGAAAATATCATTAAATAACAAAAAGTATTGAATGGAAGATAAAAATTGTAATAATGGTATAGTAATAATGAAGAAATTTAAATTTTAACCTACGATATGGCACGTAAACTGATACAAATAATACATTTTATTCGGCATATTGTGATTTTTCGTAGTATTCAAAAAATATTTTGCCCACGTAATTGGAACAATTAGTTTCCAGTATTCTACAAAAAGTACGCGGTATAACGAGTCACATTTTACTAATCAGCTTCGTAATATTTTTCGCTATACGCCGAAGATTAATGCTATGCGTATAGTAAAATCTATACACACACGAAGATTCATGCTATACGTATAGTAAAATCCATATGAAAATATAGCGTGTAATAAAGGTTGGTATTTTACAAAGCACGCATTATTTTTACTATACAGCGAATAGGACTCGCGCCTATGCGAGAATAGTTTCAAATGTAATATGCACGCATCATTTTTACTATACGGTATGAGAATCATTTTTATACCTCTATAACAACAAGTCTTAGAATTTCCGAACTGGCAGTAAACTGCTATATTTTCTAGCACTGAATATTAGAATTCTGGCAACGAGTGCTATAATTTGAGGCCGTATTTTTCTCCGTGTAGTTTTTGCCTCTGCAATAGATAGTCTAGATTTATTTATTTGTACGCAATGTTATGTGCGAGTACCAGTCAACGTGTTATATTGATTCAAATAGGTACTGCGATACCTCTGGCCTCATTTGTGGTCTCGGCATTAACCGTTGCAACTCACAATCAATAACGATTTTATGACGATTGTCTTCCTGAAAATACGCCTCGACATTAAGTTTTCCTTTTCTCATATAGATTGGCTGAGTCCAGGAGGACTTACCAGTACTAATTGGCCTGCTTTATTGATACAATCGGAAGAAGCCTCTCCGACCGATATCATAACCAAATTGCCTATGAATACAGTCCGACCTCTCAATAAGAACGCCCGCAATAAGCACGCTTCCCCAGTTTCTCGCTCGAGCACTTTCCCCTACTCCGACTCGAACTCCGAGCTCGAGTCACGCTCGAGTGAATTTGCGCGCGGACCTCTCAATAAGCACGCCCAACCGAGGAGAGCTCAGATGAGTAAAATGAGATGAATACATAGTTACTTAACGTGAAAACGTTCACATTCGTTCGAGCGTGCTTATTGGGAGGTTCGCATCCTATAAAGAGCGACAGAGACAAAGAGAGCCAGTAAGCGTAAAGCGCGCGCCTGGTGGGGGTACCCGAATTCTCGGAAATACTCTTCTCCTTGGGGGCTCTTCCGTCCTTATTGAGAGAGCGGACTGTATAAAATATGAAATCAAAATTAGGATTTGGAGAACAATGTCGTTGTCATAAAAAAACGGATGTCAGCGATACCTATAGACGTGGTGCTCTGGATTTATAATGTTTCTACAATTTAGAAATCTGTAAACGGTAATTACATTTTTTCTCGTTTTAAATCTGAATGGTTATGGTTCATTCCGAGATAATTAATTATCTTCCACTATGATCGACTCATAATTGATTCTAGTGCGCAATGTTTGTGAAGTATGCGAAGACTTGCAGATTGTAATGCAAATCCCACGTGGGCATCATTTCGAGTCGAGTGCACATTTTCATACACGTCTGTCATATTTTCTGGTCCCCGTAAATACCTTTCAACAAGTAATTCGGATGGTTCTCATTTTAACCGGTCTATCAAATTGTGACCGGTACCACTATTAACCGTTGCATATAAAAAATACCGGGACCGTCCCCTTATGTGCCAAATGACCCCCTATGAACCGCTTCAGCTCCGAAATGGTCCCGGCATAAACCTCTCCACATATATATATATATAGTTTTCTATTTACTATATACAGCCGCTGATACTACACGCCAGGAATGATAATTTCTTATTGCACAAATATCTTAGGGACGTGGGAAATTAACTAAATCCAAGGGCATGACGCGCATAAACCTATTTCCAGCCAATTATATTCTTCCCCAAAGTGAAACGTGGTTTTGGCTGAACGGAAAAAAAAACATCCGAAAAATAGGTACGTGTTCATGAATAGTAAAGTAGGAGTACGTGGCATTGATATTTTCGCATTTACACGCAGTTATGTCGAGAGAGTGAGAGGCTCGAGCGTCATGTAGAAAGTGGTTACGTACGTACGTGTTGGTGAATCTGGCTATACTTTCGATCTGATTAATATTGCAGTTGCAACATGTGCATTATTCAGGGGATTATCCGTTTCGCTTTCAAGTGGAGTGCTGCTGCCTCTGCTGGTGCTGCGCTTGCTGGAACGAGTAGGCACTCACCGACCCGGATGTCCCGGTAATTCTCGTATGAAACTGTTATCAGGAGACTTGTAAGACTGATATATATGAGCGGGTAGGTCGATGTCATACGAGCTACGGAGTTTCCGAGCTCGGATGACCGTCAGGTTTAGTACTTTTGGTCGACTGAGACTTTCGACTGAAATCAAGCCCGTTAGTAACTCGCAAATCATTCGGCATTACCAAATACTACATTCTATTTTCTATTTTTTTAAATTATAGACCAATTTACGTTGGAAGAAATATCACTGATAAACAGCAAGTACTAGGTGTATTAATATATAAATAAATATATACATGTTATATTTTAATTTCCGCAAAAATAGATATATGCGGTTTAAAATAAACCCAAACAAACCCAAACAAACCCAAACAATACGTCGAAAAATGAAAAAGAATAAGCTATCGTGAATTTGGAATGATATTAAAAACTAATTTTATACTCTGTTCTTTATTTTTTATCAGACAAATTTACTTTTACAAAATATCCCTGATAAAAAGACAATTACTACGCGCATTTATATATATATATATATTAATATTTAATATTTTTTAAATATATATTTAATAAATATATGTTTTTATTTCGTAAGAACGTGCATATAAATATACAGATTAATATTTCGAAAAATTGACAGGCTATCGTCAAATTAAAACCATGTTAAAAACTACATTTATGCTGTATTATTTGTTTTACTTTTATAAACTCTATTTTTGATTTTTGATTAATTTTTTTATTGATATAAAAATAAGAAATCAATTTTTCATTGTTTATTTATAAACGAATGTACTTTTGAAAGAATATTCCTGGTGAAAATACAATTACTATGTGTAAATATACTAAAAAATATTATTTGATTTTAGTGAGGATGCATATATAAATACATATCATAATATTTGCCAAAATTAACAAGAGTAAGCTATCCTCAAATTAAACGCATATCAAAAATAAATTTTATTCTCTATTCTTATATTAGATGTAGTAAAGAGAAATCCATTACTTTTGCCTAGAACTTCATGCAAAAATAATGAATTTCTTTTTACTACCCCTAATATTTTTTTCCTTCAAAATATATTACGATAGACGCGATGAAGGAAAAAAATTACAGACGTGTCTCTCACAGCCTACCATCGAGGTATCAAATGCATCGAAATTTCAGTGTCACCAAGACTAGAATAAAAGTAAAAATAAAAAAAAAACCGCTATAAATACAAAGCAAAGTTTATGGAAGCTGAGGACGAGTTGGATGAGGAGGCGAATGTTTCTTTTGCAATCGCGTTGAAGACTTGGCCCTCTGGTGCTGCAAACATCGGGATTCTTGGCGTCCAAACAGCGGGGCGGTAGACCGCAACTTTCTGGTGGTCGAGTGCCCTGTCGGCTTTAATTTAATTACGGAGCAAAATCTAATATCCCCCGAGAGGATCCAGCCATCCGTGAGCGTGACGACGACAGCGCGAGGGGGGTCGAGAGGTATAAAGTGGGAAAGTTAGATACACCGAGTGAAATTATATAAAATATGTATACATCGTCTACATATTAATATATATATATATATATATATATATATATATATATATATATATATATATATACATTTTGCGGTATAATATCTTGATAACGGATGCTTCATGCCCTATATCTATTAATTTCGACGAGGGGTCTCTTTATATCGACGTAAGCTGAGGCAAAAGATCCGAGAAAGCAAAATATCTCGGTAACTTTACCCTCCGTGGGCTTGCGAGCGATTTATCGTAGTCAAACTTGTCGATAAACTTGCAAGGGCTACAAGTATCGCACGAGAAATTCTGTACTCCATTAATTGTCCCCTTACGACCATTGATCACGAAGTAAAATGCGCAAATTCTTGTAAACAAGAATAGGGGAACTCGGGGGTAAGATGAATCATAAGCCTCGCTGCTAAACCGTGTGTGCGAGGACAGTGCTCCCATTGGGGTTCGGCGGGTCGGCGAGGAGGTAAATGAGGGTGAACGTATCAACTGTGGCGAAAGCACGCGTCTGGAGTGAAAAATAAACATCGATTTTTTGACAAAACGATCGAGTTTTTGGTAAAGTGTACCATCGTTCGACCACTTCAGTTCATTCGAGTTGCTGATATTGATTGGAGATAGGTAGGTAAATACAATGAAAGGACAAATTATTAATATAATAAGAAGCGGTTCGTCAGCAATTTTCAAGGCTTTCGCGTATTTTTTTGTTAATTCATAAATCGTCTAATGGCGCAAGATGAATACATCGCCCAGCCGCAATATTTTACGACGTGCTACTAGTTACGTTAGAAAGGGTGAAATTAAACTAGTAATGCCTTTGGTTTCTCCTCAACCGGTGTTTCTACCAGTCGAAAGGAAGAGGACTTACAAATTATTAAAATGATACGGAAGCAAGATTATTCGGAGTAAATACTACAGAACTTAAGCGATTGGCTTATCAAATTGCTGATATTGAGAATGAAGCCATTTTTATATGCGAAAGATGCCAATTATTCGTGTCCCATCATTCTCCCAGTGCTGTTTCTTCTTGCCCTGCATACGGGGTAAGGTGGGAAATTAATTAAAAATACATATTGTTGAATTAAAGATCAATTATTTAATTAAATTTTAATTTTAATTTTAATTTAATTTTTTAATTAAAAATTTTAATTAATTTAATAAAAGGTTTAATTAAAAATACATATTGTACGGTTAAGGTCAGAAAGATAGAATTTTTCTATTCAAAATAAAAAGATTAATAAATGTTGATTAGTTTAAGACATTAGGCCACAGTAACGGGTATAAAATCATGTGCGAATTTAACAATTTTTTTTTCGTATGAAAAAGTCATTCACTCATAAAATTAATTATACATCTATTTAGTACGAAGATCAAGCTGGTAGAAAATATATATATTTTTTTTTCGATACACAAAATGACCGACTACTAATATTTCCTTTTGTTATCTTTTTTCCAATCGGTGTGACAAATAACTTCAACAATTGTCACTCGATTCACTTCGAATTTAAAAGTTATGTTCCTATCTGCATTTCGCAGATAAGTACGTACGGAATTTCTGATTAATCGAAAACTTTTCATTTTATGAGCAGTTTTGTACGAAATTTTTCACTGAAAATTCATTTCTTAAGTTCAAATACCTACAACTTTTGAATAAAACAATATTTTTCAAATTCCCTATGTACTTCTCTAGGTATTCTAATGTAGGTTGACGAGAATTCTTGTTATTTGTTCTAGGTAAAAAATTGTGGATGCTAAATCTCACGCCGCGGAGCACCTAAAAAAAGATAACAAAAGAAAATATTAGTAGTCGAGCAAGTTGGGCATCGAAAAAAAAAAAATTCTAACCGCTTGATATTTATACTACATAGATGTGTAATTAATTTTACCAGTAAATCACTTTTTCATATGAAAAAGAATAGTTAAATTCGCACATGATTTCATACCCGTTACTGTGGCCTAACCCCTTAAAAGAATAATTAAGGTTGAGTCACACATATATGTATTGTTGTATTTGAATATGACTTAGCGTTATCACCTTGCCCCTACTTCCCCTATGACAATTTTTTCGATATTCTGAACCTCTAAATACTGTCGTTTCCGGCTCCGAGGGCAGAAACAACCCTTCCGAGGCCTTCCCAGGAGACTTGTTCCAGTCATGACTCCATCCAGTGAGCGTTCCATAGGGGCAACCATAAAAATCCAAACAAACTCTCCAAGCACCATGCTCAATGCACTTTCCAAAAAAAGCGTTCTCCCAAGTGAAAACTTGCTTCCGAGGGAAAATTTCCGTTCATTGATTAATTTGATAAAGAATTAACGATAATGGTTGGCCAATGGGGGTTGCGAGCTGGGGGGAGGGTAGAAATTGGGGTTGAATTTTCGAGGATAAAAATGAAAGGTAGAAAAGGACGGAAGCCCTTGGGGTCTGTGTCGGCCCGTGGTTGTTGTATTTCCCGTGTATCCGGACGTACACGGAAAACGAGTAACGAAGGGGATGAACCGAAGGGGGTCGAAGGGGCTGACCCAACGTGCCTATAGTCCGACCGCGCGCAGTTACCGCTTTGACAGTTCGCACAGTTCGAAATCCAATAAAAAGCCTAATTGAATCTGTGACGCCACCTGACTGCACTAATGAAATTTCAAACTACCAATTTCACGTTACCCCTCATGGCTACACCCCCCTTGCCACCTCCTCCCGACACAGCCCCCTGAAGCTTCGGACGAAATTGTTCACCTGCTCGACACGCCTTGCACCTTCACCGCCATACGTGGCTCCCGGAAACTTCATTCCCACTAACAAACCATATTTATCAACCCCTTCGATACACCCTTAAGTCTCGGCGAGGAAGGGCGCAAGGGCGCATGGGGATAACCGCAATGCGACCAATCGTTTTGTGAATTCCAGCTACGTATACCTAACGGACATGCACCAAATTCGGATATTAAGAAGTCCCTGGAAATTTCGAGAATGCAAATGCGAACAAACGTTCGGGTAAATATTGGCAGAGTGATTGTTGCAAATTGTGTTGATTTATGCGAATTCTGGATAGAGAATAGAATAATTTACGGGAATTCTTCCATCACTGCACGTGGAAACGGGAACGAATTAATGTGGCGTCATTAGCTGTTACTGAATTTAAATTAAAATAGAGCGCGAGAGGAGAGCGATGCTTTGAACAAAACTCAATATCGCTGGCAGACACGTTACGTTTATACATCGTATAAAGTGCACTCGAAATGCTGTAAATTAGATTTAAAAATCGGCAATATCGGACAATATATGTCGATAGATTTTTTTTTCGTTTAGTACTTATCAGCATATGATTTTGATAAGACACGCTCACTGAAATTAACTTAAATGAGTCATCAAAATTAAATTCATTATTGAAGTTAAATTAAATACATTTTTGTCAATGGACTTTATCCGTCCAATATGAAAGAAAAATGGAAAAAATATTACCAACTATTAAAATGAAAATTGAGTTGCGACAAAGTAGAGCGTTGGATGAAATTTAATATATTTTTAACTCAACTACATATCGAATAAAATACCCTGAAAAAAATGAGTATAGCATGCAAAAAAATACAATATTAGAAATAAGTATATCCAGAAAAAAAATCAATGACAAAGCTATCATTAGAGTAGGAATAAAATGTACAGCATTAAAAAAAAAAGTAATGTCCCTGATCGACGTAACATCCAAAAGTTACAAACCCCTCAACGTAACCTTCACATAAAAAAAATAAATCGCAGAAGCAGCCTCCAATCATAAAAATTCTTCCCAAAAATAGCCGAAACTCGATAAAAATTGATTAAAATATCAGTCACAAAAGAATATTCATAAAATACCCATGACACGGGAAATTTAAAAACAATCCCATCATCCATTCTCATCCACCAAAAAACGTGAATAGTCTCCCTCGTTGTCCAATAATTTTCCGACGGGGATGCGCAATATTTTCCAATGGAGTAACACCCGACTAGAACAGCATCCCTCTTGGTAGACTCACCCCCATTAAGGACGCAACTGGTACGCACATAGATCTCGGTGGTAATGACGCGTCTGGGCCGCCGTAGGAAAGCACCAGAGTGGCGAAGAGCGGGGTGGTTGGGCGAGCGAATGGGGGATGATTGAGCGAGGCAAAGTGCGGACAAAGAAGGGGTTAGGGAAGAGAAGAGATTCCCAAGGATATACACAAAGGGCGACAGGGGCGGGTGGGCGTACGGGGGTGTCGGAGGAGGAGAGACGCGCCAAGGAGCTTCGAGGGGGATGTAACGCCATTACCAAGTCGAGCAAACCTTATAAATGTCATCGCGAGCCCATAACCCCATGATGCACGATCCGTAAAGTCTGCACAGTCGCAACTTCGAAACTGAGAAATTTCCTAGCCGTTCGCCATTTCGACTTGAACCCTCCCTATCGATACTGTTCCTACAACGAGGATCCCCGCTGGACCTCAGAATTCACCCTCTCCAGTCGAAGACAACATCTAGCCCCAGTTAGTTCGCGATAACGATACTTTGTCTCTCGTTTAACGTCGGTTTCTGTCCATACTCGGAATGCCCTCCAAGATTATGGTCATCGAGACAGCACGGTCGCCATCTTTGCGAGTCAATCACCAGCCGATAGGGGCGCTGGAGGAAAAACATGGGGGAAGGAAGATGCGCCATTCGTGGGACATTTTCGATGGTCCATTCGTACAGGCAATTATCGTAGGAAGTTTGCCCCCTCCACATCACTTTTAAGGAAACTTTACAGCCATTTTAAGGGCGTTTTAAAGCTTTTTCAACCCCTTGGTGGACGTGGGGGTGTTTTGGGGGGTGAAAATGGTGTTTCGATGCTTCGAGGCCTTGCAAGTCTGCGAAAAGTTTCGGACTAAATGAGATGCCAAGATGGCGGAGTTGATCCACCGGAACGAGTGAGGGGCAGGGACACAAGGGATGGAAAAGGCAGCTACGTTATAAAGATATCTATATACGCGTTTTTAGCGACTCCGGAGAGAAGCTCTCGCGAGGAGAATTATAGGCTAAGCTTGCATGAGGGATATACTTTTGTTGAGAGTACAGCCAAGCGTAATTGCACTATAAAAAGTTTCCATCCTTCTGTCTCTCTCTTTCTACCGTTGTTTTGTTTCTTCGCTTGTGCCTCGGCAATTTAGGGGGAGGCATTTCTTACCCGAAATTAACCTTTTGCCGCGTGCGTACTGAAAATTGTAAACTTTTCTTAGCGCAGTATTCACGCCTGACCCGTCCCGGTCCACCTTGAATTATCGTCGCTCGCCTCGCCTTTCCCTCCCGCTTCAACGGAATCCGAGCGAGAAACTTTTACCCGGATGAACCATCGCGACTGCGAAAAAAAAAAGAAGCAACTCGCTTTAAACTCGCACATGCGACTCCGTCGTGATTCCTGCTCGGCCACGGAGCTACGTACGCTCGAAAGTACAAAGGGTATCCTTAATTTGCGCTCGCCACCTTAAAGAATGCGAATTCTTCCGGAAGATATTCCTGCCACTTTTCCGGTTTTTAATTTGCGTTTGGTGCGTTTGGATTGGCTGCGAAAGTCCCAATTTTCATCCCTTATCGGATATACAGGGTGTCCTGTTATAAATCGATAATCATGCAAGAGTCGATCGATCCGATCATGGCCTACTTTATGCTGAAATTTTAGTTTAGTATAAGTTGCAGGATTATCCATTCATAACAGGACCTTAACGTTAAAGCTTAAGGTTTTAGGCTAACCAGGTTTAAGATCAGTCAGGAGTGAAGTTCAATAAACTCACTATTCAAATATCGTTAATCTGATTTCGGTCATGAGTTTGTTTCGGTTAAATATATAATTGCGATTTTTGAAGGTCAATAAGAAGTAAGTTAGCAGATAGGCATAAACATTATTGGATTAATCAAATAGTTCGGTTGAAATTTAACCTTTCTTCTCATTTTAGGCTTAAGGTCGAAGTTCAATGGTCCTTCAAGTTATTTCAGCCTCATCCGACCAATTGAGATATTATTAATCTCAACCTACAAGGAAAGGTCGCGGGGTCGAACTCTCCGATTTCGATTAAATTTGGCATCTTTGTAGAATGGGTAAAAATAGGCGACACGTATTGTTTTATATCTGCGGAACCCGATTTTCAAGGGGTAAAACGTACCCTCGAAAATAGGGGTCTTTTTCGCTTTTCGTCGATAACGTTGTAACGGTACGAGATATGAACAATCTTCAAATTACAACAATGTTCATTTTTTCGTGTACAATACGATATTATATTTCGTGTACACTGGAGATGAGAACAATAACGTTATCGACGAAAAACTAAAAACACTACTGTAGTAGACTCATTTTCGAGAGTGCGTTTCACCCCTTCAAAATCGGGTTCCGCAGATATAAAAAAACACGTGTCGCCTATTTTTACCCACTCTACAAACATGCAAAATTTAATCGAAATCGGAGAGTTCGACCTCGCAACCTTTCCTTGTTAGCCATGAGCTTGTGGTAGACTCAGTCCACAAGGACGTATAGTTTTTTCTCTTTTCCAATTTCACTCCTACCCCTTGCGACGCGTCTAGACCACATCTCATTTTGCACCCCTCCCCCGTTCACCTTGGTTTTTCGTTTGAACGGTTGAAAAAAAAAAGATAGCGAAGGCAAACGAAAAGAACGAAGCACTAGAAATACGCCGAATACGATTTGTTTCGTTTCTTTTTTTATCCGTGTACAAGGGTCGTGTACGAGTTGACCATAAATTGTGGAAAAGTCCCGTCCGAACGAGAGCCCTCGGGACACCACGAGATGTTCCCGATTCAACCGCCTGCTTTTCCCGTGGCACGCGGTTTCTTTCTTTTTCCTGGGGACCACCGTCTAGCCCGTCGCCCATCCCTGCAGCCCCCGAACACCGAGGGAGCTTCTCTCCACCGCTGATCCCCGGGAAAGATCGCCTCAAAGGGGCATGGCAATACGCTGTATCAGCCTGATCGTTCATCCTCCTCCGCTCTCGGCCTGTTGGGCCGCAAAGTCTTCGTAAACAGACGGGAGGCTCCGCAATCGCTTCGGCTCCCCCAACGATTCTTTTCATCCCCCTGCACAGGGTAGGCTCCGTTCGGCTTCGAGAAATCCGTGCAAACAGGCCGGACGTCTTTGCGTTTCTGCCTAAGACTCAACGCAATCCTGGACCAGGTGATGCTGGGCGAGAACGGAAGGTTCCCTAGCGCCATCTTGTTTTCTCGAGCTTCCGGGTCTCCCAAGGACGATAAATCCTGGCAAGACTCTCATTCAGGATGAGGTATCCACGTTCCGTTATCGGCGACTATTGAACCGGAGGCTCGGGGACCGGAAGGGGTTGATGCAACCGGAAGTGGTGACTGCAGGTGACTGGCGATTCGATACTGACCCTGGGTAGTGTCATAGAGAAGTGGAATGGACAGAAAGTCTCGCAATTCCGTGACTTGCCCATCCCGATTCTGACCTTGATCGACACACGACTGCCTCATTGAGTCTCGTCCATGGGGTCACCTACATTTTTGGGAAAGTCATCCCTCGGAGCAACTCCACTAGACGAGGTTGAACACCCCAGTCTCTCTTTTTCTATCTCTTTCTCTCCCTCTCCCTCCCTCTCTCACTCTTCCTACAGCCGTACACTTTTCAACACCCACTACTAGCCCCCCCGCCCCTCAACACCGTCTGCCGTGCCCACATCATATAACTGACATTTCATGAATTGGAAATGTAATTTTACCACCAGGAAGAGCAGCTCCCTGATGTGGTGTGTATGCAGCTTCGCTGCCCGGAAAGCTCCGCAACTCTTTCCACGATAGTACTGAACCCTCCGGACCCCTCCGAAAACCCGGCCCCTCTACGCCCCAACGAGAAAGTAAACGAGTGCATAATGCGGAGTCGTCCGCGCCAAGGACACACGTCGTTTCTCTTCACCACCCTCTGTTGCGTATTCTCTACCTGGCGAGAATTTAATCCTCGCGAGGACTGTAACGCGCCCGAGGAGAGACCAAAAATTGAAACATAATCCCAACCCGACTAACGTAAATCGCTCCGCTCGGGGGGTGCAACGCCTTTTTCTTACGATCTCGTACCGCGAGGGTGCAAATATAATACGCCCGCTTAGCGTATAGAATTCGTTGAAGAATGACGGAATAAATTGTGCTCGTACGTTCCAAATTAATACATTTCCACTTGTCAGAAACATCCCCCGAAGGGAGAAAAGCGACGATTGGGGGGATCGAACTTGTCCTTTTTCTCTGCAGTGCCAGTATGGAAATATAATGAATAGATTCAAAGTAAAACACATGATGAAAGGCATCTGAAAGAAACGCCCTCTATGTGTATCTTGTGCCTACGCACTTTGCTGTACAAGGGTGGTATAATATAAGGGTTATATAATATAGAGACTCGAAGTGAAATAGCTTTTAAAACGGTATTTATCAAATTGAGCTTCTACGTTTCAAGTAGATATGTTTGCACCTAAAAACTACCCCTTCAATCTTTCCGAAATTTCCCCCCAACGAAAAGATAGCGTCCTGTTTTTATAGTGCAAAGATGAAAATAGAATGAGTAGATTCAAAGTAAAACACACTACGAAACGCACCTGAAAAAACACCCCCTATGTGGATCGTCTACCTCCGTTCTTTGCAGCACAAGGGGGAAATATAATATGTAGACTAGAAATAAAATACCTTACGAAATCGTGCTCATCAAATTTAAATTCTCCGTTTAAAGTAAGTAGATTTTCACCTAAAAAAATTACCTCTTCGAACTTTCCTAAACTTCCACCCACCAGAAACATCCCCCGACGGAAGGACAGCGACGATTGGCAGGGAAGAATTTTCCTTTTTTATGTTCAGAGCAGGAATGGAACAATGTTAAGTAGATTCAGAGTAAAATACACTTCGAAAGCCACCTGGAAACATCCCCTGTGTGTATCTTCTCCCTTGGTTATTGGCAGTGCGAAGGTAGCTTCGAAATTAAATACCTCATAAAGTGGTGTTTATCAACCTGAGCTTCTATGTTTCGAGCAAAAAAATTTGCACCGGAAAAAACTACCCCTCTGAACCCTTGAATATCCAAAGTCTCTTCGAAGCCGAAGCTCGGATGCGAATTAAGTTAAAACTCGAAAATAGTTGAAAAAAAGGCTTCCCCAAGATCACGAGCTTTCAGGAACGATGGTCGATTCACGGAGCCTTCATCTTAATCCCTTTCTGCGGTGTTTTCCTTCTGCGCGAGATTATCATAACGGAGCAGCAACGGGATATCTTTTATTTCCCCTCGTTAGGATTTTTTGCCCTTCGAGGGTTTCAGTTCCTCGGCTGTCGTACGGATGGATCTCAGAGTGTGTCGTTCAGGTGCTATAAGTACTCGAGTGATTGCCTCTCTCTCTCTCTCTCTCTCTCTCTCTCTCTCTCTCTCTCTCTCTCTCTCTCTCTCTCTCCCTCTCTCTCTCTCTTTCTCACACACACACACACAGTCTCCTGACGAAGCTGCAAGGCTCACTCCTCGTTGCCTATAGATATTCTGAGTCCTCGACTCGTTTAAATGCCGAAAAAAAATTCTCACGGCAGGGCTTGCTTGACTGCTTACTTTTTCCAGCCAATGCAATTCCGGCTCGTCTTACCTTTCCCGGCTACTTAAATAAATCATAAATACGAGACTTCGGCGTTCTTCGTTTGCGCGCTTAGTCCCTTGTATATATATTTGCGCTAGCGCCCAACGCTCCCCCCGGCCCGACGCCGTGCTGCTTATTGCTTATAGTCGGCTGGTCGAGTCAGCCTGGAGAGCCAGCCAGTCCTGCGGGGGCTTCTTCTTCGACCCCACCCCTTTTATTCTCCTCTCTTCGGGTTTATGCATTCCTCGTTTTAATCTAATCCACGAGAGCATGTAAGAATATATTAAAGAAAAACTTTTGTGGCGTCGTCGTCGTCGTCGTTCTCGTCGCCTACCTCGTGAAATTATACCGTCTACAGTCGACTTCTTGGGGATCTCTTCTCTCCGAACAACCCTGGCACATCGGGACCTTCCAACAACTCGCACACGCGCAGACGTGGATGAGTATCCACTTTTTCCTACTTCCTCTTCTCGTCCTTGTGAGGACCCTTTGCCTCGATATTCCTTTCTAGAGATGTCTCTTTCCTCTGGGTCTAATCCTTCTCTTTTCCTCTTGTTCTCCTTCTCCTTCTCACTTTCTTTTATTTCCATTTGTTTTTTTTTCTATTTTTTCCTAGTCCCTTTGCTCCTTCTCCTTCTTTTCTTTTGGTTCTTCTTCGTCCCTTTTTTTTATTCTTCTCCTTTTTTCTCTGGCTATTCACTCCCTCTTTGTCCGTTCTTCATCCTCCTTTTCCCTTTTGCCATCCTCCTTCTTTTTCCTCAAGGCTCTCCTCCTTCCCCTTTTTATCTTCCTATTCTCATCCATTTTTCCCTCCTCTTTGTCCTCCTTTTTCTCTTCTTTCGCCCTCCTCCACTTCCTCTCGTTACATTTGTCCTTGGTTCTCCTTCTGCTCCTTCCTTGCTTGTGGTTCTCCATCTCCTTTGCCTCTTATTCTCCCTCCCCATCTTTTCTCTTTCGTTCTCTTCCTCCATACCACCTCTAGATCCCCTCCGCCCCTTCCTATTCTAACTCTCCTCCTCCTCTTCCTTTTCCTTCTGTTATCCCGTTCCCTATTTCTCCTCCTCTTTCGCCTACTCCTTTCGTGCACGCCACCTCCTCCTCCCTCTTTTCCTCTCCTACCTCCTCCCCTCTCCGCACTCACCTTCTCAAGACCGAACTCCATCTTTCCATAAATTTTGCCACACAGAAGTGTATCACCTATGACTCTTCGATATCCAGATACTACCTGCGTGTACCTTCGCGAAGCAATTTTGTATTTCTAAGCGAGATCGTAGATGAGTGCGGTGGCGGAGACACGCGAGCTGTATTTTCCCGGTAACTTTCACTGTGTGGTCGCGGAGGAGAGGTGGGGGGGAGGAGCAGCGAGAGGAAAAAGATGGCGACAGTGAACTTGGAGTACTCCGGAGAGGTGGCCCCGGTTAAGAAGGAAATAGTAACCGGTAGGATGGTGAAGAGAGGGTAGTGCCCTAAGATTGTGTACACGGTGAGTTGAAGTATTGACACGTGAATGAGAGTGGATCGTGGATGTGCCAAGGCTGATGTTACGGTATGGGGATGTGGAGGAGGAGGAACGAAACGAGGGTTAAGGAAGGATGCGATGACGTTGGACCGGGTCACAGCAGCGTTGCCTCTCATCGACGTCAGATGGCGTCTCGACGTTTCCCATCACTCACTTTGCCCTCTCTTCGTCTCCCTCCACCAACCCCTTCGCCTTCCGCTCCTTTCCTCTCTCCGGGAGCCTCCAGATCCGTTCGCTTCCTCAAGAGTTGTTGCTGCACCGGTAAGCAGGAATCGTGCGCTGGGAGATCGACGAAGACGTTGACTCGGCCTGGGTGGCTGGTGGAATTGGGTTGGGAGAGAGAGAGAGAGAGAGAGAGAGAGAGAGAGAGAGAGAGAGAGAGAGAGAGAGAGAGAGAGAGAGAGAGAGAGAAAGTGGGAGGCCAAGACGGCAGACTTGGGGTGGGCTTATCTCCGCGAACCGAGATTGACTTCCTTTCTATCCATTCACCCGCTCAAATGAGTTCCTTTGATAACTGTTGTGTGATCGAGTGTGCTGAATGCTGAAGGGTTTAGAACGGCGGTCGACGTCTCTTGCTTCTTCCTATACGCTCGTTTTCACTGCACACGGCGTCCCGTCAGCTCTCTCTCTCTCTCTCTCTCCCTCTCTCTCTCTCTCTCTCTCTCTCTCTCTCTCCTGCTCTTCCAGTTTCCCACTATACGTTGCTTCGACGTCTGCCTGGGCTACGGCACTTCAAGAGCGACCCCAGGAAAAATATTTCGTTAAGCCTCCACGTACATAGAGCCTTCTCTCTCTCTCTCTCTCTCACACACACACACACGCGCGCGATGCTCCCATTATACTTGTTCTTTTCTCGGCTCACTCGCCACTGGCTCGGTAAAAATTTTCCCACTCGAGATTCCCGTCTGAGAACTAGACACTTTCCCGTTGAGCAACGGGAATGGGCTGCCCTTAAACAATGCTGTCCACGTATCCATCTGGGTGGCATGGAACGCTTGATCGCTTGATACTGCATAACCCTCAACTTAAATAACGAGGAACATCACTTTGGTGTACGCCTTCGATTTTTGTTAAAATTCATACGTATGGTACAGCATTAAAAGTCGATGGTTCGATTTAGAATTTCTATCAAAAATCGAAGAATAATCGTAACTCGATTAATCAGGCAACCGTGGAGCAAACGATTGCAAAGAGAATGGGCGCAGAGCGGGGTTTTAAATTAAAACGAAATCTAATTGAGCGGCGATTAAGTGGAGAAGCTTTTTTTTCAAAAAGTGGGAGGCTAATTTGGATTTTTGATATTTTTTTTGGCAATCTATGTCGATGTATTTTCACCAGGTGAAAATGAGTTGACCAATAATTTCTCCCGGAACCCTCAATTTTTATTAGGAAGTCGTCAAAAGTATGGAAAAATTAGTTTTTCGCGTTTAACCGGCGTAATGTTGAGCTTTCGATGAAATCTCAGTAATCAAGTTAAAAAATTGCATCGGATAGACTCTTGAAATCGTTTAAAAAAAGAGAAAAAAATTCCATTCGTATGTCCACTTTTCCAGGAATGTCGATATCGCGAAAATCCAAACGGTCATACCGTCGGTTTTATTTGAGTGACATAAACATAATGGAGGGTTTTGATAAGGATTTTGCTCGACTTAGAGAGTGCCGCTTGATTCATCCCGATATCTAAATTAGTTTTCCCGGAAAGGCTACTTGAAAAATTGCCGAAAACGAGGCAAAGAGGTGGAAAAATTAGCAATAATCGATGTCCGGCTTCGAAATTCTGCCAAAAATAAAAAAATTCACGGAGCTCAATGAATCGAACAGCATTTTTGGAAAATAAAAAAAACAAGGAAGAGAATGGGTACAAAGTAGAGCTCCAAATCGAAGCAGAAAATAAATAATCGATGATTCAGTGAAGTCCTTTATTTTCGGCCGAAGTGGGGAAAAATCTGCATTCCGAATATTTTTTTCAAAGTTCCATTACGATGTATTTTTAATCCCTAAATACGAATTCACCATTTATTTCCCCCCAAAAGCCTTGATTTTTTCCTACCAATTGTCGTAAATGCATGGAATGCAGTTTGCCCCCTTAAGCTTGCAATGCGGCAAAGATTCGAAAATACGGAAATCAAAAGGTGTCCCCCTTGCAAGGTGTTACTCACTTTGTTAAATTTACTGCACTCCTTTCAAATGTCGAGTGAGCGAAAGAAAAGTGAAGGGGCGGTTCAGCCTTGCATTTTCTCTCTTTTCAATATAGATACCCATGGTGGATTCCCGATCATTTTGCATTCGCAGAATTTTTCCGTTCGACTGGAATCGGTGGACTGCTTGAGGGTGAGGCTTCATCATCAGCCTCTGACATGCTTCAGTCGGACAGGTGGTAGCTTCAGCTGGAACCAAGTCGATTGATCTACTTCACCAGCTGAGTTACACCCGAAGTAACCTTGAACTGCCCCCAAGCTCTGGGACTATCCAACCCGCCATGTTTAATTTTCAGCAGACGAATATTTCCCATCAGGCTACTGAGCTGTCTTACGCAGATCAGTGGTGAACCAGTTCCCAAACTTATTCTATCCGAACGAATCTCACGCGTAGTCTCTTGGGATGCAGAAGTCTCAGGACGAGCGGGGAAGGCAGTATCATTGGTGGCAGCACCCTAAGCCCACTGAATCCACTCGTGGCATACGTTACCGAAAATGGCCCACCGGGTTCTTACCCAGATGTAATTGGTCGCCGAAGATTCGCGAGGTCGGATGCGGCGATTGTTCCGGGGAAGCGGCAGATGCTAAATACCAAGGAAAAGGGTGCAAATGTCAGGTGTAGTTAAGCAGCAACCCAAGGAGAGCCGAAAGTTCGAGGTATACAAGTGGTTAAGAGAGTACGAGGAACGAAGCGCGGTGCGAAAGGTCGAAACTTACTTCCTAGACAACACACCGAGATAGCTCGGCGAGGCATGCTTCAAGGGGATGGGCCAGTCCCACTAGTGCATTTAGAATAACTTACGACATCACGAGATTACAAGTCTACAGCATAAACCCTCCTCACCACTCGTGCATACCAACGCTGCTTCACTGTCCGGGGGGGGGGGGGGGATGAAACCCTTCGCCCCCTTTGGCTTTCCAAACCCATGCGGCAGTCGTCCCGACGCCATTAATTAAGAGCTTCCAGAGACTCGCGAGAGCACAATCTTACGATATGCTCGAGACAACCATTGCATTTCTTGGGATACCCGGAGAAAAAACAACACACAAGAGCCTCAGTGGCACCACTTGGTGCAGATCTGAGGAGGCCTCATCCTTCCTGCATCTTATTTGGCGTCTGGACACCTGGAACAGTGTGCTTCCATCATCAATGGGGGTGGCTCATTCCTGAACTTGCCCCAAGCTTACCATGTCCTTCCTTTTGCATCGAATGCTGATGTTCCGCTGTGCAAGGATAATCCCAAAATTTCTCATGAGTGCTATTCGAGGGTCATCAAGATTGTGTTGATCGCAGACGAATATCCAAAGCCCAAGATGGAAGACGAGGGTCCTCATTTTCCATAATCCATTGGGGTGGTTTTTCCTAGACCAAGGTCAAGCTCACCTTCCTTTTGCATTATATTTCGATGTTCCTCCGTGCGAGAAAAACCCGAATGCTTCCCCTAAATGTTCTTCAAGTGTCATAAATGTTCTTTGATCATAGTTCTCTTTTTGGCTTACTTTACAATTAGGTAAGAGAAAGTGTAGGTTCCTCAGGCAGCCCGAGAATCAGGTTCCTCAGGCAGCGTCGATCTTATCGTAGCTTCTTCAAGTCTGAAATAATCCCGATGGGAAAGTAGAAGAACAATTACCCTGGCTCAGGATAGTATGGCACAAAAGCAGGGAGATCGTTATTTTCTCATTGCTGATCGAATTACTCGGCTTGTGCCGTGTTGCGTGGTTGCCGAGATCGTTAGCAGAGAAAATTATGTAGTCGCAGCCACGAGGGACAGGGAGGGTGAAGAAACAAGCTTTCGTATGGTTCTACGCTGCCTCTGTTCTCGTTTGGCCTGAAAGAAATGACGTTTAGTTTGGGGTAACGTGGCCTGTTGGGTGAAGGGGCCTCTCGATGTCAAGGGAGCACCAGGGAACATCACTCCTGCAGTGCGAAGATTTCTCGAAGGACACCAAACGACCACAACTTCCGTACTCCTTCGATTCTCTTCTCTCTCTTTTTGCCACCCTCCTTCGCTTTGCTGCTACCCTGGAATGAACAGACGCGAATAGGGGATGATATTGACGGTCGAGACATCCATATTGACCTTCGTTAACGATGCATCGCTATTGCGTTTAACGTCTGAAAAAAAAAAAAGAAAACAATCCATAAATTCTTCAAATAGTCCAAAAACAATATTTTATTCGGTATGACGCTCTGGTATTTTGTTTTTTTTCTCAACCCCTCTCGAATGCCGTTGCGATTGAAATATTTTTTCGACACTTGCGTAAAAAGGGTTGATGCTTGGTGGCAGTTTTCGTCGTAGTACCCTTCCCACGAGCTGCATGCGCGATAAGAGATGCATTGGCAATTCAAGGCGGTGCATTTACACTTCAATAAACGTTATTACTTCGTGTCGATGCAAATCAACGACAAACTCGATTCGGCATTCTCCCAGAGGAGAGCGAAGAGCCCTCGCGTACGAGAACCCTCGCGAGCGAGGTGGGAAAAAAAAATATGGGGATTGTGCCGAAGGAAATTGGAAAAAGGACCAAATGGAAACTTCGACGTTGCGCGCATTCCTCATCTGCATGAATAAGACCGGAAGTGGTTTTTCTCCCTTACTTTTTGCAAATACGTGTACGTGCACCCAATTTACAACCCTTTGAATACAAAGTCGTCGACTACGCAGCAAGACTGGTGGGAAGTTCTTTAATTTCGCACTTAGGGATTGGTCCCGCGATCATTTCGATCTCCACACGTCCGATTCGCACAATTTTGCATATCCTTTGATGATTACCACTTCATCGTTGAAAAAAAATATATTCAACGAGTATCGATCAAGTTTGAAGGCACGTGAATTTTTGTCCAAAGCTTTGGTCGTTTCTTAAGGGGGTTGAAACATTGATGGGGATGAGAATGGGGGGTAAGAAATTTCGAACAAACCCTAGAAATTGGTACTCTCGAGGAAAATCCTAAGTGGAAAATTGGCTGTCCTTCTCTTCGAGGGGTCCTCGAGATTCGCGTACCGATGTTACCACCGATCATTCGCCGTTTTAAGGGGGTGTTCGTGCCTCGTTGAACTGTGCGGTAAACGACGTCCCGAATGGGGCAAAATCGTTCGTACATTCGACTGGAAGGATGAAAAGCGGCGGACGACCGCCCTCCCCGAAATTCCCATAAATTTCGCGCCTCGAACGTTACGCAGAACGTGAAATTTGTCACTATTGTGACGAGTGGAAGTTCCAGGGCCTCGGATAATAATGCCGAAGCTTCCTCGCTAACTAGCTCTTCTTCTGTACATCCCGCGCTCGAGTGCGTTTCGTCAATGTTCACACTTGTCTCGTATCCTCGGAAATACCCGCTCGTTTCTCCGCCCCGTATCGCCCAGTCGGATTAATTATTTTGGCGTGCGCGCGGCCGTGTCGATGGACGCGTGAAAACTCCCGCGGCTTAAAACTTTGACAATCCGAAATTCTCCCATAAACTCGGAATATTAACGCCTCGTGGAATCGTCGCTAAATTCCCGCCGGCTAATTGCTCGACTCGCTCGCCCGCTCGTTGTACCACCAAGTAACACAGAACTGGACAACCGATCGATAATTAATGTTCTTGCGCTCCCTCGAGCTTATTATAACGTCATTCCGGATCGGGCTCGGAATGTCCCGTCCCCAGGCTGAAAAACGGCTCCTCATCCTTTAAGGGGGAAATACGATTGGGCGAGGAAAAAATTTGCTGATTTTCATGATTTTGTTTAGAGGTTAGATTTCTTTTTTTTTGAGACTTGAGGTATATTTTATTACCAATTTTGGGGGTTATTACGATGTCTGTGGTCTCTAATTCTGACCACGCAGCCTTCGTATTTGTCCCAAAATAAGACTTTTCGCGAGAGTGGGAAAAATCGGAATTCGACCCTTAAGGGGGCGAAACAGGAGTTTTAAAGTTTGGGTTTGTTTGGATGTTTTTTTCATGCTCACACAGGGTAATCCCGGGGGAGTTGGCCATAAAGGAGAGATGGCCGATATAAATATTTCATAGAACCGCGCACTAGATTTCACCTGTTACTGCTTAATTCACTTCGCGTCGTACGCAGGTGTAAGTGTACAAGCAAAAGTTTGACGAAAAAAATGTTGAGTAAGTAAAATCCTTTTTAATTATTCTGGCTACTGTTAAAATTTTTCGAAGTTTTCATGATTTACGTTTCGGTGATGTTATTTTGTGAAATTAATGGTTACTTTTGTATTTCTTGAATAGTTCACGAACAGTGCTTTGTTTTAACCTCAAGATTTTGCATGTATTGTTGTTATTTAAAAAACTAAATAAAAAAATTTGTTCATCCATCCAAAATTCGGTTGGTTTAACAAAATGTATCTTTAAATACGTTCAACTTGATTTTTGATTGGCATAACAAAACAGTATAGTGGTGTGAACTGTAGCTCATTTAGCATGTCTGGGCAACTGTTAACAACAAAATTTCGAGACAACAAAATGCATTTTGCATATTCAACGATTTCTTTTTCTCATTGTCAGTGCATTAAACATAAAAAATGGCGGCGGCATGGCACGGTCTTCTAAACTGTATTTTCAGAACTGGCGTTACGCGTAGCTGAACAGCTAACCGACCGATTACGATGAAATTTGGTATCAATCTTTTTAGCCTTATGGTCGAAAACATAACCCTAAATAATTGAAAATAAAAACAAAATTTTTTTTTGCCAAGTGGAGCCATTTTTTAAAATTAAACTCGATCTTTTTGTTGCACAGCGTATCATTCGATCTTCAACATTTCTCACTTTTTTCTTGGTTCATATTCTGCGTATAAATGTTAATGAAAGAAAAATCTTCGTTGGTGTTTTTCAGATTAATCCCGCCGAAGCTACGTCACGCCGTCAGACAAAATCTGCCGTAACTCGTTTAGAAGACCGTGTCATGCCTCCGCCATTAAAAAAAATTAATATAAAAAAATTCCATGTCACAGCCACAAGTAGTAGTAATCATAAATCATACCCCAAGTGTAAAAATAGAGAAAAAATCTTTCATTAAAAAAAAATCATGAAACGCGGCTTTTCTTTCTTGACTATCGAATAGTCACTGAATTTCTTTTTATGCCGATGGACATACTTTTTTTATTGATGATCATTACAATTTTTATTTATTGTTATCATTATTGTTGCTTATTACGGTTGTTATCTTTATTCATTATTATTCTTATTATTTATCATTGTTACTGTTGTTAGTTATTCATTTATTTATGACTATTATTATTTGAATGAAAATTGCATCATTATTCGGTGCTACATTTCATTCTTTTTCAAACATCTCCACATTTTTTCGTGTCGGATGATACTCATAAATTTTGCAGCGAAAAAAATATAATTTGCTATAAAAGTATTGCCAATATTTTGTATAATGTAACGCACATGACATATTTTTGTACACGGCTCGCTTTATTTATTTATTGATTTATAAGGTGTTGATGGAACGAGCTGGAAATAAATCTGTGTCTATATATATCTTATAAATAAATGCTTTTATTGGTCATTTTCATTTTTTATGCACAGTGAACATGGAAAGCTTGTCGTGCGGAGAAAAAAAACAGTTCGTGTAATGTGGTCGTATGTATACAGCGAGGGATGTTTAAGAGGGTTGTACTACACACGATCGAATAAAAAAATCCTTTAACGCATCCCTGTTTTGACATTTTAACGACTGTTCCACACTTTTGGGGGAAAACAACATATAAAACGAATGGAAGCGGCAATAATGCAGCGAGTCAAGAAAACGCCCGATGGTTGCGCGGGAGATCGTTAACGACGTTGCATTACGCATCGCCGTGAATCACCGCGTCGCCACGAAAGCTCGGTCCTTCCTTCGGGGTACATTATTTCCGCCCTCGTTCGAAATATAAAAAATACGAGGTGGAATGTATGAGCGAATAATTCATGGATAAAAAATCGAAGGCTCACGTTGACGTCGTCGAAATAATATTTAGGATTCAATAATTTGTTAATTATAAATTGAAAAAAAAGTTGGATGAAAATTTGTTTGAAATATTTTTAATGATTTTTGGTATTTTCCGGAATAAAAAAAACGTACTAGGATGTGACAATTTATATCGGTGGAAAGAGAGAAAAAAAGGTTGGCCTACGAAGGGAGCGGTTGGCTCGAAGCGAGGTATTAAATTGCGGAAAAATACTAATAGGAGGTGAAATATACGAGCGAATAATTAATGAAAAAAAAACCGAAGGCTCACGTTGATGGTGCCAAAATAATTTTCAGAATTCAATAATTTGTTAATTGAAAATTGAAAAAAACAATAGTTGGATGAAAATTTGTTTAAACCATTTTAAATGATTTTGGGTATCTTCCGGAACAAAAAAAACGTGCTAGGATGGACAATTTATATCGGTGAATAGAGCGAAAAAAAGGATTGGCCTACGAGGGGAGTGGTTGGCTCGATGCGAGGTATTAAATTTCGAAAAAATACTAAAACGAAGTCGCATATACAAGCGAATAATTAATGGAAAAAAAATCGAAAGCTCGCATTGAAGTTGCGAAAATAATTTTTAGAATTCAATCATCGTGCAATTCAATTGAAAATGGAAAAAAAAATGGTTGAATGAAAATTTGTTTGAAATTTTTTTGAAACGATTTTGGGTATTTTCGGAATAAAAAATGTGCTAGGATGGAGAATTTATATCGGTGAATAGAGAGAAAAGAAGGGTTGGCCTACGAGGGGAGCGGTCGACTCGAAGCGAGGTATTAAATTTCATTTTAAATGGTCGAGAGGACCTGTCATTTCGTGTGTCTTCGCAGATGCTGCAAGGACCCGAGTACGACTCACCCTTATATATACGCCACGCGTCGTCCGACACCGGCTACACAATCCCCCTTTATTCGATATCCAGCATGCACACACGAGAGAGCACCCAGAAACTCATATACATCATTCCTTATACGAAGATTATCCTCTCGATGGTGGACGAGGACAAAAAACGTCGAGAAAACGGCACCCCGCTCAGGAAAATGTCCCCCATTGGCAACCTCCAAATATTTTATTCGAAACAATATTGTTTCTCCTCCCGAAATATTAAAAATAATTTCAATCTAATTTAGCTTAAACTTAAAGTACAACAATCAAAAATGTCTTTTGAATTTTTGAATAATTGTCGTGACATATTTATCGTTATAAATAATTACAACAATTATTTAAATTATAATTATGATTTGTATATTGCATACATTTTTATATCTATATTTACATAACATAAACATAGATATAAAGAATGTTATGATATGTAAGTTATAATTATACATCTTTACATATATGATTATGTATATCTATATATCTATAAATTATAATAATTATAATTTAAATAATTACTCTATTTATTTACAATGATAAAAATGTCGTTTTTTGAAGGACATTTTGTGTGGCACCAATAAAATGAATGAAAATATATGAAGTCTGTAATTTTACAAACTCCTTAATTCAAGCCCTGTAATTTGTATAAAACTGTTTATTCGTACTATTAGAAAAATTCTTACCCTCGCGTCCTTTCTTTTCCTCATCGTCATGTACCGCCGTTGCACTTGTTCTCGTAAAACGTTGTACACAGTGGCTATGAAAATTTTACGCCAGCTTCGGTGTTTACACGCTCCGAGCGATATTTTTGAAAATACAACGCTCCGGAGAATGAAAGTCTCGAAGAGCCGACACGGCGATTCGCATTAGCTCGAACGGGCCTCGATTTTACGATAAGTGAAAAGAAGCTCCGAAAAAAGTTTAGTCCATATCGGCAAACCGTCTCGTCGATAACATACCTTTTTTCAAGTAGACAAGATAACTCTTTACCATTTATATGATGAGCCTGTCCTATGTAACGTTATACATATTTTTTTTATTATTGAAAGCCACTATCACATTTTTATTTATTTTTTGTAAAAATATTTCAAAAGATCCCGAATACTCCGTTACATAAATCTCGTTTTAGTGAAATTTAAAATGTCGCTTGAAACGAAAGTAATTTTGAGAAATCGATCCAACTATAAAGGCTTGTGAAATGCTAATAGAATGATAATATAATTAATTAAATGATTTTAAAACTTAAATTTATACAAAATCTGTGAAAAATGAAGTTTGAAGGGACATTCATTCCCTAGTTGTAACAATTGAAAACAGTTATTTAGTTTTTGCGATTTTGGGAAGGTTGGGAATGTTTCTCCTACCCGACATATTAAAAATAATTTCATTCTAATTTGGCTTAAACTTAATGTGAAAATCAAACAGTCTGTTGAATTTTTAAATAATCATCATGACATTTTTATCATTATAAATCGTTAAAACAATTATTTAAATTATGACAACTATAATTTATATATGATATTTATATAACATAAATATAGATATAAATAAGTTATGATATACCATTAATAAATAATATAATTTATGTCGTTATTTTCATTATTTATAATGATACAAATTCAAATAGAAAATCGCAATGATAAACTTCTACAAAAATTAGATATTTGAAAAAGCATCATCTGAAGAACACTCGGAAATTCTTACGTGTAAAAATATTTAATTATTATCGATTTACAGGCGTTGTCCGGAAAGCACCTTCCGAAAATGTTTCTTGCGGTGAGCCCTTCTGAACCAAGTTATCTGATATAGAGATATTAAACAGATTTCTTTAATATATTAATTTATCCTATGATTAATCAAAGGAATTTCCGAAATATCAAATTTCGAAAAACAACGCGTGTTCAATCTGAATCTTGATTTCTGGGGGAAAAATGGCGTTTTTCGTTAATAAAATCAAAAGCATTCATCGGAAATAAAATTTTGCGATGAAATACTATATTTTTACATCCAGAAAACCCCCTACGAATGTAGGGAAAAAACGATGCAGTAATTTTTTTCCAGATATTTTCCTCACCAACTTAAAAAACGTACTTGCGAGAAAAAAGCGTTTGTTTCGAACGAGGCTCCGAGGGTTCCCACGGGTGTTACCATAACATGCTACAAATCTGTCAATGTTGATCCAATCACCTTGAAATTTTCCGGAAACATTTATAAGATATTTTGCCGTAAAAATATATTATTTTTGAATAAAATGGTTTTTCGACTTCAACAACGAGGCACAAACCCCTGAATCAATTACCTCGACGCGTTAGACCCGATTTCTTTGCATTTTTTCAAAATTCCCTACCCATTCATCAACGGTATGTGATCTCGCTTCAGTCGTAATTCAGTGACCAATCAAAATAGCAGACTTCCCCCCTTCGAAGTTACGTCGTCAGCAGTATCGCAAAAAAATCTCGCAATTTCATCCTCGAAGGAAAAAAAAGCGGAAAATGCGATGGCTTCGTAGCTGGGACGTTGCGAGGTATATAATTGCGTACGTAGATCTGACGATTTATGGAACCTCGAGAGATTATTTTCGATAACGATGCACGGGGGTGCGAGTATATAGGTACAAGGTACGAGCTGGAGAAAAGCGCGCAGCAACAGCAGCAGCGAAGAATAATGCGTTGCGAGACGGGCCGGAAGGAAGGGCCAGGGCTTGGGAGGGTTGGGCAAGCATATTGCAGTCACGGACTTCACTCGCTAAAAAAGTGAAATTTAATGCAGACGATATTGGAGAGCTCTCCGGGTGGTGTAAGAGTGTGGGAGGGACAATAATGTGTCCCGTGAACAAAACGAGAGAACAACGTCGACAGTACGACGCAGGACGAAAAGTTGAAGGACCAAGCCGGCGAATAGAGCAAGAGCGGGAAGATATAACGGACAGAGAGGTGAGGGTGCCAGGCTTGATACTCTGACAGGACAATTTGTGCGCATAAATCACCACGGTCTCCTTTCTTTATATCGTTTAATATGAAATCGGCCGAGGGGTGTGAGGAGCGACGACAGCGATGCGGGGGCGGGACGTTATACTCTGGGATTACGTGGAGGAGTATAAGAGAAACGAGGCGTTTTTTCACTTCCGGTACAACTGTCATCAGACAGATTGATCGTCCATTACGATTTTTCTTTATACGCGAAATATAAACAAAAGAAATCCCCGAAAATCGCACGGGGACGTGATACGCGAAGAAATTGAGTACCCTTGCGTGACACTCAACCGGAAAAGATTTATAGACTTTTTCCCCACGTTTCTCCGGTCTGTCGATATTTACGAATGCTTTCTTTTGGGAACTCTGCGTAATGCCTCTCTCTCATTTTTCCAAATTTAGGCCTTAGGCCTAAATTTGTAACGGGTATAAAATCATGGGTATAATAAATATATAAGTAACTGTATAATATAAGTATAATATAAAATAAGTATATAATAGTATAATAGTATAATTTTAGTATTATAAAAATATATAATAGTATAATAGTATATAAAGTATAATATAAGTATAATATAATATAACATAATATTATATTATATTATATTATAATATAATATAATATAAATATAATATACTATAATATAAGTATAATAAATATATAAGTAATAAGGGTATAAAAATAAATAAGTAACGGGTACAAAATCATGTGCGAATTTAACCGTTTTTTTCGTATCAAAGAGTGACTCACTCATAAAATTAATTACACATCTATTTAGTATGAATATCAAGCTGTTAGAAAGTACATACATTTTTTTTCGATGTACAATATGGCCGACTACTCGAAACTTGAATGAAACAATATTTTTTTAATTCCGTACGTATTTTTCTGGGTATTCAAATGTAGATTGACGAGAATTTTTGTTTTTTGTTCTAGGTAAAAATTGCGGATGCTAAATGTCACGCCGCGGAACGCCTAAAAAAAGATAACAAAAGAAAATATTAGTCATCGGCCATTTTGTACACCGAAAAAAAAAATTTCTAACAGCTTGATATTCATACTAAATAGATGTGTAAGTAATTTCACGAGTGAATCACTTTTTCATACGAAAAAAATTGTTAAATTCGCACATGATTTTATACCCGTTACTGTGGCCTGATACCTTAACGGGGTATCCCTCATTGAAAGCCCAATTTGAAGGGTCAGGATGATGCATTTTTTCTCCAGCTACATATTCGTTAGAATGAATTAATTTTTTCGCAGCATGTTCTACACATGTTTGCGGTTACAATGTAATTTTTTCGAAAGAAAATCTTTCAAAGAGTTCGTGGTGCTGCAGTTGGCGTTGCAGTCGTCCAGCAGCGAGACTCTACCAGGCTCAAATGTCATCCGAAACGAAAACAAACATTTTTTTCTTCAAATATATCCAACTGGCTACGGGTTCACGATCCTCTTTTCGAAATTTCGAAAAAATACGAAAAATAACAGCTTCTCCAAAGAAAACATCACTTTTCTCTTAAAAAACAGCATGCTGAAATCATTGTTATTAACAAATGGTTCATCCAATTGAAAAATGCAATCGTGAACCGAAAATGACTACTGTTTGAACGCTAGCTGTGCAAATTCAAGTCAATAGTGTGAAAGTTACTTAAGATATCAATCCCGCCGTGTCAAGATGTGTAATTTCGAGATAATTGCGTTCAAAGTTTTGGTCCATATTTAACTCGATCGTGTGACTTTGTTCTTGTACTTTGATGTGCTCTTTCCTTACACGAGAATCATCCTTAACTCGACGCACACCGTTCCACTAAAATAGGTGAAATTTCGTCAATTTTTATAATTTCCGGGTCCGGTTGGTCTTAAAATATTCTTGAAAATTCACACTATAACAATTTGCAAAAAAAAAGGATATTTTAAGTTTTCAAACAGGGCTACCTCCTCAATTCTCAATAATTTCTAACGATATGAAACTGTAAAAACATTCATGTTCAGTGTGAAAAATAAAATTGCGGTAAATTTCCGACTCTTGTCAATATGACAGAAAAATTGAACAGCCATAAAATGCAATTTGCAGTAAGGAGTAAACTGTGATAAAAATTGGTAACGATCGTCACGGTTTTCTCACCTGTACGCTTGACTTCCGCAGAATTGGAGAAGGTCTTGGAACCTCGCTCCCTCGAAAACCCCACGTAATAATAAACAAATTAGCGACGGGTCTCCTTGGCCTCGCTTAATCATCGTTAAAAGGCTCAGGCGAGAAAAATTCTTTGTGGAATTCATTGCGCGCCCTAGAACGGTCCATTTTTGTTCTCGGCTGTGTGCGGGAAGCCCCGGTGGTCATACGTACCCACTCGAGAGTTCCATACGGAGAGACACGCGAAAGAAGTTTTCATCGGAGCCTGGAATTGGCAAGTACGTGCTGAGGGCGAAAGCCTCGCCGGCCTCTGGACCCGCACACTCGCGTGGACATGCGGAGAGCCGTGTACTTGTACGCCAAGTTAAATTCACGACACGCGCCCATTTATCCTTTTTGCCGAATGAGTGATAATTCGAGGAAATCGAATTAGGAGGCTGGCCCAGGGTCTCCTCGTGTACACTGGGCTACTTCTCGACTTTTGCTACAGTCGTGAAAAACCTCTGAGTTACCGCATTCGGAGCGGAGGCCTTTTTCTCGACCCGCAACCTTTTTCTCCTTTTTTCATTCCTATATATGTACGGTGATTTCGAAGACATTTGACTTTGAGGACCGTCCACTCAACGAAATCAACGAAAAGATATTCTTTTTTCGTATATATATATATATATACACATATATATATACACATTGTGGATTAATAACTATTAGCACCTTGAATATCTTCGAAACTATAAGTTTCGCAAAAATATTTGCTGAAATGAAATTGCACAGTACGAAAGGGGCCATCCGATAGCCATAACAGTTTTTTTTGCAGATGGAGGTACTTCGGACATTTGAAGGTCAACTCCATTTTTTTTTAATGGATCGGTGTGTTTTCTGTTCTGTATCATGAAAGAGGAGCTTAAGACGAGTTCAACAACCTACAACATAAGGTCATTGAAGGTCATAGAAAGTGCAGAAAGGCGATAATACTTACAGTTTCGGTAGTAAATATGTGGATGTGGATGTGAATATCGTTCACCATACAAGGTTGTTGCCCTTATAGAATTTTGTTGGCATTCGCCATAAATAAGAAGAATATCGACTTGCTCTTCGAGCGGATATATTGTACCCGATTGACCGATTTATCGATACTAACGATTTATCGATTTCTGTACTTACTGTACATGTTAAAGAAATTTGTAAACGTGCATAATAACGTACGCATTGATATTGATGGTCGTCATTTCGAACACTTACTATAAACGTACTAATTTTATTTACTACCGAAACTGCAGTAAGGGAGAAACTGTTGTAAGGTACTCAGCGCAACAAAATAATTATTTTTGAAGCATCTAAACCAATCTCTACATGTTTCCAACAGAGCACGGTCACTGTAAGTCTCAACAAGAATACTGTGTGCTTCAGCTGCAGATTTTTTTAAATCAAGTACTGTAGTAAAATTCTCCGTAAATACTCTCTTTTGGTACGAAGTCCTAACAAAATAGCCTTGCTGTAATATATAAAAATATAAAAAATAATTGAAAAACGTAAACAAAATCAAAATAGATAGAAATAGCAAATTTAAGAAGAAATTATAAATATGAAGGATAATTTGATAAAATGAAAAAAAAACGTTGCCTTTTTGAAACATATAAAAAGAAAAATTGAAACATCCGATTAAAGATCAAATATCCTTGTTCTGTGTGTAGGACGAAGGATATATTATCCTTCATCTAATTTTTAAATTTATATACACATAGTGATTTATTATAGGATAATTTAATTAAAGAAAAGAAAATAGCCTTGTCCGAATATCTAAAAATATCAGAAATATAATATTGCAGATTTATATATATATATATATACACACCAGGTGCAGAAAGATTAAACCGGATTTTTTTGTAAAAATTACACGTCTGTTTGAAAATGATAAAAACGAATAGAGACGGCTTTCTGCGTCACATTCAATTGATCCGCGAGTTCTTGTTGACTTTGAGTATCATCTTCATCCAATAAGGCTTGCAATTCGTTGTCTGCGAACTTTTTCGGTGGTTTCCCACGTTCTTCGTTTCTCGCGTCAAAATCACCAATTTTAAGGCGTTACTCCCACTTGTAGCGCAAAAAAGGCCTTTTTCATGAATTTTTTTAAAGAAAACTACAAAACTTTTTTAATCGATCAATATACCATCTTAAAGAACACATCTTGAAGAACTTTCAGTAATTTTTTTATTGAAAAACATTACATTGTTTAGTGGCAAATGGCCGTCAATGAAATAATGTTTTTATATACACGGTTTGCGGTGACCAACATTGCGGCGAAGTGGATCATCTGAAAAAAAATGCGGATGGATTTAGTCAAATATAAGTATAAACTAGTCTTTAATCGAAGGATTTTAAAAAATATTCATTTTTCACAAAATGGCGGGCAGTCAAAGTTAATGGTTCGATTTTAACGAAAAAAACGGCCGTTTTTTGGCTATAAAACGGCCATTTTTTTTTCGAAAAAAAAAATCGAACGATTAAAGACTACATTTCTATGTATTAAATAAGCCTGCAAAATTTCAAGAAGATCGGTTCATAAGTGTTCGAGTAATCTTGGTCACCGACTTCAGAAATGCCATTTTGAGAAAAACGCGTTTAAAGTTTCAATTTCAGTTCTTCAATTCACGGATTCTTCTCTTTCAACGCTCATATCTCAGACAATTTTGTTCGGACCGACTTGAAATTTTCAGGACATATTATCAGATACTTATATTTCAAAAAAATGCAATAACAAAATCGATTTTTTCAAAATCGCAAGTGGGGTTAACCCCTTAAATTTCTTAAACCACTCGAAACACTGTGGTTTACCAAGAGCATGTTCACCGTAAGCTTTGACAAGCATTCGATGCGATTCTGCAGCAATTTTCTTCAAATGATAACAGAAAACCAATGCTGTCCGCAAATCGTAGGTCGTACGCACAAAACTCGACATGTTTGTTATAAAAAAATATACCGCTGTAGGGAACTTGGGTTGTTGTGTGTTGAAAATCTTCGTCAGCTGTCAGATGGAGATGATGGCGCTGCAGAAGCGGTCTTACGATGTCTAAACTAATGGCTAACACCATGTATAGGGAAATTCCAGTTTCATACTTCTACACCGTGAATATATATATCAATATATATATATATATATATATATATATATATATATATATATACACACATATATATCGCAATATTATATTTACCGATATAATATCGAATATTTTATATTTTTTTATATATTTCCGAACGGATATTTCATTTTTCATTGTTTTATCACTTTTCATAATAATTTTTACCGCTGATTCTGGGGAGAAGAGGTTTAGAATCATTGACCCTTATATATATATATTATATATATATATATATATATATATATATATATATATATATATATATATATATATATACACACACACACACACACAAGCATTCTCTTCCAACGTCTGACCTCAACCACGAAGCCGGCTCAGCCATGTCCGCATTTTCAAATTTCATTACAAAGTGCGAGCGGTGCATAAAGATCCTTCTTGAACCCACGAGCTTCCCTTTATGCGCTCGAGCGTGTCCAAGCTCTCTCCGTGCTTCCCTGACTCCCCTGCTCCCCATGCTCACAACTTTCGCAATAATTTCTTCATTTTTTGCATTGCCACGCGCGCCCGCCTTTCCCACGTGCTCGTCCAGATTCGATACAAAAATAAATCCGAGGCGCCATTGCCATATCAATCGAGCCGACGAATCCTCCAGGAGATCCCTCGGTACATTCCTCGCGGAACACGGCAGCGGGTGGGGCGTCTGAGGGGGTTGCTCTGGCTCCTTGAGTTAGGGGTGGAAGAGGGCGAGAGAGAGAGAGAATCTCGTGCGAGTATCCGCAATGCCGCGAAGAGGTGCTCGATAAATTTTCCGGAAGTTTAATTTCATTTTATAGGCGTGATACTTTAGCGTAAGCACCTACACTTTACACTAACGGCGCTATACCACCCCTCAGGACTCTCCTCCCCCTCGCGTACGAGAGGGTTGTACAGATAGTTGCTGTTCGAAGCAAGGGGCTAGAATGCTTCGCTGTATCACCAGACGGAGGCTTTTTCCCGCGGTACGGTCGCTGGCACGATGGTGGGGGGAGGGGGTGGTTAGGGCCTGCGGGGGTTGAAAGCCCGGTGGGTGTATAGGATAGCCGAGACCGCGGCCAAGTCGAGCGACTCCGAAGAATTATACATTAATAGTAGACCCGGATAGAGTGCACGCTATGACACTATAAAGCTCGTAAAGTTCTAAATCATGACTCAAGAAAGCAACCCTCACTTCGCTTGCCCCGTAATTATATCGTCGTTTTTATAAAAGGAAGCGCCACATTGGTCCACTCGCCTCGATGCGGAACATTTTCCTCCTCTCTGTCCCTCCTGCGCTACAGCCACCCAACCCCGTTGCTCCTATTAACGTACCGCGTCATTCCGCGTAACGATCCCGAGGGTGAGCTCAAAGTATCGTGTCCTCTTCCACCGGCTACGAGAGAAACGGGCGCGGATGGATTCAGCTTCCGGTCACGTTGGCACGAACCACGATTATCCGCTGCTTGTTACAGACTTTTCGCAAACTTGTTTTCTCCTTCTTTTCCTCGGTTTTGTTTTTCAGCGACTTCATTGAAATAAGGGCCGCTGAGACCTTTCTTTCAACCCACACCTGTAAACACGCAGTGAAAAGAACCCTCAAGAGGTTTATTTACGTTTTTGTAAATGGTACAACGGTGGGACGATTTTTAGTACGAATTAACGGTTTTCGAGAAAATTGGTTCGAATGCGAATGAAAATTAATTTTTAATCAATGGTAATTAATTTTGTTAGCTTTAATTTAATTAAGGAATCGATAAAAAATTTTGAGTTTATTCTCATGAAAATGGGATTGAAATTTCAATGAAAGTGAATTTGCAATTATTTTTCATCAATTGGAAAGTAGGTTTGATAAAAATGTTAATTTCATTTGGAGGAAAATTGATGGAGAAAGAAATTTCATTAATTTGTTGAACAAATGCAAATTCATTGAGGCAGGATTCTATTTTGGGCGCTCGAAAAAAAAGGCTATTTTTATGAATTTTTAATGAGATTATGAATAAAGATATTGATGCAGGGTTTGTTGGGTTTAATAAATACACTCTTGAGATACATTTTTTTAAATTTATTATATATTTTATGCACTTTTAACATACATAAACACCATTTAAGCACAACGCCTCGATTAGTAGGTGGGTCTGCGCTGGTGTTGAAATTTCAAAAATGGACAATCTCAAGCAGAAAAATTTTGAATTTATAAATTTAATATATCACTAGCAACCGACTGAACTAGAATTTTTCGTGTACATGCAAACATAAAAAAAATAGCGGCAAAAAAAAAGAAGAAAACAAATTGCATGTTTTTTCACTGTTTTTTGCCAAAAAAAATAGTAAACATCATCATTCTTAAATAATTCTAGTTCAGCCGGTTGCTATAGGTATCCAGAATATGTGGTTACATTTTCATAAAAATCGGTTCAGTAGTTTCGGAAATTTTAGCACCAAGCTGTGTAAAAACGTGATTTTGAGAAAAACGCGTTTAAAGTTTTTTTAAATGAAAAATCACAACAAAAATTGACTTACGCATAATCAGCGATGCCTGCACCATACAAAATGCCTTCTAACTGTTCCAGAAGATCACTTTCTTCCAATGTAGCTTGTTTCAAAGTTCCAAAGTAGAATCCTGCCTTAATTTGTTAAAATAGCTTATTCATTTTCTTCTTCTTATTTCTTCTAAAAAGTTAATGGATTTTCTTCAATTTGTTGAACGAATTAAAATGTATTTAATTATTTTTCATCAATTTAAATAATCCCTTCCATCAATAATAACAAATATTCGGTCTCGATAATCCAAACAGACCCAAACTAATAATTTATTCCATTAATAATAAAAAAATATTCGGCTGTCAAAAACACGTCGACAAACATTTACAACAAAAAAAAATGAACATTTTTTTTCCATTCCAGCCAGCAATTTTTGGCTTCATTAAATTGTCCATTGTTTAATTTTTTTTTCTTTTTCAAGCTCCGCCTTGTGCGCGTTGTTTTCATAATCATATACAATAGCAACCCAAAGTGCAACACGTAAAGCGATCCGAGACAGCCGAAAACCGCAACCTTTTTTCCCACGGATTTGGAAGTCGATAAGCGAATAAGTGAATGCGAAGCTTTGATGAAGTCCCGAAGTATCGACGGGTTGAACTGCGTACGAAGTGGAAAAAAAAAGAACGGAAGAAAATAAAACGAGGGAAAATCTCAACGAGTATACGCGAAGCGAACGTTATTAATTATTCAATTAAAATTCAGTGGCCGATGGTACGCGATGCCGCTGAATACCGTACCCCCGTGTCCATCGATTCTCCACCCCCCACTTCGCTTCTGTTTCTCCATCTTTGTTTCTCCACGTAACCCCGTATTATTGGATGAACACGACGTGAAAACCCGTGCGAGATGGAGCAAAAATATTCACCGCCATGACGGTCTAAAGGAAGAGGGATGGCGGGGCCCGGGGGGGGGGGGGGGTTGGGGTGGCATCGAGTGTGCGAGACACCCACTGGTCCGTTGGATGAAAAGACGATGGTCGGATAGAGCTCGGCTGATCAAACACTTGATTAAAGAAACTTTCCGATAGCCCCCGCCCCCTCGCTCGCCGTATCGGCTCGCGAGTCCGACCACGGCCGACCATCGGAGCACAGAGAAAATGCGAAAGAAAAACAACCCCTGATGCAGTCGCCGTCTGGGCCGACCGAGTGATTGGAAGTGGGGCAAAGAGGAGGGAGAAAAAAAAGATTGAAACCTTTCGTTTTTTTCTTCGCTCTTCATCGCTTCCAGGCTTCTTTCAGATTGAGCGACGAATCTCGCGCGAATCGTCCGTAGCGAGGAAAGTAGCGAGTCAAGAGCTTTTCTCGTGTACCGTGAACTCGCCGATACTTCGATACTTCGACCCTGTCTGCCGAGAATGCTAAATCGGAAATGAAAAAATGAACTAGAAGAATAACAATATGCAGGGAATTCATAATAGGCCTAAAGTTTGTCTGAAGTACATTCCGTTTAAGTTCGGTTTAAAGTAAAGTCATGGCGTTATGCCGAAAATGTAGTACAAGTCAAAACGTCACTTTTTTTAGAACCAATTTATTTTGACGCTGTATCATCTTATAAATGATGACAGATTCATAGGCTGTCATGTTGACGCCGTTCGGAACACTCGGAGCGTCGTTCGAAACTTTAAACGCTTTTTTCTCGAAAGCACGTTTTCCAAGTCGGTAAGCAAAATATCATCAAAACTACTGCATCGATATTTCTGAAAGTTTTAGGATTTTTTATAGATGTAAAAATATAGTAAAGGGTGTCTCAAAATTACCTGACGTTTTTATATATTAAGAAAACGTATTGTTTATTTGAAAAATGCGAATATTTTTATTTCTATATAAGACACAAACATGGAGGTTATGTGTGGAACGCAATCTGTGGGCTTCCAGAAAGGGATACCTCGTTGAAGTAGGTTCACAACAGGCATTGAAGCAGTTGAAAAAATAATTGCCAATTTCTCCAAAATTTGACATCAGATCCGTAGGTTGCCGGCGAAATCCACACAAACCCATAAAACCGTCAATATTTCACACGTAAAACGTTCCAATTAAAAAAATGTGGACGTAGAGTCTTGGAATTCAAAGCTCGAATTGAAAATTGAAATTGACGGCTCTCGTCTTTTCCCATTTTCATAAATTATTTCCGATTTTTCATGCAAAACGTCGCAAAGCGAGAAGCGGGGGAGGGGAGTGGGAACTCTGTTGTGACGGACGGGCATGAAGAAACAATCAGGGTTCCTAGTGACTGCGGGACGATAAGAAAATGGAAAACTTCCTCCGGGCTACAGGGGTGCTAACTTATCCCACCCCTCTGCTCCCGGCGTCGCCTGCTAACCCGCCCCGTATAACGGCACGTCCTGTCTTTGTAAGTGGCTTAGGGGATTTCGCAAACGCGCGATCTTATTAATTTTCCATTTAATTACCGCTAAATTGGGCGTCGGGATTCAACGCCGGGAAATCGAACGACGGTACCGAGGCCATGATATACCGATTTTGCCGTAACAAAAAACGGAAAAAACGTTTCACCGTGGCATCCGACGGTTGGAAGATGCCGAGTACAAAGAGGGCGGGAAGAGGGCGGTGGATGGATACAGGAATAGTGAATTATGGAATGAGAGTGAATATACGGGGGATGAAACAGAGGAAGAAGAAGAGGCAGAAGAAGAGGAGTCAGACGGATGAAAGCCAGCACCGAGAGACACACCGTCTATGCAAACATCAAACCAATATCGTAATTGCTCCGAAGACTGTTGGCATAAGAGTCGCTGACGTCTTGGCTCCGTTTTCCTCCTCCGAGCTCCCTCGGCCCAAACTTCCGTATATAAATTCGTAAGTGCGCGTGCGCGCGCGCGCGCGCGCGCGCGCGCGTGTGTGTGTGTGTGTGTGTGTGTGTGTGTGTGTGTGTGTGTGTGTGTGTGTGTGTGTGTGTGTGTGTGTGTGTGTGTGTGTGTGTGTGTGTGTGTGTGTGTGTGTGTGTGTGTGTGTGTGTGTGAGCGTAGAAGAACCAAAGCGTTTTGCATGCGGAGATGAAACCCTATCCTAACGTTTTATCAGTTTCATTGCTTCTGGGGTACATCTCTTTGTCTCCCTGCTTTTTTTCTTCATCTCTTCTCGTCTCTCTCCTTTTTGTATTTCTCTCTCTCGCTCTCTCTTTCTCTTCCATCTCCGTTCTCTTCGCAAATACTTCAGTCACCCTGATGCACATCCAAGAACATCAAGCAATTCTGAATCCTCATTGTATGGACGCACCCCCAAATCGCTATCAGAGTAAAATCAAGTCCCAAGTTTACCGTGCCTCGTCTGGGATGGACCAAACTTGTACTATCTATCAGCGTAACATGCAATTATTTTCTACATCCCGCGACGATGTAATTATTATTTTTTTTTTTTCAAGATTTCCACGCCCTCAGGCCTTCTTCGATATTTGAAAGTTTCGTTCAGACTATGAAGTAAACGGGCTCTTTTTTGCCTCGTGCTTTGAGTGAAAAAATATTTGGGGAACGAAGAGACGAAGGATTCTCGTGGACAGTGCGTCTGGAGGCATACTGTCCGTAGCTACTTGATTTTCTACTAGCTCATCCGCGAGGCCGAATCAACGCAAAACCCCGCGCAAACGGTCGCCACTTTTTCGCAGGTTAGGGAACGACCTATCCCAATCCATACGACCTTTAAGGGCGACCCTTTCGCACCGCTGGGAAACTGAAGTTGAGGTGACCTCGACGGGCTTGCTCAGACATCCTCGAATATCGATATTATTCGCGATGGAATAAAATCGCGTCCCGCCCGGGAGATTACGAATTGTTTCATTTCCCAAATCGCTTATTCCTACCGCCACACGAATGAGAGAAAAAAAGTATACAGGAGGAGCGAGAGAAAATAATGGTATTTGATCAATCGCTCGATAAAGTGGGTGCAGGGGTGGGGATCGGAAGGTAGAAAGCGAGGAAATTGTTGCGGCCTGAGGAAAAGGTTAACGATATGCAGATTTCGACGAGTGACGGGGATTGTACGGATCTTAAACGGCCCCTCTCCACCCGCCCCTGCTCCATCCTTTCTCCTTCGAAAAGCTCGGTCTCTCGCTGTATCGGCGCTGTAGGGGTGAGGGGGCACGAAACAAAATTAAACAAAAAAAGATATAGTGAAATGCAGGAGATGAGTCGAACAGCCAGGAATACGAGAACGAGAAAATTCCGGAATGAAATTCAAATCGCAAGATAAGGCGGGTAACGGGCTGAAAAATTAAATATCATTTGAATAAACTGAGATTGTGGCATCGTAATAGAATAATCGCCCGTTCGCGATTGATAAATGCAATAAAATGCAATTTCTCCACTCGACCGTTCGTTACTTCCGGATTTTATTGATCGTTCATCCGCAGCTTATCTGCTCGAGCGCGTCGAAATCATTGGCGCCCTTAAGGGGCTACATCCACCTAGAGACATGGAAAAATGACCATATTTCGATGTTTCTTTTCTGGAAAACGGTTGGTGAAAAAGTAACGCAGTTTTTTTCAACACAAAGAAATCTACATTGAGCGCCGTTAAAAAGTCACCAAAAAATACAATAAAAACAAAAAAAACATGGCCGCCGGAAGATGATGCATTTTTTTCGAGACGTTCAGCTTCCGGACACTCTCCTGCTTAAGGGTTGCGATTTTGAAAAAATCGCAACCCCCACTTGCGATTTTGAAAAAATCGCAACCCCCACTTGCGATTTTGAAAAAATCGATTTTTTTATTGCATTTTTTTGAAGTATAAGTATCTGAGAATATGTCCTGAAAATTTCAAATCGATCCGAACAAAATTGACTGAGATATGAGCGTTTAAAGAGAAGAATCCGTTATTTGAAGAACTGAAATTCAAACTTTAAACGCGTTTTTCTCAAAATGGCATTTCTGAAGTCGGTGACCAAGATTACTCGAACACTAATGAACCGATCTTCTTGAAATTTTGCAGGCTCATTTAATACATAAAAATGTAGTCTTTAATCGTTCGATTTTTTTTGTCGAAAAAAAATGGCCGTTTTATAGCCAAAAAACGGCCGTTTTTTTTCGTTAAAATCGAACCATTAACTTTGACCGCCCGCCATTTTATGAAAAATGAATATTTTATAAAATCCTTCGATGAAAGACTAGTTTATACTTATATTTGACTAAATCCATCCGCATTTTTTTTTCAGATGATCCACTTCACCGCAATGTTGGTCACCGCAAACCGTGTATATAAAAACATTAATTCATTAAAGGCCATTTGCCCCTAAACACTGTAATATTTTTCAATAAAAAAATTACTGAAAGTTCTTCAAGATGTGTTCTTTAAGATGGTATATTGATCGATTAAAAAAGTTTTGTAGTTTTCTTTAAAAAAATTCATGAAAAAGGCCTTTTTTGCGCTACAAGTGGGGGTAACGCCTTAAACAGTTGATCTGAAATCTCAAAACCAGATGGATCATTTCATTTAACAATAAATTTACGTAACTAGTGAAAAAAGATCGATTTTTAAAAAGTGCGATCTTTAACGACCTTCAAATATTTCTCATTGGTTCTCCTTTAAATTAGAAACAAATCCATCACGCGGTCCTCGAGATATCATGTCCACCGACTATGAAAACAGTGTTTCGAAAAAAACGCGCTTAAAGGTCGAAGTACGGTGCTGGTACCGCTTGCCCGGCCGACTGTTAGAAGGTGCAGTTCATTAAGGCCTTAGGCCGCAGTAACGGGTATAAAATCATGTGTGAATTTAACAATTTTTTTTCGTATGAAAAAGTCATTCACTTGTAAAATTAATTACACATCTATTTAGTATGAATATCAAGCTGTTAGAAAAAATATATATATATATTTTTGTTCGATGTAAAAAATGGGCGACTACTAATATTTTCTTTCGTTATCTTTTTTCCAATTGTCGTGACAAATAACTTCAACAATATTCACTCGATTTACTTCAAAATTAAAAGTTATGTTCCTTATTGCATTTCTCAGAGAACTACGTACGGAATTTCTGATTAATCGAAAACTTTTCATTTTATGAGCAGTTTTATACGAAAGTTTTTACTGAAAATTCGTTTCTTAAGTTCAAATACCTACAACTTTTGAATAAAAAATATTTTTTAAATTCCTTACGTACTTCTCTAGGTATTCTAATGTAGATTGACGATAATTTTTGTTTTTTGTTCTGGGTAAAAAGTTGTGGATGCTCAATGTCACGGCGCGGAGCGTCTAAGTATTTCTCTGCGAAATGCAATTAGGAACGTAACTTTTAAATTTGAAGTAAATCGAGTGAAAATTGTTGAAGTTATTTGTCACGCCAATTGGAAAAATGCTTTTGGAGAAGTTTCAAGTAGTCGGCCATTTTGTACATCGAAAAAAAATATATATTTTCTAGCAACTTGATATTCATACTAAATAAATGTGTAATTAATTTTATGAGTGAATCACTTTTTCATACGAAAAAAAATAGTTAAATTCGCACATGATATTATACCCGTTACTGTGGTCTAAGGCCTTAAAATTCCTCAATATTTCAATGAAATTTGCAGAGAACATAGCTAAAAGGTGATACTATCAAATGAAAATAGTTTTGGAAAAAGCAATTTTTCGACCCACCTGGGTAGATGTAGCCCGTCGATGCAAAATGGAGGGCCACGTGACGGTTGAGTGCGAGAGAGACACACGAAATTTTCAGACCAGAAGTACCTACAGATGCGTAATATGTACCCTTAAAAAAGCATGATCAATGATAACCTTGAGTGTGACCTCGGCTCGTCCTAGAGTTTTTCCGAAGCTTGTTAAGCCATTTCGCTCGACCCCAACCCCGCGAGACCTCCGAGCACTCAAGGTCAACGAAGGTCCGCAGATTTCTCAAGGTCAAAGAAGGTTCGCAGATTTCTCAAAGATAAAGAAGGTTCGTAGATTTCTCAAGATGGCAGCAGGCCTGCCGATTTATCAAGGTCAAAGAAGGGCTGCAGATTTCTCCAAGTCAGGCAACGGTCAGCATTGGAGAGGGTAGCAAACGGTGAATAATCCACGAATCAAGATCCTCCAACCTTAGGCCAAGACAAACGATTTGCTTCGTCAACGAGAGACCCCGTTAAGGGCTTCAAGATGGTTTACAGCACAATGAGCGACGATAACGTTCCAACTGTACTTAGTGCGCAGGAAATTGCGTTTCATTGTAGCGAGACGTTGTTTGCTTTCGAACTACGATACCACGTTGTTTCGCTACACCCTTGTCACACAGCATGGCCCACCCTTCCCGAGCCCATACCACCCCTAACCGCGCGTTGGCATTGTGAAGACATTCGACTCCGAGGATCATCCCCACAGTAGCCTATTGTCCCCACATTCACCACTATGAGCATCCCAATGTCCTCGAAATCACCCTTCGAAAGGGCTATTTGTGAATAGGTAATTTCGAGGACCACCCTGTCCCCGAAGTCTGTCTTTCTCCTGGAGGAGTTTCGAAGGAGTGTCCTCGAAACAGCTGGATGTATCGATAGCCAACGTTCCGTACATACGATGGGTTCGAAAATTATACCCGCCCCCCCCAACCCGAAGCCATTTACTTTATTCGCGCCCAGGATTCTCACTATGGAGGACTCTCCGTGCAGCATAGCCCCGAGGCCGTCATCCCCGCGACCGCGCTCAGAAATGAGCTCCGAATGACAATTACACCGTGGCAGATAAACGCGTGTACATCCCGACGCCATTCCTGTCCCTACCTCCGCGAGCTTGGGTGGCAAACAAAGGGATCGGCTTGCGGGCGAGCTTCGATCCTCCGGAGAACGTTAAAATTCTCGAAACGCCGCCACGAACCACCCTTTAACACTCCGCACTTTCTGGAATCCAATCTTCGCTTCTGTATTATCCTCCCCTTAACGTTTCACCCTTAAACGGCTCGTGGCCGGAACTGTTATTATTTTTCTTATATCCACCGTTTGGGGGAAATTCGCTGCTTTCCCGGCGGTCGCGGGAGAAGACGGGGCTGCGGAGAAGCCGCGAGAACTACCCCTCGTGAAGGGTTGATCCACCCCGGGTCGAAAAAAAGCGATTTGGAGGTGGAAAAAAATAGAGGGTCGTTAGTTTTATTTTTCGTTGAGGGATGTATTGGGAAATTGGCGAATCGGTCAAAATTGGCAGCAGGGGCGGCGCTGTCAATGAGAGTGGGGTGAAAGGACGAGGCACGGCGGACACTGTATTCTCGCGCACCACCGTTATTTATATTCAAATCGATGCATTGGAAAAGTTGGCCAGCTTTTCACCCTCGTCACTCCCTTCACCCCTATCCGCGGCCATCTTTTTCTTCTCTATTCTTCCGCTTCTTCTCCTTCAGCTTTGCACTCCGTTTGCTCGATTTACCTTTCATCCCCCAACATTTTCTCCCAGGATACACGTACTCGAGCCGCGACTTTTCGTTAACATTCTCCCCCCTTCGACCCAACCTTCATACTTTTTGCGCAGGCACATATTCACGTACATACCCTTCGAGTCTTCTCGTATCTCAAACGGCCATGAATACACGAAAAACTCACAGCCAGGCCTGGACGCAGACACAATTTATTGCATATGAGCTCGTGGATTTGTCAATTGCCGGAATGCACACGTGCAAAAGGTCCTATTTTCACATCTATACGTGTATACTCGTATACAAATATTTAGCTATTTATTTTCTCACGAACGAGAGCGAGACGGAGGAACGATAGGAATTGCACGAGCCACTTATTCGCCACGTCCAGAAAGCTTCGTGAATCATGGGAAACGGAGTTGGAAGTCCTGTACCCGCCTAACAGCGACAGGTTACTTTTGTCACAAGTCGGCACGAACACATGCTGTTCTACTGTCTGATGACACGTCACCCGTAAGATGCTTGTATGACGAGCAAACATTTCCGCAAGACTCCAATGCTCGTTAGTGACTTTTTTTTCGAATTTGAAAAGTAGGGCGAAAAAATTGTTCGAAAATATCAATGGATAATTAGCCGAAGGGAGGGAATGGAAAAGGGGGTTGTACGAATATGTATACTTCGTGCAGCAGTTGTGCATTGATGAAAAGCACGGTCAACGTTCCTGATAAAATCAATTAGAGACAATTATTTTTTCATTTATGCTTTATATATATATATATATATATACATGCCACAAATCATCGTAGTAATTGAATAGATGATCCTACAATATATTTACATAAATGTATCACAATTTCTATATATCCTAATATATATACATAAATAAATAAGAGTTATTATATATTTTAATTTGGAGAATGTAATGCATTCGTATAAATACATCGTGAGGCAACTTATTCACAAATAGTAATGTGATTTTAAGAAATCTATTTTTCTTCTTCGAATTCTCTTATTCAGTAGTTGCAGTAAGGTGAAATAAGACGCCTGGTAAAATATGAGCCCTTAATATTAACATTTAAAGATGTAATTTCGTAGGAAATGAAACGCTCTATAAAAACGATTTCTTATCGTTTTATGATAAATCTACTCTCTAAAAAGTTATTCCAGGTCAAAGTTGAATTCGTAGTGAATTTAAAGATTTTTTCCCTACTCCGGCGAAACTACTACTTATCATAGAATGTCAAAGGACCTTTTCTGTACATCGTTTCATTTTCTAAGAAACGATGATATTACATAATTAAAAATTCAATAGTTCAATAGTTAACGGCTGTAGAAATTCATTTTTAGGAGAAATGTTGCTGTTTCCGTGCAATCAATTGTTATACAAGCCAAAAATATAAATGAAAAGACGCCAATTTCGATAAAGTTACATTTCATTGTTCATTTACAGTACAAAAAAGTTAGTATCATAATGTTATATATACACTTACATATATGGAGACCCATATATAATGAATAAATAGTCCTATATATATAGTATGTTTGAAAAAAATATTTTGGAACAAACTTTCTTCGGGTAAAATTACAAGAGTGGAGCACGAAATGCCGGTTGACGGTACGATTTGCCTGTATAGCTGAGTGGTACGCGGTACTCTTCGGCCTGTATTCACAGATTCTCATTACAGCCAAGAACACGATCGAGCACAAAAGCCTGGGAGGAAAAGGCTGCGGAGAAAGTTTCATGGCTTGGGAAATTCGACGTGCAGGGAGTTGGAAAATTTCTTTTTTTTGTTCTTTTCCTGTTTTTTTCTTCATTCTTGTCTTTTTTCAAATTTAATTCTCTCTAATTTGTAAGGTAAATTTCCAATAGAGATTCTCTGGAAGCAACGTCGACGTGCCTGGCTCGGTTGGAGGAAGAGAGAATAAGAAGAGAGAAAGGGGCGAAGGAGAGACGGAAAGAGCGAAGGATTGGCAGTGGAAACCGATGTAGTTTTGCTAATACCGTTTCGACTCCCGTAGCTTTGATTCATTGTAACTTTAGGACTAGGGAAATCCTTCCGTCCTACTCCAATGCTCCTATCGGTCTCTCTCTCTCTCTCTCTCTCTCTCTCTCTCTCTCTCTCTCTCTCTCGGTCTCTTGACGCAGAGCATCGACTCTGTACAGGACGTTTCCACGTTAGTATTCGTCTCGAACACTTTTTTTTGCACGCTACGCGTCAATCAGTCTGGTTCCTCGTTATCCTTGTTGCACATGCACAGTTCGCCAGGACGCGGGAGGGTGGCGGGGTTATTGGACTTTGTAGAAGTCTTCGAATTCGATGGTCCGGGTTCGAGGAAGCCCGATGCAAAGCGTGTCCATCGACCGAACAAAGTTACGAGACGACTTCGATGTTTGTCTTGAGTCCGAGAAAATTTTGTTTTTTTTTTAACGTTTCCTACTTTTTTTGCAAAAAGGCAATCTCGAAAAGGGTATCTCGAAATAGGAGGGAAAAAAGGAACGAGAACGATTGAGAATCCACAGGAGGAAAGAAGGCACCGAATGCGACGTTGAGGACCATGCAAAATTCAATACGAGCCACAAACTTTGCTAATTAAAGAGACGCCATTTTTAAGAGGGGAGACACGTTTAGGCGACGAAAAAAATTGCTGATTTTCATAATTTTTTTTTTTTGAGAAAAGGTTTCTCTACTATTTTTGAGACTTGGGGTATGTTTTATTACTACTTTTGACTGTCAAATGGTATTTTTCAATTTTTATTTATGTTTAAGGTGGCGGAGGCATGGCACGGTGTACTGCCGCCGTACTCAAAGTGTGCTCCGCAAGGCCTCTGCTAGGGCTACGCCTAAAAAAAACAACTTCATACCTCCTAATAAATGGAAACAAATTCATCAATGTACAGTGGAATTGATACATTGGTATGTGAAGTTATCTTTGAGTTATTTTCATTAAAAAAATAAACATAAAACCAGATTTTGCTTATTTTAGGGATCTGTAAAATATTTAGTGTTTCAAAAGGGTTCCGTCGGCAGGAAAGTTTGAGAACCGCTGGTCTACTAAACCGCATTTCTAAAACTAGTGCGAAGTATAGCTAACAAATTAATCGACTAATTGTGATGAAGTTCGGTACAAATCTTTCTGACCCTATGGTCTACAACATGACCCCAAATGTTTTGGAAAATTTTAAAGAAAAGTATTTTTTGATTGCACAATGTAACAATTTTTGTTCGAAAAATTCAATCTTCTTATTTCAAAGCGTACCCTTTTCATCGATTGTCAACATTTCTCACTTTTTCTTGGTTCATATTCTGCGTATGAGTGTTAGTGGACGAAAAATCTTCGTTGGTTGTTTTTCAGATTAATCTCGCCAACGCTACGTGTCACGCCGTCTGACAACATCCGCCATTTTTAAAGATTGATAAAAAATACCATGTCACAGCCAAAATTAGTAATAAAACATATCCCAAGTCTCAAAAATGGTGAGGAAACCTCTCTAAAAATAATCAAGAAAATCGGCAATTTTTTCTCGTCTAAAGATATCTTAATCCGTTATATGTTTGTTTTTCACGCGAAAATGTAAGTTCGTAATAAACATCGCGAAACGGTGGTAACGAGCACTGGCCGCGCGGCCAAAAATTGTCAGGGGTTGGTACGAATGAAAAAAAATAATTTGTAATAAAAATAACCCGCAGTTTTTGTTGAAAACGACAGCCGGTGCGACGGAAAGCCCGGCGGCGATTCCACCCACAATCTCAAAAATACAAATGGCGGAATGGAAAAAATGACAATGGCTTATTCGTGTTATTATTGTACCACGCATGCAATAAAACTATGAAGCCCGAAAAAATCCGACGAGACATTGAGCCGAAAAGTCCGCTAGCTGGCCAGAGTCCTCGACTTTCACGAATAATACGAAAGCCCCGAGAACAAAAGATATATTCGTCCACGCTCCGCTTTCCCTTTTTTTGCATTCTTTTTCTGCCGAGTGGATCTCCAGACAAGGATGCACAATGAAGCCGAACATTGCTCCACCGGAATTCCTCGGGATTATTTCTCGTTATTCTCACTTCGACCAGATTGCACACAGAATTTAGGGGCGAATCAGTACTAACTTTTCGGAGTAGAGACCCCCGCCAATTCCATTTTTTAAAATCTGGTTCCATTGACTCTAAATGACACCCTGATTTTTTTACATTTTTCGAAACAACCCTTAGTAAGAAAAAATGTTTTCCGAAAAAATGCCCCGATTTAAAAATCTGAAAAAAGTCCCAAAAATGTGTGATTATATGTAAAAATATTCAAGGTATCACCCGCAGTGGAAATATGATTTTTTCGTTAGCAGTCAAAAAGTTCTGGTATTAATTTTAATTGAAGTCGTATTCAGCACAGAAGAATCATACTTCCACTGCGGGGGGTAGCTTGAAAAATTGTACATACAATCACGCATTTTTTGGAATTTGGAAAAAAAATTGACTAAGGGTTGTTTCGAAAACTGTAAAAAAAATCAGGGCGTCTTTTAGAGTCAATGGAATCAGATAAAAAAAATAAATCGAATTGTCGTGGGTCAGGGAAATCATCCACTGGATTCACCTCTATATATATACCCAGTATATATATATGTATACTAGGTATTAAGAAGATCGATGCAAATCCTTAAGGGGATGGTAGGTCACCTCGCTAGGAACATATCTAGCCTAGGTTACCTTAGTCCATAGTCTAAGGATTTCGAGTTATCATGGTGAGTATGATTTTTGGAAAATTCCCCAAAATTAGATACTAACTCGTTTACCTCTTACGTCCATGCTTTTTTTTTAATTGCATCAACAAAAGGTATTTTCACTTTTATCTTAATTTTTTATTTTATCATTAGGTATTTTTATTTTTCGACAAGTTTTATATTATTCAACACGTTCCATTTAGTTATTTGTGTTGATACAGATGATTGTATTGGTTTGTCGATTGAATACCCATTAAGCTAAGCCGCAAATAAGTTTTTCGCTACCAATTATTGTCTGTTTGAACATTAGATACGAGTTAGTGCCTAATTTTGCGAAATTTTGCAAAAAACATCCTTACTCGAAATCCAAAAATCATAAAACTCGGAATCCTCAGACTTTGCACTAAGGTAATCTAGGTGAGATATGATCCTTACGAGGTGATCTATCATCCCCTTAAGACTTTGCATCGACCTTCCCAACACCCTGCATATAAATACACACTCTATTGAAACGTTAATTTTATTCTTATTCATTGAATTTATTCTCCACCGCGAAACAATTCATCAAAGTTTTAAAAAATTAACCTAAAAATTATCCATTTGTTTTACTATTAAAAAATATTCATGTAGCACTAATTGACGATCACCAAATTTACGATGTTTTTCACAATATAGCGCCTCAAAAAATGATCTTTTTCGATTAATTTTAATTTTTAATTAACCTCAGGGCAATTAATCATATTGGAGGAGTAATAAGGAGTCATAATAAGAATCATGAGTATTCGAACAATTTTTTGGTACTGAAAAAAAACTTTTCTTTTCCTTTGAGAAATAAATCGATCGGCTGTAGTAATTGATCGAAAGGGTTTTTCCCATGGGTCGCCTACCTCCGTCTCTCAATTTCCTTCGACTTGGAATAAGTCTCACAGGACTTTCTCGCGAACAAATCCTTTTGAGGCACACTTCTGCGCTTCGAGCTGGTATTTAATTAATGAAGGATGATTTGAATTCGCGATGGTCATCCCTGCGATCGGAGAATCAATTCTTCTTGATTGTCTGATATTCCATTTTCAGCTGCCTACCGCTTTCACTCTCTACGGTCCGCCTTTATATATAAGGGTGGATCACCCTTGTTTCCCCGTATTTCCGGTTTCATTGTTCGTCAGATCCGGCCTCTCTCTCTCTCATTCTCTCGCAAATCTCCTCGTGCTAAGGTATTTAATAATATTCCTGCGAAGACATCCGTCCGCCTCGAACAAAGTGACTGATCCGAGGCACTCTCAGGCGATACGAATTCAATTATCCTGGCATTATAATTCCCACGATTTGGCGAGGAAGGAAACCGATGCTGTATTAATATTCGAATATCGTGTATAATTTCTTTTTTGTCGAGCATTCATCCCTTTTTGGATTTCTGGAAGGTGTTAGCCTAGTCTTGAAATTTCCAAAATACGATATTTTTTGTATCATGTAGTTTCGTAGCCTAGGGCCTTGACTTTAATTTGCAACAAAGATTTGCAATTTACCCTTTTTTATTTCTGCGTTTTTTTATACTATGTTTTATGAAACGGTGCAAGTTGTATCACAACATCGATCAGTCCAATTTATTTCAAATATGGACGGATCATAGCTTGTACAATTTTCTATCGGATGACCGGACGATTTCTTTTTTACAAACTTTTATTTAACTTGACTTTCTGTGAGATGCAAAACGGAAAATCGATAATTCACCCACTTCACAACATTTAAGAAGTTGAGCACTCCATGCTTTTATTTATAGTCACATATAGGTGACTCGGTAACAAAGATTACTTTCTACTTTTTCGTACATTAAATAAAGCCTTGTGTTGTATAAATATTTTTTTACGTATCATTTCATAAGTTTATCCAATTGTCGATAAAAAATGATTAAACGGGTCGTTTTTAGTCAAAGTCCCAACTTTTCTTTCCACAGCTTGCAGTTTGCGTATTTTTCAAAATTTCAAAGAATCATGAGGTCATACGAACGTTTTGTTATTGAACTGAAAGAACATTTTTTTTATTTCCATTCTAGAATACCCACGTTGCCCGAAGCACCTACATCGATATGCAGCAGCGGCAGCACTTTCTTTAAATAATAAAAACTTCATTGTTTGTCAATATTTTTAATGGAAATCTCAAACTTGACAATACTATCTGTCAAATATGTGTCGAATTCCAACCTCATCATCCCAATACTTTCATTAGAAAAAAAATATTGGCAATCGACTGGTTTTATGAGCGCTGAGCTTTCGCAGACCCATTAAGAAGGCTCTTCAAATGTTTCTTTCTAGATAATTGTTTTTAGGTTTTTATATCTCCATATATACAGATACAAAAACCTAAAAACAATTTATCGGTATATATATATATATATATATAGATTTGCAATAAAATATATGCGAATACACGTAATGACAAATCGACGAATTTATCCCTCTTGTCAAAAAAATTGGCGTCAAGTAAATTAAGAAGAATAAGAGAGTCTTTGAAGAGTCAAGAATCAGAGCTCGCGATGTTGGGAGACTTTCCCGAGATTCGCCAAAGCTGCGATCTCGTCACTTTGAAAATCCGTCTCGTTTTCACCACCTACAATCAAAGCACCGAACGAGTCGTCGTGCTTGTATTCACCAAAGTAACTAAACTTACGGAAACTCCGTAAGCTCCGCATTTGGATTGTACGTGCACCAACCGGAGCACTCTCATTCTAATGTTACATTCCCTGTCGCCTTCTGTCTATCTCTCTCGCTCTCCCTCTCTCTCTCTCTCTCTCTCTCTCTCTCTCTCTCCCCCTCTCTCTGCCTCATATGATAATACAATTTCACTCGTTAGAACTTTCATTAGAGCTTTGTTTACCGCAGTCAATGCGTGCTCTACGAGGCTCCGAGGGCTTGAAACTCGAGACTGCTTTTCGCAGTGTCTTCCCTGCGGCCTCGTCGAAGAAGCGTTCTTCACGATTTCCACTCTCCATCCAAGCAGCCTAGAACAGTCAACGAATATTTGCCGAATGTCTGACTACCAAATAAATTCTATCACGGCCCCCTTAATGATCACTCTTTTCATAAATAAATGTTCATGATGTTACCAAAATCATTTTTTTTTTCATGCGAATAATTGAATGGCCGTTTTTTCGCAATTTCATTGACTCATTCGATAATGATGTGGCTATATGAAATATTGTTGTCGTTGGTATTATCATTTTTGTTATATTATTACAATTATTATTATAATATTATTATGAATTTATTGTTATATTATTATTAGCATTATTATTGGAAATAATGTAGAAAGCTTTTAGCGTGTCAGCTTGCAGTCCATTTTTATAAACCCTCAATCGACAAAATCTTCAACTTTTTAAATATCGTGCACGTCATTTGATCGAAAAAAAAGTCGGGAATAAGCTTCTTTTATACTCGATGTCGTGTCTGTTGATGAAGTTCTGCCTTTTTCCACTGTATTCTTGTTCATTAAAAATGAAGAAGGAAAAAAAAGAACTAGCCCGGCGAGGAAGATCCGCGGGTAACTAAAAAAAAAACAACCCAGCTCAAGGCGATGCGACTCGCGTATTATAAGACCGGAAAATTAAATTCCAGCGGCAAACTCCGCTTTCCCAATACAACTCAACATATTCAGCAAGTTTCGCGTATACGCAAAGATATCGCAAAGTAGGACAAACCCCCAGGAAAGTCTCTTCCTTCAATCCTCCAGATTTCGTTCGCGGCGGATCTTCGCGTGGTAATATCAGCGAATGACATTTTTTTCCCTTACCGAGGGTAAAAACATGCCAAGCACAAGCAAACAAAAAAAAAACAGAAAAAATAATCGATAAATAGATTGAATAGATATTGACGCGTTGCAATAATGGCGAGATGGTAATCAAATGTCATCGTAAATTTCACAACTTCGATGAACATGAAGGATCCCAATTATGAAGGAATAGTTGCCTCGGGCTGTCAAGAAATAAATCAATTGCACTTCGGGATCCTTGCCACCGAACGAACCCCCCCCCCCCCCTCGCCCCATGCTCCGCCATCTTCGAGATGATCCGTGAGAAGCCGGCGAATTATAACGTTAACCACAATCGAGCGGGAGCACCGCGGGCCTCGTTACCGGAAGCACCGACTGTCTTGGCCCTACTCGCATCTTAGCATCGCGATCGCTCGCGCGCTACACGCGGAATGATAAATTCTCGAGTCGAGCAAACACAGTGATTGCGCATCGTCTAACGAGTCATTTGTATGGTAAACGGATCGCGGGTCTCCAGGATTCGCTGGAGAAAATAGACGGTACGATGAGGCTACGTAGCGAATAAATTGAGACAACTATTTGGATAACCGGAATGACACGACCCGGACAAACTCAACGAAAATTCTTATCTCATGCCAATTGGAGCATTGCCGTTCAAAAAATTACGAGGAACTTGGCCTATGAGGAAATTGCGCGGAAAATCGGGTTCACTCTCACTCGTTTTCTTTCTGAATAACAAAAATGAAAAACTACAGTTATTGGTATGAAAATCTAAAAAAACTTGACACCAATTGACTAAACAAACCCAAACAACAGTTACGAAAACAAACCCACACAGACGTTCTCTCTCTCTCTCTCTCTCTCTCTCTCTCTCTCTCTCTCTCTCTCTCTCTCTCTTTCTCTATTTCTCTCTCTCTTTGAATAAGAAAAAACCAAAAATAACAATTATTATAAGAACCCAAACAAACGTTCTCTGTCTTTCTCTCTCCATTTGTCTCTAAATAGCAAAATAACAAAATTAACGATTAGTATTGTTACCACTATTATATTATCATTACACCACATAAATGCGGCACTGTAAATGAACGGACGTTTTTTTTTATTCTCCATTTTTATTGTTATACGGGGGAAAAAAGTGTATCCCAACGTGCTGCGTTCGGACGTCGGCAATAGATCAAAACGCAGCATGGGAGGACCAGCGCCATTTTTCTCTCATCATCGGTTCGGGTTATCGGTTCTCGCTCCAGGAATCTTTCAATTTGCGAACCAATACGACCGCGATAATGCTCAATTTCGAGATATACGACGAAACCAATCTCAGGATCGATCAACTGTATATCGCTGTACATCGCACGCGTACGGCGAGGCCTGTATCACTCTTCGAACGGAAATTTATTGGATTATGTCGCGTCTCTGTTGGCCACCGCATCGAAGTCTCGTGACGAAGCTTCTACCTGACTAAAAGAAGGAACAAAATACAAACGGAACGAAAAAAACACGAGATTATTTTTTTCCCAACGGTTGTTATAAATTTTCCAACTTTCGATCCTTAGCTCAAGGGCACAAAGGTCCTGGAATCCTTTATTCAAGCTCTTCCGTCCAACAATGGAATTCCACTATCCGGGAAATCCCCGAACCCAAAAATCCGACGGCACTCGACCGCCCGGGGCAGCAGCAGCGCACGAGAGGCCGCCGAGAGGTGAACAAGATGGCCGCCGACCGCGCGAGCCACGAAATGGTCACTGCGCACGGAAGTTCAAACGTAGCGCTTGCGCCTCATCGTCCCAGAGTGATAAAGACGGTGAGGAAAGGGAAAATGAAGCATCGCCGCAACGCGAAGCAGCGGTCAAGAATGAAACGTCGCGACTTTTGTGAGACTTGCCACAAAATAATGGAAAATGCGGAGTCGGGGGCGGGGGGCTAGCAAAGGGTAACGAGTAAAGCCTAGTGCACGCAGATTGTCCAATGCAACGACCCGTGTGCGCTTTAGATTCCGGTTCGCGTGTTCGCACTGACGCAACGACCACGCCAGCTAACCTTTTGCCACCCTCAGACTTTCTCTCTCTCTCTCTCTCTCTCTCTCTCTCTCTCTCTATCTCTCTCTCTCTCTCTTTCTCTCTCTTTCCCTCTCTTGATCTTTCCCTCTTGGCTACACAAGCCCACATGACGCCATGGGATTTTACGCGAGCTTGCGTCGAAATATTTCGTCCACTCGAGTCAGCCTCGTTGTCTCTCGTGTTCGCGACCATCTCATTCCAGCTATTTGTTTATTTTACTTTTATCTTTTCATTAAACCTGTCACCCTCGGCCACTCTTTCAACAAAATGCATTTGAAAACATAATATTGTGTTGCGTTTCATGATTGCGAAGTTTTTTTTTCAAATTCACTCCACATATAGGAGCTTTACGAAAAAAGACTTTGGGGGCATCCCAAAATTAAAGAGATAAATAAACAGAACATTTCAGTCTCATGTAGAAACTGTGCGTATGTGGGCAGACAAGTCTATGCGTGCATACGGACATTTGATTACACTGGTGGGTTTAATTCACGACACTTTTAACAAAAAAATTGGCTTTTTTATATATTTACGCTGAAAATGTATATTCTTCTTCCGAAACGATACTGTCATATTTGTATATCAATTTACAGGGTTTTTCAATAAGGGCGGGTACATGTTGAAATGGAATAAAACAAGCTGTGTGCAAGGTGTATTAACGAAATCGTTTTTTTATTCGAAAGGCCTATGTATGTCATTGTGTATGGAATATAACACCGTTGAAATGAATCGATGACCTGGGCTATGTTGACTTCAAGAGCATCGGTCGATTGCAGCTTATTGGCATATACCTGCGCCTTCAAGAAACCCCACAAGCAAAAGTTTAGCGGGGTCAAATCGCATGATCTTGGTGGCCAATTCACGTCACCTCTGCGAGAGATAATCACATCCTCAAATCGTTCATGCAGAATGTGCATCGTGGCGTCCGCTGTGTGGCACGTAGCGCCGTCCTGCTGGAACCACATGTCGTCTACATCCATATCGTCCAATTTGGGCCAAAATAAATCGGTTATCATCGTTCAGTAGCATTCGCCTTTAATGGTAACGGCCTCACCAACGTCGTTTTCAAAAAGACAGACACCACCAAAACAACATGGCCGCCACAGGCCGCCAACATCTACCTGCATCAATTAAAAAACCCTATATAACGATTCTCCTCAATATTTTCCATAATACGCCTACTTTGATGACAATATAAAATATAAATGATCATAAGGTAAAAATGATCGACAAAGGCGAAATTTTGTTAAAAATTTGCAAAGTGCGTAGAATTAATTCCGCAAGTGTACATGCGAGAAGGTATAGATGTATGAAGAAGTATGCATACGAATGTAGATAAAGAGACGAAAAGCCCGAAGGTTTTCCCGACTATAAAGAGGTTGGGGTAAGAGCGAACCGCTGTACCGTGCAATGGATCGGATTAAATATTATTATGAGGAGGAACGCGAGACGTGTCGTGCCACCACCACCCTTATTCTAGCGTTTTCCCTCTTTTTTACTTTATTTTCTCCAATTCCCTCTTCTTCCGAAAGCCGCACTCGCCCTCTTCTTCTTCCTCTTTTCCGATCCGGTGGTTTTCATCCCGAGCAAGCGAGAGAGTAAGAGAGAGAGAGAGGGGGGTGGCAGGGGTGTACGAAAGAGAGGGAGAGGGAGAGGGATGTACCGGCAACCCCTCAAGCACAGCTCTCGCTTTTCTAGTTTCCGGACGTCGCGAAACTTTGGCTCCATCCCAGCCAGTGGAAAAGGAAAGAGGGAAACAGGACGAAAAAAATAAGTAGAGGGAGGGAGGGAAAATAAGCTGGATGCTAGCCGGTCTTGGCTGCAGAACCGCAACGAAGAATGCATTTTTCATATCCACACGATATTATCGCCCTCGTTGCTCGTATTAATCGGCCAAGAGCTGGGCAAGCTCTCTATCTCTCACACTTCCGTTTGCTCTCTCTCTCTCTCTCTCTCTCTCTCTCTCTCTCTCTCTCTCTCTCTCTCACTCTCTATCTTTCTCTCTCTCTATCCGGGAAACGTACCCTCTTCCATATTTTATATTGTTTTTTTTTGTCCCCACTACGCTTTATTCCGTCTCCACCCTTTCTTCCCGTTCCGTATATTCCCGGCTCTTCTTACCCTCGAGCTCGAGGAACAAGGGTGGCTGGTCCGCGCTTCCGCGAGGTATAAATTCGCCCGAAGCACCCCTCGCGCGCGGGCGCGAGCGGGCGATAAAAGTGAGCGCGAAGAAGAAGCGATTCGCCACGGACCGGGGTGGCTGCGCTTCTCGGTAAGAAAAGACGCGGCCACAGGAAAAAAACTCCGACCGGAAGGGTGGCCTAGGCTCGACGAGGAAAAAAAAGACGAAAATTCGATAAAAGTTTTCCTTTTTTTTCCCACCCTCTCACGGTAGATACGCATACAGTCTTGCCTTATCAACTACACTGTTGTACGATGCCTCGAAATATTGTATGGTTAAATTATCACGCACACCCTGTGCCTTTCAGCCTCATCCCTCGACCGCCATTATCATGAATATTTCAAGACGCGGAATAATAATTTCGCTAGGGGTTTTTCTGCTTTCTCTATCCCACCCTCTCTATCTCCCACCCTCTCTCTCTCTCTCTCTCTCTTTCTCTCTGGCATCCCTCTTTCCATGCTCCACCGGATATCGTATATACGCGCTACTCTTGCTTTACAGCCCTTTAAGAGGATTTACCAGCCTCGCATCGACTCGGCACCGCAATTGACAATACGACGCTTTTTACCCCCGCCCCCTTCCTGCCCCCCGTTCCTTGCAAGCTCCGGGAGAGTTACGTATCGCAATTTTTCATGGGAATTACTGCAACGTTCGGCAAGGATCTTCGAGGGAATCGTATCGAGGGGAAAATAAAAAACCGACCACTCCCCCTCAGGGGTCGCCGATAAGAGCAATATAATAATTACGCTCAAATATTTCCAACGGATAAAAAAAGGTATCGTTTTTCATTCTGAAAAATACACGAAAAAACAACGTAGATAATCGCAAGGGGAGTTTGGACACACATTCATATTTTTCTTCTTGAATTTTCTGACTTTTTTTTAGGGACATTCACCAATACGTATTTTTCTTTTTTATTGGCCACGTCGACGCTTCAGGCCACCCTTCCCCTCACCGTGAAATAAATCCCCGCGAAGTATGACGCAGCCCCGAGTTTATTGGGTGTCAACTCGAATTTCTCCAAGATTTACAACGACGTCGCGGGACGACGAAGCCGCACGAAAAGGAGACAAAGATTCTTATCCACTGGGGCATTGGAGGGGGATAAGGGGGATGATTTTCATCGAAGGAGGAATTTAATTCGTCTCGGCACGCCGATTTAGCTGTACTTCCCCCCCCCCACCCCTTGATATCGGCCAACCATCCGCAAGCATTCGCGAAAATGCGGAAGGGCCTATTTCATTCGTTGTTAATAGAGAGACGGACCGGGTGAGGGGGGATTAAAATAGAGGGAACAGGAGATAGGAATCGCGGGACTCGAAGTAGAGAAATCGAGCTTGGCAAAGATCCTTTTGTTCTATCCACTCCATTCTGTTATAATGCATAATCGATATATATATATATATATATATATATATATATATATATATATATATATATATATATGCACATAATGTACAACGCCCAACTCCCTGCCATTCGTTTTCCTTTTGTCTCCATTTTCCCCGGAAGTCAATAGTTTTGATATGTAAATACGAAAACGAATCGCTCGTCTATCATCGTATAATTAGAAAGGGAAAGAAAAAAAGTAATATGAGGAGAAATACGGCAAAGTAGTCGAGGCCGCAATTCGCGATGAGTCAGCATCAGACTTCGGCGTCTTACAGTTTTTATGTAGTTCCTTGCATTATCGAGTTTTATCCTGCGGCCCTTCAAGGTATCTATGAATTCCAGAAGACGTTCGTGGTGCGGAATAGATTCGTCGTGAGAATCGGTGCTTGTCATATTTTTCAATATTGCTCAAATAAATCATTTTTAAGGCCTTGTATACCATTAAATGATCGGAATACAAGGTTTTTTTTGGAAAACATTAATAAAGAAATATTAATAAACTTTTGAGGGTTTATTTTACATATCTGTGGATACTTAAATCAATTTTTTATTTAAAGAAAAAATGCAAAATGGCGACTCAATGGCCAGTAGAAAGAGAACGCCTTTTTCTAGGTGCACATGAGCACGTAGAACAACACATTTCGTAATCTGCATGAGTTTCGCCAGTTTTGCATACACGATTATTGCAAGTACTGATTTTCGCCAATTGGCACTATTTTGAAAAAACAGTCGTATATTCGATTAAAAATGCCCTTAATTTATTTATAAAAACCATAATAGGTAAAACAATAGGTAATCAGCTATTCGGAAGTATAGCTTGAATTACTTTTGGCGCCTATGCCATATCTGTGCTCAAGATACCAAAAGTACTCGGTAGCGTACTGGCAGGGTGCGTGGGATAGGCAGAAGATAGGTAGCTACGTTGTAAGTTCAATTTCATGTGTAGGCGGAATATTTTCGTCGGACCAAATCATTACAGAAGGTCAGGTAATGACGAATTAAATATAATAAAAAAATGATCGAGTTAGAACTCACAGTTGCGAATTTAATTTAATTTTGGATTTATGAAATATTCTATGCATGTGAGAGACGGGCATTGATGCCTTGAACCAATACTTGAATATCACACCAAATACGCATATAACAGATCGTATCGTACTATATGGTTGAAATCACTATAAAAATGGTTGCAAATCACGACCAACATTTTAAATAAATGTATATATGTATATTTCAGTCCTGTTCATTGTCAGAATTTTAGGGAAGTAAATTTTTGATAATATCAGAGACATTTTATAAAATCCTACTGTATTATATAGTATTGAAAAATAAGCGTATGTTGGTAAGATTGGTCGTTTCGGTTAACATACGAGCATAATTCATGCAACTGCTAAAATATCAATAAGCAGTATTCTTCTGACAGTATCTATGGCTATAAAATATTCTTCCCTCAGAGAAATATAAAATGTAGTCAAAATATGGTTGAGAACACCTTACATTTCTCGGTGCAATGACAAACAAAAATCATACATTTTTTTAACGGTATATAAGGCCTTAAGCCCCGTTCGACGAAATTCTTGTGTCTCGAGGGAAAATTACATTTTTCAAAACGATACACCTGGTACTTTTTTTTATCGCTGATAGAACGGTGCCAAATGTTCCCATGAATTCTAAAATCGAGCATAAAATATTTTGAAAAATCATTTGGAAAAAGAAATATCGAGCATGAACAGCTAAGGGCCGTCAGGTTTTTCTCAAGGCCCCTTAAAGGAAGTAACACTAACTCAACGACGCCAATCTCGTTAAAAAGTTTTGCTTGAAACTCGGCGGTTTCGTCGCAGTCAATTAGCAAAGTTACCCCGAAGATCCTGTTGATCGTGCAACTCTGGTAACCAAAATGAAAGCGAAACTTTTGACCGTTGTTGTATTGCAATTATACGTGCGTGAACGCAGACAAAGGGTACTAAAGAATGGCACACTTCCGATAGGCAGATATGTCGCGTGTCCATGGTTTGCCATATTTTGTTAATTATTTTAACGCAACAACTATGGTGCAACGATGTCTTCATTGGTTCGATTGGTTTCTTTAGCAGGTTAAGATCCAATTGGACGTAGACTTTGGAAATGAAAGAAATGGTGAAGTGAACGGAGTGGGAACGAATGTTATAATGACGAGAGAAGCGATAACAATGAATAACGATAACAAGAAAAAGAAGGATGAAAGGAGCGAGAGGACTTTCTTGAAGAATGACGTGATAAAAGCCCATGTCTGTCGAGTCGTTAACGATGCTACTCCTGTTGTCTACACTCTGGTACTTCAGACTAGTCTACCCTTCGGTCTTCCTTCTTCCCTCCCTCTCTCTCTCTCTCTCTCTCTCTCTCTCTCTCTCTCTCTCTCTCTCTCTCCACCAGTCCCTTTCACTTCAAGCTCGATGGCAAATGGGCTTTAGCTTCTTGCCGAATCACTTCTCGCATCCGACCTGCAGCTCCTCCATCCCCCAATCCCGCCTCATCTTACCCACCTACTTTTCTTTTCTCTCATCGAGTCGAGTAATTGCATCGACTTTTAACCCACACTCGCAGGGATACTCCATTCGAGCCCGACGAATGCCCCCGGGAATATAATTTCATCGGCGAATATAATCTATAAATCACGATAAAGAAGTGTCCAACTGTACGCGTCGGCTACTAACTCGAAATGAGAATCCGTGCAGCTGTAAGACGCGCCAACGCGTCATTGCTTCGTTTCTCGAGACAAATTACAGCTAGTTTTCAGCGTTGTATCGAGAGTTACACTAATCCAGCAGTCATTGGGGATCTTGAGGGTCGGAAGGTGGAAACCTTCCGGCTTACAGGACGATACAGAAGTAGATTCGTACCATTCGCAACATGTTCGTAAACACGAGAAACCCCTTACACGGCTAATTGGGATCTAAGGAAATACCTGAAAAAGTATCCAAGAGAGCTACCACCAGCCATTCAATGCCCAACGAATGGCAGGCTCTCCAATTAGGTAATCTTGCCGTTGGAAGCCGTTTCCGTTCTGGAGGAGCCTGTACGCTGCTATATTTCACCCTCCGACGCGCCGTTCGTACAGCCAAGGCTTGACTCGTGACTGGTGGAACGAGGAAAGGAAGAAGAGCCCTCCGGTGCGGAACTCACCGACGCCTCATCCGTCCTCATTGACCGAAGGCGGAAGGTACGTACAGGGAAGCAGTATACAGCGCCACAACCCAAACACCTTTAACGATATTATTACGCGGTTCATTTAAGTTAGATAACAACAAGTTGGGCGTGGGTGTTGGTGGTGGTGATGGGAGCGTTTGGAATAGGCCGGGAATAGGCATTCAGCGAGCGGCAGCAGCCGAGAGATACCCGGGACTGGTGACTGCCAGTCCGCCACGGTGATGGGGTTCCCCGCTGCTGCTGCCGCTGCTGTACAATATCCGCTACATCTCTCGCCTCCAGCCTAATTGCTTCCCGGCCTCCAGCATCACCAGCCGAAATCTGGCAAGACCCGTGCGAGGATGTGCAGGAGTCGCTCCCCGTTGCCAATCCCCATCAGCTCGGGGTTCGTCTATTCGAACAACTACTTCCATGCCGAAGTGGAACGAGCCCTACCCAACCAGGCCAGCATCCCTTTCCCGACACCCCCTCTGGCGTACTCTTTCTATTCCACCTTTTCACTGGCGAGCAAAATGTTCGCGGGAGAGTGGGACACGAAAATGAGGCTAGGTGGAGTCTTCCTTCCTACGGTGCCTCACTGTCTCTCCCTCGCTCTCTTGCCCATCTGGCTCTTTCTCGATATCGGTGCTGTGCTGGAAGAGCAGCGGGGAAGTCTATCGCGAGAACGATAGCGCCTTTTATTTTATTTCTTATACTCGAGTTTAATTAGTTCTCCGATAATACGCCGCTGCTATCTCTTCTCCGCAGTGGAGGGAAAGGGTTCCGTTCTTGGACCTAGGCTTCCATGCAGACCGCATCTTCCTTCATCCACGATCCTTCCGGTCCGTTCGAGACTTTTCCTCAGACTCTCTCTCTCTCTTTTCTTTTTATCGCGCGCAGTTTTCCGCCGTGTCTTCGTCGAATCGCACCCTCTATTATGTAGATGAGTACTTATTCCACCAGGTGGAGCTCCTATCGAGTGGCCTGATTCGAAATAACGATATGACGTGGACATCTGGTGTTGGGCAATTGCGCCACTTCGTCTGGCTTGTTTCCCAACGGAACGAGCAGCATACTCGCGCGGATACCTCCGAGACGCCAGCAGCGGCCCTCCCCCAAAGCATGGAGAAAGTTCATCTTCGGAGCATAAATTTTGTCCCTGGCCGTGTTGAACCCAGCAAGCCGGAGTCACCTCCGCTGATGACTGGACAGGCCCGGACATAACCCGCCCGCCAGAATCACGCGGTCGACGGGTTGAAAGAGCGCCCTTTCGGGGTTTGCGATGCGTGCAGATGGTCGCGCCCGGGAAATCACGCGTCGTTGCGCACGACTGCACGAGCCAAGCGATAGAGGTCGAGCACACGGACACATTTGAGGTAGGAAAGGGCGTCGAATGCTTTCCTTCTTTCTCTCTACCTCACGCGCACTCTCTCTCTCTCTCTCTCTCTCTCTCTCTCTCCCTTTGTACGTGGATGCGTCCATCGTGAAACGCCCGGGCGCTCGGTCGACCACCAGCACCAACGACAAAACGTTTGTTCGAGCCCACCACCAATTAGGCCAACGATACTTGCTTGCCAGGCTCGCCTCGAGTCTCCAACAACGCCATTGCTGTACCCGTGTCAATGATAACGGTTGCGCGCCCTTGTCGATGGCACCTGCGAGCTAAAACGATATCGCCATCACGGTTAACACAGCGCAGCGCCATCTATGTGCTATCGCCAACTGGGCGCAAGTGCCCTTGAACAACAACGGGCACAACCACCACGCATACCCGTGTGTATCCATTGAGAAAACAAAAATACCCGCCACTGACGGATGCGCCAATTTCTCTTTGCCCCTTTTGTAATCAGTCGCTTTTAATTAGTCCCTTTGCGCCCGATTCCCAGCGAAGTCTGGAATTTTTCAATGTGCTCACGAAATGTTTAGCCTCTGACTGCATCCACGGTATTCCAGAATTCTAGAATGGCACGGACTTTGATTCATTTTTCACACGAATGCAAAGTGAACGAGATACTCCTTTATCCGTATCACTTTATCTCCATTCTCGATTGAGCGCTCCCACGAATCTTGAAAATATTCGCGTGACCATCCGTGGATTTTTATAGCGGGCTACATGTTCAAATACCCGGACGCCGTTTGGAAGAGCTCAGACTTGCGTGCGCCCCATTACATGTGTGTGTGTGTGTGGGGGGGGGGGGGGTGTAGGGGCTATTTCTGATCAATGAGGTATGAAATTGCTTTACGCAACCGGCCATTATTTGCGAGGAATTTTGCGAAAGCCAACAGCAACCCCTCACTATCTCGCCTCCATAAATGTGCACAGATACGAGATCTACAGTCGCGCGAAGGTCGGGCGTTTGATACAATAACCGAATATATTCAATATTCAACGTCGAGCACGTTTGATTGCGCGTCCAGGCAATAATTGATGAACGCTCCGTTCGAGCCCTTTGCGCATCCCGCAAAAAGTAAATTGGATAGCAATTTCGGCTGTTAGGGTGCGGGTTGTGGCTCCCATATACGGGGCTCGTATTCAACCACCGGAACGCGTCTGTTTCATCCCGATACAAGGAAGGCTCACATTTGACGAGTGCAGCGAAAACCGTCGAGGCGTAGGACGATTGATCGTACGATCTGCCCGTGCAGCTTCCATCGAAAGCCTCCAATCCTCGGCTGATCGATCGTTGCCCCCAGCATCCTCGCGATCGTCCGCTCATATGAGGGCTATCGGGTCTGCCAGAGCGAACAATTGCAGCCGACGATCATCATCAGGACATGAATGCGGAACAATGTCTATCTCCCAGGCCTACACTCGTCTCATCATCCCAGAAGAATCCGCAAATCCATCGGGCCAGCTGAAGTTTCGCGCACTCCACAACAAGCGACACTTTGCAAAGGACCCGCGGGGGGGGGGGGTTTAAGTGAAACCATAGCACTTGTCGATTTCGGGTCGTGGCGCGAAAGGATACACGACCAGTTGTTGAAGACACTCCCCAATTCTCGGCACCGCCAGGGGTAGGCTCCCCAAGAGTCGAAGTAACGCATCGGGACGTAGCGGGGTGCCGGGAATGAGGATGGCTCGTCAGGCCAGGAGGGAGCCAAACGGGTGAGTACCTTTTAGGAGCTTAGAGATTACATTCGGAGAAGGGAGCCAGAAAAGGACGGAGGGAAGCCGACGGGATTGTAGCGCGCGCGCGAGTTGCAACCGAGTGATGCAGAGGTGAGTCGAGCCCCAGTCGCAGCAAGCCGCCGATTCCCACGAAGGATTCAACTCAACTTATATAATACTCGGGGATGCGCCGAGCTATCCATTCCAAAGGCACGCTCACCAGTCTGCGTTACCCTGGGTGCTGAGACACCCTCCTTTTACTTCGCTACAATTTCCGTGTGTCTTCTCGACGACTACGCCCGTGTCAGGGGGGAATTTCATCCTCCAAGCCTGTTGGCCCTTTCACCGCGCTATTCCCATCTCCATCGGCCTCGAATTAACGTTTATAATTAATAAAGTTGTCCGTGATGGAATATCTCACTACTGGACGAAAGTGCTAGGTCGTTTGATTGGATCTCGTGAAAGTAGCTGCTGGGCCCGTCGGTCTTTCGTATGGGCAACCTCCAAGCTAACGGAGAACTCCCCGATTGACTCTCGTTTGACAGCTTTCGTCAGCGAAAACGATCGGTCCAGACTGATCGAGATTGAAGAGCGGCAGGAACGGCTCGTCTTCGAAAGCCGCTGTCGGAATCATTCCCAAAGATTCCCACTGGATAGCATTTGCCTACGGACCAATTGCACTTCCCAACGAATCGAGTGAACGCTGTCATTGAGTATCGCAGTGAACTTGCGCAATCGTCAAAGCTAAATCTCGTCTAGTGGAAGAGATCAAGGTGCCTACTTGAAAACAGCTTCGCAACGAGATCTGATCGCGTCCTACCGATCTAGCTTCGTAATAATTGTATCAGTTATCGATAGCTCCATTGTTCGTCGACAAAGGGATATATTGGATTGTCACCCGGAGGAGTTTCGCCTCAAGTGGGAATCGGTCTTTTCATTATCGTCTGTTCATAGAGCAGCGCCTTGCTCGGCTAGTTGCACCTCGTTTATGGCCTTCGCTGCCTTCCAGCAATCTTGCCACTTGTCGAATCGAGCGTTGCTCAACGAAAGCTACCCTTTCTCATCTTCCATCATTCGTGCCGCGGTCCTTCAACGCTCGGCGACAATTTAATGCCTCCTGAGGAAACTCCCCAGCATCCAATGGAGTTGCGAACAGCGGCTCTCCATCTCAAGGTCAAAAAAGAAGGGACGAACAAAGTTGAGCGGAAATTCGAGACATTCGGCGCAACGAATTACGTGGCGGGGTACGTACGCGGAGGGAGCAAAGCTCGGGAAATTCCCTCCGCTCTAAAATCCATCCGTTCTCTCGTTACGCGGTCTCGGATTTGGCTCCCGAAACGCACCGCATACGATATTCGTGGCGTCGCGAGCAACAATCCGAGATCGTGTAATGCCATGCGAACGGAAAGCTTCCCTCAGCCCCCCTTTCCTGCGCCTCGCATGAATACCTAAATATGCAAATGGCAGGGAGCAAGGTACAGGGCGACGTTAGACGTTTCTCGGGAGCCTTCGGGCGTTACTCCAGGGACGGTTCGGCTACACCCAGAAGAGCCGAATACACGAAGAAAGGATTCTCGTTATCATATGCTCTAGAGTTTCGACTCACTTCGAGATCTTCACCGACTCAGATCTATACATGCTGAAGCTTTGCCCCCGCCCCCCCCCCTGACTCCTCGATCGGAATTCGCAATGGCGCGCAGTTAGGTACTCGCGCACCTTAATCCTGCAGGCTCTATCCATTACCATTTGGTCTCTTCATTAGCTACACCCTGTCTTTGCTCGCGTGAGCTGTGGCAGGACAACGACGAGTACCTTCTCGCCGCGTCTCGCCCTCGGAGTCTCTTTCGGTCGAACGATCGTAAACGGTTCAGACGATTGTTTACGAAAAATATAAAACGAGGGCTACGCCGGTTGCGCGGGACACCGGGCAGAAGACAATTTGGCTCGGAAATCCTTGGCAATGGCTTCCAAGAGCAAGCCCGAAGTGCCGAGGGGTGCAAAGACGACGCGACGATCGCTGACTGCATCCCCAAAAATCGGAACGTCCGTAACTGCGGAGGGGCTGGAAGCCTCGGGCTTGCTGAGGGGCTGGACGGGACGTTGGTTGCATCCGACCCCTTCATCTTCACGTACTCTGACGGTTGCGGCAACGAAGGAACTCACCACGGAGGTGAGTTCCTTGGACTATGCGGGAACAGCGGTATTTATTTTGGCAGCCTAGCCACCAGATGCGTCCCTTTGGAATTCCCTTCCCGGGGAGGGTGGAGGCCGATCCGGCTTTGCTCTTCCACGGTCCACGGACGCCACGGGTCTCGAAAAAATCGGGCAACCAGTCGCGATCTGCAGTCGAACCACGTCGCCTTCTAGGCTCGGTACACTCTCGTTCTCTCTTACTCGCCGTTTCTCGACCAAAGACGAACCGAAGAAGTGGCGAAGATTGGAGAAACGAAGAATTTCGTATATGCGACATGTACGGGAGACTCGGGGGCAGACAGGAGGTAGAGGCAAAGAGACAATATGTGAAGAAGGAAACGCTCCGTGCTACGTTACTGCAAACTGGGTGGACTTGAAAATCAAGGATGGCTGCAAAGAATCGTCCCTCGGTCGAGGCAAGGCGAGAAAATTGGATAAGAGCCGCTGGAAAATCCGGAAAAATACCAGCAGCCATCACGTACGTAGGGACTTCGTGTGGGAGCCTCCAACGAGCCATAATTTATGTTCAAACATCCCAGTCTCCTTCCTAAGCTGGAGTCATCTCATCGATGACCTCTTATTGGGATGTTGAATAAGTCCTCGCTGTTTTTTTTCGTGAAAATTAATGCTTTATTTTCCAAAATCATTCTTGGTGCTTTCAAACGTTTCGAAACTTTTGTGTGATCAACTCCTAATGATTCTGCAAGTTCAGCTAGCGTCTGACATGAGTCTTTGTGCAGTAATGTCTCCATTCAATACATCAAATTCTTTATTTTTTAAGCATGTTCGCCCCAAGTGAAATTCCCAGCAAATACTCTTTTTGGCACGAAATTTGGCACGTTTAACACGATGAAAAAAATTAAGAAAAGTTGATTACGGTTCGTCGCATTGACATATACTGAATTGAAAGCTTGCTTGTGATACTTCTACTATAGGTATCGCCATCAGTCGAAAGACAGCGAGACTTTATTCAACGTCCTGATATAACTTTGTAAAGTTGCAAAATCATCCGCCTGTCAACGAGAAATAATAAACGATAGTGGCTGACGCGCACGATCGAACCACAGCTGCGCCGTTTGTTTGCGTAAAGACTGCTTTGGATTCAAGGGAAAACAACAATTGAAAAGCAGACGAACAAAGAGAACAAGTAGCGGAACGTGGGATAAGGACGAAGAAGTCTTGCTGTATCGTTTTGCAAAAGGAGCCTCGATTCTCCAACGTCGATAAAGTGAATAGAAAACGTACGTCACGTTTTCGAGAATACGTGAGAAATCTTCGATCGCATCATATCGACGAAATAAACTTCGTATGTATTTTCAGGAGGCTGGATTATAGGGAATTTTTCCATGCAATCGTGATCGCGATGGCGACGAGGATATCCGGCGCATCGTCGGGAATTCTTATAGCCCCGATAAATGTTTGTTTCCAATTCAATGTAACAATGGCGCAATTTACTTTGTTGCGCCAAATAATTTTTTTTGTATATAACGAATGTCGTGTTGGAAAGTTATTGCCTTTTGATAGAATTTCGCCCAAATGGGCGTTACATATCGGTATAGACAATTTCCAATAATTATCAGATTCCCTTTTTATTTAATTTTCTTTAATATTTAAAAATTAATTTGCCTAATTTATTATTATCAGACTTCCTAATTATTTACTGATAATTTTCAATTTATTCACAGCGAGGATATTAAATCCCGTGGTTTTTTAAAAGTTTTACTTGCACAAAAGTGCCTCATCATCTCTCTCAATAAATAAGCACGATTGACTTAATATTGATTTATTTTAAGAAATCAAAGTAACCTGTGATTAATATTTCGTATTTTTTAAGTCCAATATGTTCTTACATTATTTTGGTCGTGCACGAAAAAGTCATGTCATCCTTCCTTCCCTAAAAAAAAATTACTAGTGAATTTCAATAATAATAATCATAATTAAATCACCCCGATAATTAATATTCCTCATGTCCATTTTTCTACGCGATGCTTTTTGATCTTGTACAATTATTCGGGCCACGAAAAATTCGAGTGCAACCGTATCCCATTCTCGAAGCTTTCACGCTGAATATATAGCGTCGAATCGATTCGAAAGAAATTTAAAAACACGCTGCTCGGGGCTTACGTCAAAGATAATAAACAAGCCTAGCGGCCTCAGGACGACCAAAGATTTAGAGGGAAACGAAGGAAGAGGCGAGGGAAGAAAAAAGACGACTCAGATATGCCGGATATAACATCCATTGCCGAGTGTATACGACACCTTGACGACCGAGACTGAAATCTTTTATCAGACTCTCGCTCCTCGGGGAGGGACGTGAAGAAAGGATCCCGACGCCCGAATAGCTGTTCCACATCGGATAGTAGTAATTTCCGTTGGCCTGAGTGGAAAAATACGAAGAAAGGAGCCGAAGACGCCGACCATAAAAGACCTAAGACAAAGAGGGGAAAAAAAAGGAAACGTGAAAATATTTCTATTGAAGTTTACGCGAATTTCGTATTTTTTTATTTGCTTTTTTTTGTTAATTAAAATCTGTCACGCAGTGAGCGACGAGAAAAATTTATTAGCGGATTGAGACTACAGTGCGATATCGCGAAGATCCAGGGACGTTTCCTCAAATCCGCTCCCAGTAAATTGTGTCCTGACTCCGCGATATCACTTTTTTTTTTTAAATACGGTCACTTCATAAATCTGCCCGAGAACTCGCTTAAGACGAAGCGTCCCCGACATCTCTCGTGCCGTCTTAATCTTTTTGTTTAATAATCGGGATATTTTTGGGCAAAAAAACATCGGGGGGGTATAGACGACCTTCATTGGAAAATAAAAATCCGCGAACCAAGAAAAAAATAATGATCTCGAGATCGTGCGAGTCATCGTGTCAATTTCATACGACCGTCATGCAAATTATGATTATTTACGTTGCTCTTTTCCTCAGCCATTTAAGAATTTCAATGCAATTTTAAAAAAGCCATTTAAATTCAAGCTGGCCTTGGATAATTTAAGTACATACGACAACGTTGATGATAAACACAAAAACTACGTCACTCGTTGATATTATTTGTCAATTGAAAGTGAAAATTTCCCGAAATTAATTCAATTCTTTTGCAGCTTACGTAATTAAATAATTTTCATTAAATTTCCAAAAACGTAAAAATTGGATTACTCTGTTCTGCATTTATCTCGCGAAATTAAATTGTTTCTTTTACTCCAATATTTGGGACAGAGAATATTTATCCTGCACGTATGCCCACATCAAACTTCATAATCATAATAGCACTAATAATAATAAAAAATAATATGTACGATACACAGATGATTTTGAAAAGCTTCGTCGCCTTCCGAACAAGTTGTTGTTGAAGATGTAGCGAGAATATTTTATTGTGAGGAAGCTTCCTCGCGTGAGGAAGGAGACACATTACGTCTCGAATTGAAGTGCAAAAGTGCTGCGAGACTGTGGCCCGGCAAAGAGGACGGGAGAGAATTGATGGGTCATCACCGAGGCATGCGTTTGATAGCAAGAGTATTCCCACGATGCGCGTTACGGCTTCTGACGTTTACTTCTTCCTGCGGCTTTTCGACGGTTCCTGCGGGAAAAGTGGCTCATCAATCGTGTTCCCAGGTCGCCTATATAAGATTTTTCCGTTTCAGGTACCAACGTAATCAGGAGAAAAGTCTCATTCCAACGAAATAATAGCCCAATGTTGTGATGATGATGATAATAATAATCGTGAAAAAAGAAGCTTCCATTGCACTTTTTTCATTGTCTCATATCGAAAAGCATAATCTAATTCTTCTATAGTCAAATAATGATTAGAACATAACAAAAAATAAGCAACGAAACATGATTATTCTTTCAATTATAGTTTATGTTATAATTTGTGTCAAAAAAATTACAATTTATATTATAATTGTCCTGAATAAGCTTATAATTTATATTACCATATTTATAACAATAAACATTGTTATTATTTTAATAATAATAAAAATGTTTCATTGGCTAATTTTCTATATGCTCGTATTATTGTTCCAACATAAAAAATCTAATGTTGCTTCTTTGGAACGAAACTTTTTTAGAATTATTACTATTTTAACAATAATAATAATAATAATAATAATAATAATAATAATAATAATAATAATAATAATAATAATAACATTAGTTAAAAAAAATAACATCAGTAGCGACAATATTTTAAAAAATCATGATAATGACGATAAAACAATTGAATAACACGCCAAATAAAACTGAACATTGTTGAATAGATAATAAATGTTTTAAACTGCAATTACCCAATAAATACAAATAGAACACAATATATTCAATTAATGGCGATACTAATAGCAACATTTTACAAGTGGTATGCTAAGACCCATCTTCAATTTTAACGCGTGTATTATGTAACTTTTGGCGAAATGTCTGGGGTCATCTTTGTGTTACATAGAATTGAGAGAAAGTTGAGGATTCATCCAAGTTTTTAATTGAGCATTCTCGTAATCCTTCCAGCACATAAAGTACGGATAAGAAAGGTTTTGAGCTGCTTTTTTTGATATTTTTATTGCACAATGGTATGGATAACGTTGAAAGATACTTAATACTTTTTTTCGATATTGCTCGTTTACATACGTTTTTTTGGGCTACTCAATTTTTTCAAGAGGCTATGCCGAATTACGTAAATAAAGGGATACACGTTTTTTTTGTTCTCATCGGATCTTCCGTTCTTGATTTTTTTATCCGCCCACAACGTTTTATTCGAACGCAACCGCGATGCAGCCTTATCGTACGACACTGATGCATCAGATGAATGATTAACGAGGTGCCAATGATTGCAAATATGCGAACGATGACGAGTAAATTGCGGTTATTCCCATGCTCGATGAACGCGTAGCGGAAATCCTGATGATAATACGGAGAGCTCGGTGGAATCATCGGGGCCAAATAAATATTGAGAAATACTCTATGCTAATTCAGTTACGTTGTCGTATTACGGGTTTCCCAAGTTCCGCCGAGCAGATCCCGAGACGCACGATCGATTACGAAATATCAATTGCGAATCCAAGGAAATCGAAGATCGGAAAATTTTTTTTTCTCATTGCGCCATGCTTTTGAAATTATCGCGATAAATATGAAGATTCGAGATAATTGTAGATTACCGATGGAAATTGATCATTTTTATTTTTTTCGAACGAGCGAGCTCGTGTGCTCGTACAAATTTTCCTCTAACTTGGTCGATCAAAAAATCGCAGTATCCAAAAATATTTTTATTCCACAGTAGCTTTTAACTATATTTCCGGAAAATCTTTTGTGCTTGAGTTTTAATTCGTCACTACGTTGTTTTAAAAAATTGATTTAAAAAATCGACGATCGTCAATGACTCGTGTTCATTGTTAACTTTAATAACCCGGTGGATTTTTTTTTAATTTCAGATGAACCGTTTGAGCTGGAGAGTGTCCACATGTATTTTTTGGTGATTTTTTTTAAGGTTCTTAATATGTGTACCTTTGTGTTTTAAAAAGAGTTTCTTTTTGGAAAAAATTTGGCAATTTTTTCGAGCCTTAGGTAGATGTAGCCCCTTAAACCCGATCCTCCGTTCCAATCCGTTGTTCCCTAATTCATATTCGACAATTCATTTCGTCGGTCAAATAGATGAAAATTCAAACAAAAAGAAAAATTGTCATCGCAGCAGAAAGATTTTGCCCTGTGATACGCTCTCAACATTTTCTTGAAACGTTCCTATTTTCACTTTTATGCCCTGTTATTTCAAAACTGATGACGCCGATGAATTACAGCTGTTTTTTTTAAATCATGCCATTTTTTCATTCGCGTGATATCCACTGCTGGATTTGACAGGTATAAAAAAAAAAAAATTCTCGTTGATGAGAATTCCGTGTGGTTCATTTGTGAGTCAGGCTGTAGGATGAGAGAAAGAGGAGACACACATTTCGTCTATAATGTCTCGAGCCGAATATTGACCGAGTCACGGCAACTATCACTTTTTATCGCCACAGCGTACAAGTATTCGCGCCAACGGAACGTTTACTTTGGTTTTCGATGCTATGCGAGAACTTTCTCTTTCTACTCGTCGTGATGTAGATCGGCTTCGATATATCTCAATGGACACGAATCTTTCTTTCTTGTCCTGCTGTTATGTAACCTACGAAAAATACAATGGATCGCTATTAATTATTATTATTGCTGTTCTTAACGTTGTAATTATTATTATCAATTGAATAAGTTTGACAAAAACAAAGTTACAAAATTCACTATATTATCATTGTTTTTTTTCTTGCTATTATTATTTATATTTATTATAATTATTGTTATTATTATGGATCATCGGTTTTTAATTCAGAATATATCTTACGTAAACTAATTTTGTAAAAAAAATCACATCACGCGAGACACTTTTAATTCGTTCTTCGGATGTTATTAATCAAAGGCATTGAAAAAAGCAGCAATGTCGTAATGTCAAATAATTGTTCAGCTTTTTCGAATACTCTCACGTCACTTTTTCACGATGTACGTTTTTTTTTTTGCTAGAGATGGAACGGTGAAATAACATTTGGCTTGTGAGTGAAAAAAATTACGCAATCACGTCGGCTTTTTCGCATGAAAGGTTTTTTTTATATCTCTTAAAAGGGGAAGCAAAATTTAGTGGGTACGATCGAGTTGAAGCATTTTTTTAACTCTATAAATCTTGTGTGACCGGTCAAGCTGGAGCAAAGATCAGGTGTTGTGAAAAAAATTCCAGAGTCCACAGAGTCCAGCACCCACAGAATTAGGGATTTTTTTTAAAGTTGTGAGATGAACAATTTAAATGTCAATTTAAATTTGTAACCATTCGTAAACATTTTTAACGAACTTCCAATCTAATATCAGTGTTGAATTGAAGCGAGACAAGGTTTAAATCCGAGTTGAAAGAAAGGTGCGCTCTGCAGGCGAAAAAATAGCGCGACTTGCCTTTCGAGAAAGACTAAAATTCAAACCCTAATTTGTTCGGTGCGTCCCGAGAAAAAAAATCAATTCAAGATTGACAGGTCCATTCGCCGATATTCTATACAATTTGTATATTTTTTTTGGTCGTGTAATTGCAATTCAATCAAACGCAATTCAACTGAGGCATAGAAAACGATCTATCTTGATACGTGCACTCTGCAAGGTGGACAAAAAACACATCCTACTTCAAAACAAAAGGTAATTCACGATGAATTTATTCGACTCACGTTGGAACGAGTCTATGCCTCGATTCGGTCCGGTCGAAATTGCGGAAGAGCGTGACAAAATTTGATGACCGATGCACATTTCGATTGACCCTCGAACGTTTTGTCACACATCGATAAATTGCTTTCCTCTGTTTCTACTTCTGTCTCTCTCTCTCTCTCTCTCTCTCTCTCTCTCTCTCTCTCTCTCTCCCTCTCTCTCTTTTTCTCTCTCCCTATGGATAGAAAAGGCTAATTGAAATGACACACGTGAAAAGATCGATACGTTTGCGTGATGGATAATTGAAAATTTCCGCTACACTCTAGCGCAGAGTTTTGTTATTTATTATATCTATTCTATTTATTTTCAATGGAATCTAATTTAATTTATTTATTCGAATGTGTTTTATTTTTACTGCAAGCCTTTTAACTTATTAAATTCATTCTATTTATTTCTTTATTTATTTACTTCCAATTAAATCCAATTTAATTTATTTGTCAATTAAAATCGCATCAATTTCGACTGCAGACCGTTGAATTGATTAAATTCATTCCATTTTCTGAGTTAATTCTAAAAGTTCGAAAAATGTCCCTATCTAAGTTCTGATGTTTTATTTCAACCCAACAATGTGGAAATAAAATTGTCAGAAAATTTCATCCGCTCAAATAATAGTGGGAGATTTTTTTTCCATACGCGATAAAAATTGCTCGTGTATCAACCGAACGACGCGATTAGGAAAAACTTTCCAAGCTTAAAGACAGCTGAAGAAATAGTAAAAGAAAAGGATTCTTGCACAAACAGACCAGTCGCTGAATGCATATGGGAATTTATTCTCCTTTCCCTTTGGGGACCACCGGTCACGACAAACGAGAACTCCGAACACGCGTTTCTTATTTCGCCAACACACACGAGAGATCCGCTGACTCTTCAAAACAGTCTTTCGATAATCGCTCAACAAGGTGGACGTGCAGTGCGACTTTACCTCAGATTTTCTCGGTCATCGGTGTTGATTTCAATTCATCAAATGTGTCTCTCGTATTCGTAAATAATAACAATAAATCGAAAAATAATCATCGGATTCCGTATAATAAAGTAGTAACATACATTTTTTCAATTCTCCATTGAAAATGATTTTTCCGAACTCGTACATGCTGTGTGCAATTTATTAACGCAAAATGCAGTTATTAACAAAATGCTTAATTTCTTTTTGCGAAAATGTATCGAGCACAACCAGTGAACTTTTACCGGTGAATTTGCGATCGAATAAAAAATATCATTGGATAAATTGCCACTCAAAAGCATGAATAAATTATAAATAAAAGTTACGCGATAAAAAAAAAAAGATTGAACAAACTACTTGCAGAGAAGACCATTTAATTCAATCAGAGGAACTCTGCACTTAAAAAGTTAAATACACATGTGCATATTCAAATATAAATATTACCATATGATAAATCGCTCAACGAAACAGCTTAATCCAGTATCGACCAGCGTAAAGCACATGACATAAATATAAGAAGGAAGTTATTGAATTTATAATTACTCGATAAATATTAATCAATGCATATAAAGATTATCGAATGTGGTACGAATTGATACAAAAAAATACCACGATACGTCAACTTGATTAAAACGAATTGCTCTTCGAATAGAATACTTTATTTCAATGATAAGTCAACCTAATATCGCAAATTCCCTCAATGACGGTATAAAATTGGAATTCGCTTTTCGCAACGTCGAAAAAATCGCAAAAAATTTCGTGCGAACGAGCGGATAAAACGAAAACCAGGAGCATTAAAAACCAACGATCATGATTTGGTTCGCGTTGTTCGTATCCGGTGGAATATTGAGTTCCGTTACGGGCGAGAGTAAAAACGTCTTCAGGATCGATCCGTCCGTGGTGAATCACGATTTTTCGAATCTCGAGTACGCGATCGACGATGCAAACGTACTGCCGATATTGTCGCGGGATTTGACGCTTTTGGAGCGCGCCATAGACTCTATCGACAGCGGCAAGTGTCGAGATCATAGTAGGCTCATGTTCGGCGCGCTGAAAAATTTGACAACTTGGGCTGTCAAGTTTTACGACTCGTCGGGAAAAATTCCCGAGGGTGTTTTCGGTGGTTCGGTGTATCAGTTGGGAAATTTCGACGAGTGCCTCGAGATCGGTGAGGAAACGTCGAACGATGAGGACGCGACACCGATCGGCATCAAGGGACAGTATTGCCTCGGCGAGATTGACATTTTCGTGCCGGACAGTTATTTTAAAAAGGCGGGCTCCGTTTGGACGAATTTTCGACGCCCCGAGGAACGTCGTCAGGACGTCATCGACAAACTCCACTTGGGCATTTGCGTTCCTGCTTCCTGCTCGAATTACGAAGTCGAACGGGTCGTTCGGCGGGTACTCGCCGTTGCTTTTGGCGCCTCCAAGATACGACTAGACTTCACCATACCCGAGAAACAGTGCTACAATAAGCAACCGATCGCCACCGATACCTTTGACGTCGTTTACATGTACGTTTCACTCAACATTTTTTGGACATTTTGGAAGTTTTTTGTACGTCACTTTTTGTTAACATCCAAAATTCAAACTTTTTCTACGCTAATGGAACAATGTGTCCTTTGGCTATCAAATGTATAAGGAAGTCAAGCCCCACCGACTACCCCCATAATATTATAGATTTTTTTCAAGTGTCAAAGTAACCTCTAGTGTGGGGTTTCTTTGAGAAGGCATTAAAACGCAACTTACATAAAAGATTGAGGATTACTTTGATATTTTTTATTTATTTTTGCATTAAAGATGGAGTTAAATTAAAAACAACGATTTTTTACAAGCCATCTTTATTGAGGAAACATTTCACATCAGAATAACAAGTAACTGGGGAAAGGGACTTCATCAGTCTTATAATTATCATTGAGATCAAAATCAACTTGAGCAACATGACAATCAACTTTAAGCAACATTATCATTCACTTGAACAACAAATTTGAGCAAAAAAAGAAAATAAGTTTAAGCACGCATTTAAACCGGATTTTGACGCTCTGTTAAAGTAGCCTTAAAAACTGTCAAAGTTAACATTAATGTGAATTCAACCCCGTTTGACGGTACTAGCCAACGAACGAACCGAAACTCGAACGAACCTAAGAAAGTTGAATATTCATTCCTACCATTTGTCGAAAAAAAAATTCGAAATTCGAAAATTTTGCCTCTGATTTTCTCGATTATAGGTGTTGATTTCAATTAATCAAATTTGTGTCTCGAATTTGTAAATAACAATAATAAATCGAAAAATAATCATCGAATTCCTCATTTAAAAAAGTAGAAACATACATTTTTTGAATTCGCGATTGAAAATCATTACTCCGAACTCGTATATGTTGTGTGAAATGTATCAACGCAAAATGTAGTTGTTAACAAAATGCTTAATTTCGTTTGGCGAAAATATATCGAGCACAACCAGTGAATTTGCTATCGAACAAAAAGTATAATTGAATAAGGATCTATCATTTATTTTTCAATATCTCAAAGTACCTGACAAGTCGATAAATAATTTCGAGCCGGAAATATTGTTTTTGTTTCGCATAAAAAAGCAGTCTTGACCACTCGGGGAGATATATACGGGTACGTGCTTGGTCATAAAACTCGACGAGTCGCTGAAACTAACTGGTGCCGAGGGTTTATGAACGTTTTAACGTGTTGATAATTTTGATCCGAGAAGTTTGGTACATAAGAACTCGCCACAAATACTCTCGGCATTCTTCGCGAGCATGATGATTGCCTAAGTTTTTTTCTTATGCAGGAAGTTTATTGAACCAGAGCTCAAGAATGATGAAATACCAGCAAAATCGTTTACAGGCTCTCTTTCCGGATTCGAACTGTCGAACGTTCCACTTGCGCGATGAGATTTTTATTGTTGATTTTTATGCACAGGGATTTTTTTTTCAATGATGTTCGATATTCAGATGCATTTAACAAAATGCTCTTTGATTTAAATGAACTAAAAATAATTGTTGCTATTGACAAATATCATTGTATTTGAAAAAATTATATTGCCTGGATGTGTCGGAAAAAGGAAATCTTCAAATGTGCTCGATGTTCAAATTCATTGTTAAAAAAGACATTTTGATTGAAATTAACTAAAAATAATGGTTTAAAATATATTTATATTTTCTATAAAACGTGATTGGATTATTAAAATGTATTATTAAATATTATCATTATTACGAGTATACTACAAAATTCAAATGAACGTCGAACAAAAATGTCTGCATTTTGTTTTTATGCAATGCCTTGCAAAAAAGGCGATTTCATTTAAATTGACTGAAAATAATTTTTTTAAAGATATTACTGTACTATGAAATATGATTGTATTATTAAAATATATAATGAAATATTATAATCATTACAAAGATACTATAAAATTTAAATAAACGTAGAATTAAAATGTCTGCATTTTATTTTTATGCAAGCTCACTTACAAATATGTTTACATCGACGTTTCAACCTCGAAACAACCGGAAGTCTTGAATTTGCTTCCGGAAACTTTGTTGCAAATTTGTGCATTACCTTCAGCCATTATCTTCATTGTCTTCCCTGGGGCCACAATGCAGCATAAAATGGTCGTCACCAGGCGATACAGCATTAATTTTACGAGACACGTCTGATGAAAATAGAGTTAGTTTTTTTCCAGAATCCTCATGACATATGATTTTTGTACAAAAACATATCCTTAATCGGAAATTAATACTTTTTTCATGATGTTTCAGGAGTATTATATTGGTGATCGTTTCGATAATCGTCGTTGGAACGATATTTCACGGGGCGTATTTAAGGAACAAAACAAATTTGCCACGAGGCGTTGTACCTGACGTACTTATTGCCTTTTCGCTAATATCGAACCTAAAGAAACTCTGCGGTCCACCAAACGACGATGGCCTGAACCTCGATTGCATAGCGGGAATCAAATTCATCGCCATGATGCTCATAGTCGCTGGCCACACACTCGTATTCGTCATTAGTGGACCGGTGCTCAATAAAAAATTTTGGGAAGAGGTAACAACTCATTTTCAATTGTACTCCGTCCATAACTTATTAAAATTATGGAAAAGAGTTTTTTGGCGATTTGATCATATGCATACTGATTTATAAATAAGCATTCTGATAAAGCAATATTCAAATAAGTATCGAAGTTCAGAAGGTTAAAGAAATAGATAAAAATTGATTTATCACCGTTAAGACTTTAAATGAAAAGGGAATTAAAAAAAATACAAAAGCAATTTTTTTATTTCGAAAGTGATAGGACGTTTTCGAAAGAAAATGAAAAAACTTATTTTTATCGCATAGAGAAAATATGTGAATAAAAATGTATTGCTTTTCATTACGATTTGAAATGAAATAAATAACAATTTATTCCTTCACATTCACCAAGAAATAAATAATAATTTATTTATTTTCGTGATGAACCATTAAAATGTTTTCCTATGTGCAGGCGATTGGAAAAGTAGAAAACTCTGTTTTTCTCAATAATCCTCTTCTCGTCGACACGTTTTTGTTTCTGAGTGGCTTTTTGTTCGCACGTTTGCTCCTGCGCGAACTGGACAAACGAAAATCCGTCAATTTCCTTCTTCTCTACATTTTCCGATACATAAGGTGAGTACTTGATTGTTATCCAAATTTTATTTTCTTGTTACGGAAGCTGAGAAAAACATGAGAAAAAAACCGTGGAATATTTCTTTTTATTTTATCAATTAGTATACAAGATATAATACATTTTTACAGCCGCTCTCGTTTGGAAACCTTTTTTTTCACAAATGAAAAAAAAATTATTCCCAAAGCATTTAGGCTTAGGGAAAAAGCGTCGGCAGCTGAATGAATCGATGAAGGGAGGAAAATATTAAATACGAATTTGGGATTAATTCATGTACATTCTACATTTATATTTTTTTTGTAGATTGACACCTGCCTACATGGTAATGATAGGATTGTACCTGACGTGGTTGCCCAGATTGAATTCCGGACCCCTTTGGTTCCGCATGAATGAGGAAAGGGAGCGTTGCAGGGTCTCCTGGTGGACGAATATTCTCTACATAAACAATTACGTAGAGACCGATAAATTGGTAAATAAAGCAACACGAACGAGCCTATCCAAACGTCATTGAGCTTTTCCATTCTATTTCATTTCAACCTGTCTTCTCATTCGATGTTTCGTTATTGCAGTGTATGTTCCAGTCGTGGTACTTGTCAGTCGACACTCAACTCTTTATTCTAGCGCCGGCAATTATTTATCCACTTTGGAAATGGCGACGTCCTGGTCAATTTATTCTAGCTGGAGTCACAGTATTCTCGATGGGCGTCCCATTTGTCGTCACTCTTCTGAATCATTTGGATCCAACTTTCATGATTTATACAAGGTAAAATTCAAATTGAAGATCCTCCGAATTCCGACAATCTCTACACCTTTCGATTCGTTTGGGTTTAGAGAGATTCTTTTTATCGTGCAAAATTATCGAAGATTTTCTATGAAAAAGAAATCGAAAATTTGTTTGGCAAAAAAAAATCTTCGCTATCCAAAAAAAATATGTCATTTATTTTCAGAGAAGTCAAGGATATATCGAAGAACGAGTACTTCAAAGATAGTTACATAAAAACTCACATGAGAGCCACTGCGTACTGCTTTGGAATTATTTACGGCTACGTACTCCATCGCATTCAAACGACGAATTATCGATTATCACTGGTAAGTTGAAAAATCAATTATTCAACCGAATTGAGTGGATTGAGGTGTGCATGACTGAAATTGATGAGATCCGTACCTTATCGACTGTACGATCTTCGGAATAACAGACGACCATATAACATGGGAATTAGCACATTTGCTCGATATTTTTTGCTTGGAAAGCTTAGCGCTGAAATTCGCACTCAACGCAATGAGGAAAAACATTCAGAGGTGGAAGGCGCTTACTCCAGATTGGCAGCGTCAAAGGACCTTGAATTTATTCCGTATTATCGGCAGATTACGCAAATCGGTGTTATTTATCTGCGCGCCAAGGCGAATTTTAATGATGTGCTAATTTCAGTCGCATTTCTAGTTTATTGATTCAAGTCACTAATGAAAGGTGCCCGCAGACCTATTGACACATCCGAACGACGAAAAATGACAAAAGTGTACTATTCGTCGGCTAGAAAGAGTCCGGACTTACCGACGGAAGGTCAAATCCGGTTTATGAATTTATTTTACACTCATTTTATTTCGATTTTCGAGCAATGTGTCGATGCAACAATTTCGGAGGTGCGGTCGAAATTTCATTGCATTTTGTTTCGCAATTCGTCAGTAATCGAGGTTAAAGTTTTTCAGGTGGAGCCTTAACCTCAAAATGACGAGAACGTCTTTCTTTCCAGACGACGGTCAGAGTGAGCTGGATAATTGCGAGCGTTTCGCTCATTGCCTCGATGTGTTCGATCAGCCTTTTTTACGGGCCGAGAAGAAACTTTACCGCCCTCGAGGCCGCGATATATTCGCCGTTGCATCGAGCGATGTGGAGCGCCGGTACAGGCTGGGTACTCCTCGCCTGCATTACCGACAATTCCGGTGAGTTTTTTTTGCGATAAAAAAAACATATCTCTTATCTTCGAATCATAAGTAATTGATAACCAAAATATGATTGATTGATCGGTAGGGCCTGTAAAAGGCATTTTAAAATGGCGGCCGTTCGTTCCACTCAGCCGGTTAACTTATTCGGCTTATTTGGTGAACGGATTGGTGGAATTGCATTCAATTTCGACGGCGAGAACTCCCCAGCATTTAGACAAAATGGATCTGGTAATTGGGACTCTTTGCCGTGCTGATTACATTCAATTAAATTCAATTAAATTCCAGGTTTCAATCGTTTTCAAAACTTTTCGTTTCAGTTGAGCAAAGTTCTGTCCCATCTCATGCTCACGTTTGTTGGTGCTCTATTGCTGTCAACAATGTTCGAGTCGCCGATTCTCGGACTCGAGAAAATACTCCGGAGAACTGGTAATTACGAACAAATTTTCGAAAGTTATATAATGACAAAAAATACCGTAAAAGGTTGTTGTGAAAAAAAATCATCGAGCCAAGAATTACTTGTAAGGCGCAGAAATAATTTCAGACTCCAAGACAGCTGAGAACCCAAAGAAGTGTGAAGAAACAACGCCGAGCGAGGCGTGAAGCTTCGGACACAATCAATGAAGGTGCACGCGCATGCAGACATATCCATTTTTGTACATTAAACTATTTCTATGGTGATAAGAATGAGTAAAACGCGACAGTACAATCATCGAATAATTTATTAATTTATGTAACAATAAAATGATAAGTCACGAAGTTCATGGTTCGATTCACTCGAAGCAAATTGTCGCAATCTTTTGTGAGCTTTGCAGTTGCGGTGTACAACTTGTCCCCCAATAGACGTGCCATTCGAGTCTCGAATGGCCAAAGGTCTTTACATCATTCCATACGAAGATCTCCATTTATTTACTAATTTTTGTTCGTAAGGAAACGTGTTTTGTGACATTGAGGCGTCGCCATACGAGGCCTGCAGCATTGCAGGCTCATTCATTGGTGAATTCAATGAAGTTCACGAAGAAAAAAAATCAATTAAAGATATGAAGAAAAATCTTTTTTTTTCCCCATAATTTTGCATCAGCTTATTTTTTTAGTGTCTCATCATCGGATCAAATCCTTGAAATTCCGTTTGGAGTGTCTTGCCCATGCTATTGATCCTCAAACAAATTGGAGGCAAGTTTTGCTGTGCAGGAAAGATCTAGTATCAACGTTTACATATACCTTTGGTGTAATACAGCCGATTTATTTCCGGTACAAATCCAACACGACGTAGCGCCAAACGCGTGACATCGTCGCGCAACATCGCAAAAGTAAACCGTCGATCTCCGGTCTTCCAGGCCCGTGACTCAAAATAACGAGGCCTCGGAAGAATTCGTTTGACGACCGGTCGTGACCGATCCCTCGATCGTGCATCCATTTGTTGTTTTCCCGCAGTGAACCGACGCATCGAGATTCACCAAAAGTGCGATCAAAGTTGTAGCTTCGCGAGGGGGGAAGCTCGACGATCACGTCTCCTCGAGTTCCCACTCGTAATTGGCTTCGTCCATTGGCCGTTTGCGTCGAAGCTCGTAAAGATCGAATCGTTCGTCCTCGGCGGTTGCTTCGGGTTTGGCTGAATCCTCGTTGGCCGATTTCGAGCTGGACCTTCGATCCTCGAGGTCGGCGCTTCGACCGAGCCAGATGGCATCTGGCTCGTGACGAGTCGCCGGAATGGACTGTGGACCACCTTTGTTCGAATCCTCATCGCGTTTGTCATCGATAGGCTTGGCGCGCGGCTTGGCCGGTTCTTGGGGTGTCTTGACTTCCTTGAGGGCATACGGAGTAGGATCTTCCTCGGATCGGGACTTCTGCAGTTGCCAGGCCTTCTTGAACGGATGATCCTGTTCCTGCTCCTGGAGTTTGGGTCTTTCCGGCAGCAGGTATTCCGGGTCTTCCTCGCTGGCTTGACTCTTAACGATGGATTCCCGTTTGAAGAGCTTGAGGGTCGCCATGATCGGTCGCTCCTGTTCATCTTCCGTGACGCTTCCGGTTGCTCTTCCAGTCTGCAGAGGCTCTTCCTGCTGTGGCAATCTGCTGAGATCCATTACGGTTATCCGCTTGCTGCTTTCCTTCAGTACGAAGTCGTTGTCGGCGACGTTGTCCTCTTCCTCCTCCTCCAGGGAAGTGACCTGACTGCCGCTCGTATAAGATCGTCTTCTGGATCGTTCCTGGCTGCTCTCCTCCTCGCTGCGTTCGTCCTCCCTGAGGGAGGACACCCGCTGGACCGGGGCTGTTTGTTCCCTGCGGGAGTCGTCCTCGGTTTCCTGAGAGGAGCCCAGAAGGGAGACTCGCGGTCCTCGGCTCACCGTCCACGAGTCCATGACGTTGGAACCGGTTGGATCCTTGAGCAGTGCCAATTTGCCTTCGGCCGAGGAGCGCCTCTTGAGCGAGTTCCAGCCGTCGTTGCTCTCGTCCATCCTCGCGTCGCGATCTTCCGAAGCCAGTCTCTCCATGAACTTCCGTCGTCTTATCCTCAGCTCCTGTTCCCAGTCCTCCTCGTCGCTCACCTTGGGCTCGGCCGGCTGCTGCCTTGGCTTCGTCAGCCTCGGCGGTTCCTGGTCCTCGGGTGATTCCCCGTCGCTTCCGGAAGACGGAAGACCGGTGGCTTCGCGTCGCGGCGTCGTCGGGGCCCTCGACGGTGAGCGTTCGTGCCTCGTGGCTTCCCAGGACAACGTCCGATCCTGATCGCGTCCGGAGAGACTCGCTCTCGAGGGTGGCCTGGAGTATTGACGCGGTGGGTCCTCCATTTCGGTTACCCTGGACTCCGCGGCTCTCGAGGCTGATCTCTCTCGCTTCGGCGAACGTCCGGCGTTTTCCTGGTCGCGGCTCATCGAGCCACCACGTGACTCCAACTTGGCGGCGCGTCTGCCGGAAGCGAACTCGACCTCGGGTGCCCTCGAAGACGAGCGTTCCCGCTTGACGGAGCTTCCAGGCGATTCTTCGGATTTCCTGTCCCGTTGCCTGGACGAGGAGCGTCGCTCGCGTCTGGTATCCTCGTCGACACGGTGACCTTGAGCCGACGGTGGACGGACTTCCGGCGAGGCGTAAGATCCTCGCTGGCTGCTTCGACTTCTTCGATGCTCCAGGAGACCATCGTCCTCAATGGCAACCCTCGAGCGCGTCTTCCTCACCCAACTCCACTCGGTAGGTCTCTCCTCCTCTTCCTCCGAGTCACCCTCGTCGTCCGGTTCTTCCTCGTCTTCGTACCTGTCCCGCCGCCGGTACGATTCCTCGCGGCCGTTGCTCTTCGACCTGGCACGCCATCTTTCCAGGTATTCCTCGCCTTCGGAATCGTCCAGTCTCCCATGATCCGCCGTCCCGTCGTTCCGGCTTATCCGGGATAACGATTGGTCCGCTTCTTTCGCTCCCTCGTCCGCTACCGCTCGGTCTCCGGGACTCAGCGTCGCCCTCGTCAACGTCGTACTCTCCTCCTTCGAGGCTGCCTCTATCGGCGCTTCCTTGGCGCCTATCGGCGACGTCAGACCGTCGGTACTCTCCATTATAACGTTCTTCACTTCCTGCATCGGAATGTCGATGAATAATGTCATCACTACGGACACCAGAGTCACCGCTGTCGCCTCGTACGGATCGATCTGGAAATTAAATTCGCGCGTTCGAGACTCGTCTTTCGTCCCTGCGGCGTTCCCGTGACCTCGCGGAGACTCACGAATCTGTGCAACTGGAGCTCCCCTGAGTAGCGCGTTGTACCAACGTTGTAGAAAAACACGGCAAACTGGCTGATGTAAACCGCGTAGGATATACGACTGAACAGTACCATCCGGTGGCTCGACAGAAATTTGTTTACGGCACCTTAAAACATTGTTCAACTTTCCATTTGCCGAAATGTGTTGGTAGCTTTCGGTAGACTTCGCTCGCGTAGATTCGTGTTCATTGTTATTTTTGAGGATGTTCAGTCCCAAATCGCATATGATAATAAAATTCGGAAAATTTGGTACGTTTTTGTGTAGAAATTCACTCGGTATAAACTACTTTGACCCTAGCCGCTGTCTAGATTGACCTGGATAGCATAACTCGCGAGGCGCTAGGTTGTGGCTGGCAAGTTCTTGCTAGCTAGTTTTGAGTACCTCGCCGCTAGATGACGGTAAAGTATTTTTCCTCGTATGTTTTCTCGCAGTGTTACTTACTTGGCCGCTAGATGGAGAAAACAGATTTTCTCTCGATACATCGAGTCGCCGGTCTGAGTGCATGGCACGGTGGATTATAACCTTTTTTCTTCGGTGACAGTTTTATCAGACGGAGAAAAATTGTTCCTCAAGTAATAATTATTAAAAATTATGGACGAAAAGCGGGAGAAAAAATCCAGTCGAGATAGAGTCCGTAAATACCGAGCTATAAAAGCAGATATAAACGATGCGATCGCAAAACGTTTGCAAAATCAAGAACGCAATGGTAAGTGCAATTTTTGATAAAAATTAACATTCATTTGCAAAAAAAAATTAATAATCCAACTAGTTTTAGCAAGATACAAACATTGATATGCAATGATAAAATTATATCGACATATTATGCATATATTGGTTTTAAAAAATTTGCTAACAAAAATTAAGATGATTTTTTTTTATGCGTTACCTTTTCTCGATGTGCCGAGTAATTTAACTTGAATAATATCATAAATTATAATTATATTTAGTCAATAATTATTGAGTAAAATTAATTTTTCATTTTCGAAACCTAAAAAAACTTTTCATTGAAAAAAAAATTAAGCTAAAGCCTTCGAGATACAATATGACGCGATCACGCACCGTAAAAAAGCGCTCAACGATTAAAAAGGTATAATCCATAAAAAAAAGTAATCAACAATACAATAAACAATGAAGTAATAATCAGTACAACAATAACAAAAAAATACAAACGCGATCGCGCACCATTAAAAAAGCGATAAATATTTAGCAAAAAAATTACTTCAAATGTGATATTATTAATTATAATAATTTCTAACCTACTTATCTTACTTCCTACGTGCATTAATACTCGATATTTATAATATTTAATAAAATTTGTTATTTTCCCAAAGTGATCAGATTTCTTTTAATTTTCTATTCAACCCTAACCAACGTACCCTATCTAGCGTCGAGTTATAAAATAGCTTTGTTTCCAGCTAGCGTCTATCTAAGAGCTATCTAGCACCGAGCTAGAACATCTAGCTAGGCGTTAGATTTCCAAGTGTTACATACAAAGCTAGCGGCGGGCTAGTTTCACCGCCAGCCGCTAGCAAGTAATGGGAAAAAATAGACCGCGGCTAGCTCTACGCGGGACCCATTTCTACACGGGGTATTTCAGAGGTCGTGTCAAAATTTCACGACAATTAGGGAGCTCGTTATTGAACAATTAACATTCACAAATTAAATGCTGTCTTATGGAAACTGATGTAACTTTGCAATAAGTTTTTTTTTGACCTCTCAATTTTGTAATATCTACAATATACTGAAAGCAACGGAAACAAAACGAAGTTTATTGATAATTTTTTTTTTATTTCTTTTAAAAATTGTTGTTAACAAAATGTTAATTTTTTAATAACGAGCTTCCTAATCGTCGTGAAATTTTAACACGACCTCTTAAATACTTTATATAAGAACATACCAAATTTTCCGAATTTTCTTATCATTTTTTATTTCAACCCTTAAGGAGGTTGATGTAATGATGATAGAATTCTGAAAATTTGGTACGTTTTTCCATGAAGTATTCAGGAGGTCGTGTAAAAATTTCATGACGGTTAAGAAGGTATTTATTGAACAATTAACATTATGATGTTTCATAGGGACTCAACATCCTTAAGGTAGTATGTGCACGAACCTCCTCATGAGAAAGAAAATTGATTTTTTTATATGCTGTAGTATAGACATACAGAATGACGCCCGCGGAAACTCTGCATGCCTTACCGGCTAAATACAGTAGTAATTAATTCATCAACGCATTCGACCCGCACCTTATAGAGAATCCGTGCGGATCAAACATTGCAACGGAAATAATAATAGTTCGCGATTAGATCGGAGCTATGCGAAAAGCGATGAATACAGAAAACTGTCGCGCTCACGCACACGGAGAAAAATACGGCCTCGAATTCTAACTCTATTTGCCAGAATTCGAATATTCAGTGCTAGAAAAGTATAGCAGTTTACCGCCAGTTCGGAATTCTAAGACTTGTTATAGAATTGTAAAAATGATTGAATTTCCAACAACGCTAAATATGATTAAGGCCTTAGGCCACAGCAACGGGTATAAAATCATGTGCGAATTTAACAATTTTTTTTCGTATGCAAAAGTAATTCACTCATAAAATTAATTACACATCTATTTACTATGAATATCAAGCTATTTTTTTACCACATATTTTATATAACTATAGCTATGGCGCGTATCAAGGATTTTTTTTAAATTTCTATCTGTACTATTTTTTGAACCAAAAGCGGCGAAAAAACATGTTCCTTTTTGTTTTTTTTTTGCAAAATGACCGCCATTGTGTTATTTTCGCATATCTCAAAAATCGTACGATATGATATGACACGATAGCCATTAACATCCTGAATCTAAAGCCGTTTGATTTTTTGTTTCCTATTTAAGAAAATCACGAAAATAGACTTTTCTTTAGCGTCTAAAGTGAAGCGAATCGTGTCAGGCCTTGTGGTAATTACCTCCGTGATCGGTGAAGCAGGCGAATATGATCCAGCACAAGGCGATCGACCAAGCGACAGGCGCGATAACGGCATAGTGAGCTGCCTCCTCAACGTCGTAAACGTAATCTCTTCTAGCCATATGCCAAGGCGAGAACAAGCTCCATGCTCCCAACACCGTCGCTACTGCCCACCCAAAAACAACTAAAATCTACCAAAAAAAAGGACACGCGAAAATCAATTTAAGCAATACCACGTCGGAGCAACAGTTGTGGCAATGCATATAATCAAAGTAAAGAGTCTCACTCTGTATATCCGGACGTTTTTTCCCGTATAGTGAAGAAGAACACCGAGGCCAACGCCAAAGACGTAAGGAGTCGCGCGATGGAGCGGCAGAGCGTACGTCAAATTTGCCGTTTTGTACAATTGCTTCATTCTGATCAAGTTTTGTCACCGATAAAGTCACGTTTTTCATTCGTCTATTTGTTTTTCAACGACAAATAATGTACTCACGTCATTCCGTGATATATAACGAGTGAAAGATTATTGTTGGTGGTGGCGAAGTATCGAAACGTCGCCGAGACTTGAAGGACGAAGAATATGACCAGAATTCCTATGATGGGTTTGAGGATGAGAAAGAATACGAGCATCGGAGCTATCAACGAAAGCTGCATGTCCAGAGCCAATTGATGGGTATGCGTTGCGCACTATCATAGAATAATAATATTATATTATATTATATTATTAATATTATATTAAATATTATATTGATAGAATAATAATATTAATAACTACGTATTAATAACACGTAACTATTAATATCAACGTGGTATTTAATATAATGAATGAACATTAAAATTTAAAAAAAACAAACAGTTCAATCATTAATAAAATTGTTAATATAATTATATTAAAATTATATATGAAATTATATTAATGAATTGATAATAAAATATAATAAAAAAATATATCAATATAATTATCAAACAATTATTAATATAATTATTTGACAAGATGATATCATTAATAGCTATAATAATAATAATTATAATTATATAAATAAATAATAGCATATAAATATAAATAATGAAATAATAGTATAATATAATAACAATTAGTGAATTAATAATAATATAACATAATAATAATAATAATAATAATAATAATAACAACATAACAACGTGGGATTTTATTATGTTGTTAAGGAAAAATAATGTTAAAGGTTACTTCCTTTAATATCATTACTTCCTTAATAATATTGGGGACAACATTGAGGAACAAATTGATTAATGTGTGAAAAAAAGTGTTTCATTTCTTGTCAGTCTACAAAAAATAGTTTTTTCGAGTTGTTTCTGAGTTTTTTTGAAAACTCTGAAAAGATTTTTCAAGTAAAAAAAAAACTTGAGAAAAGGTTACGTCCTTAGATTTTGTTAGTTTGTTAAGGACAAATGATCCATAAAAAATGATATTAATGATATTAATTTATAATCCATATATAATCCATATGATCATTCATGGATCCATTAATTTATGATCCATAAATGATCCATAAAAAATGACAATAATGATATTAATATTTAAAAAATGATATTAATTTATTATTAATATCATCAATAATAATAGTGATAAAATATCAAATGTCGCTACGAGAAATAATACGAATAAAAATCAAACAAGTGCACCATTAGTCGACTTATTATATAGTCCGATTATGAAAGTAATATTGCATTTTTGTATTTTCTATGCTCACCATTTCTTCGAAAGGAAAAAAATTTTGTATGTACAAAAAATTGGTCCAGGAATTTTGTTTGCAGAGCTCGGCGTTCATGGCAATTACTCGGTGCCATTGCGGACCAGAGCCAATATGCTCCATCACGTAGGCGTACCAAAATACCATCACCAATAGTGACGGAGTTAGTCTGCGAATATTAGTCGAAATTAACGAAGCTGTCCGACATTTTTTTTTCGGGTTTTTAAATCAACATGACTTTTCATCGGTGTACCTGATGAATCGCGCGACGAGTCTACAGAACCAACGAATTTCGCCCTTTTTCGCGGACTCTCGTGCCATGTTGAAGGCGGTCAAAAGCCCGCTGAGGAGGAGAAAGCAATCGGTGTAAGCCAGCGACGCTCTCAGTAGCGAACTCATTGGATTATTCGCCATCTGTTTCGTGGGACAATCAACACTGGTGAAACGTTAAACGGAATAACGATTTTTTTTTTCTTTCGGCCACCCGATGGGATTAACGGAATAATAAATAAATGAGGGAGCCAGAAAGACGAAAAACTCTGCCCTACCTCGGTGAGGGAAATCCGATTAGCGTAAGGAATCTGCGCGGTCGGTATCATTTTGTGAGCCACGTAAAGTGCGATCGTCGCTAACGATCGTATACCGTGAATGCAACTTATCTCACTGGCACTCTTATTCTCAACCTTCGTCAAAATTCTCAACGTCCTCCTCAGTGAAAACGACATTATTATCCTTTCCGAATAATTTCCTGCAATATAAATTTCTCACGATTCACTTGTCTGCTTTTTTCCCCCATAAACATTTATTTACTCGGATAGATCGATTTAAGGTCCTTCTTTCACGAACCCGAGTACTCAACGATTAACTGATTTTCGTTTATAATGAAGTAAAAATGCATCCCAGTGTACTGGTAAAATCCCAAGCTGAGCTACCGAAATTTTATAGAAAAATTACGACTCTAAAAATCGTCTCATTCGTACGACACTTTATGGAAATGACACGCTGGCAGTGTTGGGCATTAAGGGGTTACCCCCACCTGCGATTTTGAAAAAATCAATTTTTTTATTGCATTTTTTTGAAGTATAAATGTCTGAGAATATGTCCTGAAAATTTCAAGTCGATCCGAACAAAATTGACTGAGATATGAGCGTTGAAAGAGAAGAATCCGTGAATTGAAGAACGGAAATTGAAACATTAAACGCGTTTTTCTCAAAATGGCATTTCTGAAGTCGGTGACCAAGATTACTCGAACACTAATGAACCGATCTTCTTGAAATTTTTCAGGCTTATTTAATACATAAAAATCTAGTCTTTAATCGTTCAATTTTTTTTTTCGAACAAAAATGGCCGTTTTATAGCCAAAAAACGGCCGTTTTTTTCGTCAAAATCGAACCATTAACTTTGACTGTCCGCCATTTTGTGAAAAATGAATATTTTTTAAAATCCTTCGATTAAAGACTAGTTTATACTTATATTTGACTAAATTCATCCGCATTTTTTTTTCAGATGATCTACTTCGCCGCAATGTTGGTCACCGCAAACCGTGTATATAAAAACATTATTTCATTGACGGCCATTTGCCACTAAACAATGTAATATTTCTCAATAAAAAAATTACTGAAAGTTCTTCAAGATGTGTTCTTTAAGATGGTATATTGATCGATTAAAAAAGTTTTGTAGTTTTCTTTAAAAAAATTGATGAAACAGGCCTTTTTTTGCGCTACAAGTGGGGGTAACGCGTTAATCAATTGAACTTTCAATCAGTTCATTCAGTGACTGAAAAAGTAATTGTATTTAATTTAATTTCAATTAAGGTTAATTGCAGTTACACTATTAATTCCATGTTGCAATTAATTTATTTGGATTGATCAATGTTGATAGCAACTTGCAACTAGAACAATTGCAATTAACTTTTTAACTTGTTCTAACAATAAGAAACAATTACAACTAACAATCAACATGTTTAATTTTACAGATATCAGATAAAAACGATTTAGATATTATTGTTGATTATTATATATATTATTGATGAGTAATATCAGTCTTTCATTTGCTACTCATATACGTATCTTTAATAACTTACATATTTGTTCTGAACCCCATTCCGCGCCCCATACAATAATCAGTTTCAATTGATAGTTTTAACTGATAGTTTTTAATTAAATACATTTAAAAGATCGAAAATTTATTAGTTTCTAATTGTGGAAAGTCACGATTAACAGTTGGTTAATTGTTATCTGCGACTACAGCAGTTAATAAACATCTAATCGTTTATCGTAAGTTTTTACAATTACAATTAATTAATTGTTAATTGTTATAGTCGTGATTAATCATTAATTAATTGTTAATCTCGTGACCCTAGCAATTAAACTTTGCTCAACACTGCACGCTGGCCACATTTATATCTAATAATTTGCACACTAAATAACTCTAGATGCCTGATATAAACTGCTCACGCGTGTAAAAAAATCAGGAGACTCCGGAACGACAATAAAAACAGAGCAGTTACCGAATGTTTAAAGAAAATATTAATGATAAAACTTAGAAAAGTGTGACTAGCAGAAGAATTTTCGTAGTCGCGACTTTTTAGAAAAATGTATAAATCTACTGAATTTGCGCGATATTTGCAATTTGATTGTGAATTATTTTTATCAAAGGCTACTGTAATTTGCCGATGATTCAGAAGGGCCCTGATTACGCCCCTTAAAATACGGCCCTCCGCGAAAGGAATACCTTAATCAATTAGATCAAAATGAATTTCATCGAGTCAAGTCGATTCATTGTAATATTGATTGAAACGATTTTTTTTTTTCAAATTTAAAGGAGAGTAAATATGAAGAGGATAATTATTTGATTCCTTTTACCTTTTTCTTGTGGACTAAAAATAAGGTCTCGGGCGGTAGCAACGATAACGACGCAAACTATCATGGCGTAGAAGTAACTGGAAAATTGAAAAATAAATGATAGAATGAGAGTTATGGAAATAGCATTAAAAATTCTGATTAGCCGCGCAAAGAATTTTTTTTCAATTATTTCCATCTCCGCGTTCATATTCTGTAAGTACTCATAACGAACATCATTTTGGTGTCTGCCTCCGATTTTTTAAACTTATGAATATGGTAGAGCATTCAAAACTGTTAGATACGTACTAATTCATCGGTGGAAAAAATATTTCCGGGGTGAAACCACCCCTTAGAGTAAAGCATGTCAATGGCTAATTTTGCAGTTTCATCCGCCAGCAGTTCACCGATTTCAATAAAACAAAAACAAAAATTCTTCTCACGCTAAATGACCAGTTTTTATTCAGAATCAGATTTTGTAGAAAACGAATGGTGAGTTCGTATTCAAAAGTCAAAAATAGATCTATAGAGAATTATTTTTAAAAAATATTAAAAAAACGATTTTTTTTTCGCATCACGGCAAAAAAAGTCTTCACTGGATCGTCGATCATTTCTTTTGTACTACGATTTAGAGCTCCACTCTATGCTCACCATCTTCGTTATCGTTTTCTCTACAAAATCCCATTCGGCTCTTTGAGCGCCCTTGATTTTTCGATTTTTGGCGCAATTTCGAAGTCGGACCATCGGTTTATGCCAATTTTTCTATACGGAAAATTTGCGACTTTTTCAACTATTTTTGCCGTGCACTTTCTAACAGAACTAATCATCATATAGGAATGAATCCAACTGCATTATTTAAGTCTGCCAAAACTTTTTCCAAAATCCTCCCAATACATCTCCGCCCCTCAAATGAAACCGATGTTACGGCTGTTGAAAACGTCACAATTTTTGGCAATTCTAGCAAAGTGTCCGGAGCAGACAAAAATTATTTAATCAACTTTTAACGATTTTAAGGGCCTATCCGCTAGGAAATTTTTCGTCGATTACAATTATCATGGAGTTTTTTTCGAAAGCTCACAATTACATCCGTATTCGGACACCAAAGTGATGTTCCTTGTCGGGAACAAATATTCGTGAATATTTTGTTCTTGAATAAATAAATATAATCCATGAGTAACCAAAACGTGTAGCTTTAAATGCATAAAGAATGTTTTCGAGTTAAAATTAGTTTGTTGTAAGCTTACAGTACGCCGACCGTTTCCTTCGTGTACGATTGAGTCTTTTGACGAACGTAACACATGTCCGGATCAACGTTGATGTTGAACCTCAACCCCGTGCTGACATTTACGTGGCTTAGAGCATCTACGATTGCATTTTGCGCATCTTCGGCCGAACAGGCGGCAGGAATGCACACTGCCCAATTGGCAGTTGTAAATCTCGGTATAAAGTGTCCAGTCTAAAAGTGTAACGCATGTACATCCCCGTGAAAATTCAATTTAAGGGGTTACACCTAGTTGGAATTTTTTTAAAAAACCTTTTTTCGTTTTCGACGGATTCTTATCATATAACCTTTCAAAAATATACTCTGAAAATTTCTAGTCGGTTCGTTAAAAATTGGGGCAGTTATGAGCGTTTACAGGTAGGTCCGGTGAACCTACGTATATACCTGACGTAAAACTTTAAACGCGTTTTTCTCGGAATGACTTTTTCAGAATCGGTGACCAAAATATTTCAAAAACAACTGAACCGATCTGCTTTAAATTTTACAGATATTTTTTGTATATCAAAAGGCAGTCCTAAACAGAAGGATTTTTTTTTAATACATACTTTTTCTATCAAGGAAAATAGAGTATTTTTTTCACCGAATTTTCGATCACTTTCGATCGGCGATCATTTATTTAAAAAATCATTATTTTATTGAATCCCTCGATTAAGAACTAGATAATACGGTAGAAAAAGAAAATTCATTTGGCTTTTTGGTTTCAGATGATTTGTTTCCGAGCAGGACTGGTCACCGCGAAAGACCTTTTTTGCACAACGGTCTGTGCAATTTACTGCATCTCCGTCGTTTATAAATATTTCCCAATAAAAAATTGTCAAAGAAACTCGGTACCCTTTACTATATTAATTTATTGTATTATGGATATATATATATATATATTAATTATATATAATATATAATATTAATATATATTAATGTATACTATATTAAACCTCGATATCCTTAAATATGAAACAAAAAGCTCATAGTATTTTTTCCGACCTCACGACCGGTAAATACACAATTCAAAAGCCATTCTTTGATCTCAATCAAACTCAAATGATATTCCTGCGCCTTTGTCCAAAGCAAAAACTTTATTTAATTTTCATTTTCAGCATAGGCGATTTCAAGAAATTATAAATTTGCTCCCCTAAAATAAGTAAGTGAAAAATCGTCGAACTAACTGAAATTTCTGTCATTATCGTTGAGGAAAGATTATCATTATTCTCATATGGGATAAATATACGCTTTTCAACGTCAAATATAATTGAACTTACGTCACGCATGCTGGCGCGAATAAATCCGCGACTCTGCATGAAATTTACCGGAACTCTCATGTCCGGAATTGAAGCGTACACGTCCAGTGTCGCGAGGCAGTACTTGCCCTGAACTTTTACCGTATTCTCGTCAACTTTCACACGAGCTGTCACAGCCAAGCATTGATCGAAGTCACCCAACTGATTAACGTTACCGCGCAGCAACCCGGAGGGTATCTTGGCGCTCGAGTCCAACACTGAAATACACGACTAAGGAGAATTTCTGCTGGTTCGAAACATTTATTCAAATTAAATTCAATATAAACAACCCTTCGATAGAACTTAACAGGACGAATTTAAATTGTCTCTTCAAATTAATCAAGCACAAAGATGCCAATAATTATCGGGAAAATAATAAGCTCGATTTTTTTATCAACCTGAAGGACTATTCAATAATTGAATTGTTTTCTGCTATTCATTCGTCACCTAAAAATCGTATTTATTTTTATAATATTGCAATTTAATATTTTCAACCAAATATTTATTTTAATAATTGTTTTATTCGTAGCACGGACTATCATCAATGACATTGACCATCCGTTACAAAAAGTTGTTCTTCGCTGTCGCTGTTTATTCACCTATTAACGATTAATTCCATTATTAAATTAATTAAATTGTACATTTACTATTATTATAATCATTATTATTATTCTTATTTATATAATTATTATTCACAGTATTAATAAATTGTGTTAGAGACAAAAAATGAATTTCAAAAACTGCGCCGCAACTCACTTTGAAGTGCCCATAATTTATGACCACGTAACTGTCGAAGGAATATTTTCCCGTGCTGCTGACAGACTGGATCCTCGACGGCCGTGAAATTTGGCACGAAGGCCGGCAATCGTAGTAGCTCATCGTTTAGCTGGGTCAAGGATATAGTGGCGTCCACATGCTTCTTCGGCTTGGATGAACTTTTCACTAAGATGACAAGACATTATTTTTTGTTTAATGTATTTATGGTTTTCTTTTATTCAAGGCAACACCCTCCTAATTAACTTGATGGTATCAAAAGCTCGTAGGATTATTATTATTTTATCGGTCGTTATATGGCATTTACTCACTGTCCGAACCGACACCATCATTTTTTTTATCACTTCTCTTTACGTCCGATTCCAGTTTGACACTCGATCTTTCCGATTTCTTAGCTGCTCCCTCCGATTTTGGACCATCAGCGTTCTTTCTCGCGACACTCAGCTGTTCGTCCTTTTCCAGTTTCGTTTTCGCATGATCCTTCGTGGTCGTCGTGGTTTTCTTCGTCGTCTCGTATTTAACGTTGGACGGTGCGATCTTCGGGGATTCCGAAGGAACATCCGTCTTCAGCTTCGTTTCCAGTTTCGTAGGGATGGTGGATTGATATTTCTCGACATCAAGTTTCGTGGCGCGGCCTGCTCCCTCGGTATGTTTTTTCTTCGCTGTTTTCGTCTCGTCCGGGACTGTCGCACTCATTTTTGCTTGGACGGATTTTCCGGGCTCGGTGATCGGTGGCTTCTGCTGGGTTTCCATCGATTTGGCCTTTTCCTTGTCGGCCAGTCTTACTTTTTCCAATTTTCTGACGGGGGCCGGCGTTACGGGAGCTTCCGGTTCGCTGTTGTCATCGTCGTCGTCGTCATCGTCTTCCTCGTCATCATCGTCACCTTTGTCAACCTTGCCACCATCTTCATCACTTTTCTGCACTTCGATCCGCTTCAGGATCTTCTTCTTGGACACTTCCTCAACTTTTTGCGCTCCCGCACTCTCCCTGCCTTGCATGTTCTTTTCGATGACGCGCCTACGTTGGCGGGAGTGAACGTCCTCCATCCTGTCCATTTCTGCATCGTCACTATCGCGCTGCTGGTCCGGGAGCTTCTGTCGCTTCGTTATTTTGATCGGGCCTTGACTCGCACTCTTGATGTCCTTACCAGTTGATCTATCGTCGTGATTCTTGTCCCATTTCTTCAAAAGGATTCTATCGGTTGCGTTGACTTTCCGTAGGGCTGACACCTTTTCATCGTCATCCGCATCATCTTCAATCGTGTCGTCGTCGCCTTTCGTTTCCGTTTCGCTGCCATTAGCTTCGCCCCCGTCCTCATCGTCATCATCATCCTCATTGTCCTTTGACAGCTCTTCAAGCTCGTCCTCATCATCATCATCATCATCAGCGTCTATTATTTCCGCACTGTCATCATCCTCGTCTTTGTCCCCGTTCGTTATCTCTACCCCATCGTCATCCCCATCACTGTCACCTTCTTCCTCCGAGTCATCGTCATCCTCTTCCTCTTCCTCAGCCACATCTCCCTCACTACCCTCCCGGTCCTCGTCCACATCAACCCCGACACGAGCAAATTTGACCCTCGCGCCTTCACCGCCGACCCGTCTGTCATGGGTCCCCAGGGAAGAAGCTGCGGGCGCCCTTCCAACTAGGCGTCCATCCCTACCCTTGTCATCCGAAGCGGAGGTGATCTCCCCGCTCGTATCATCAACGGCAGGTGGTTGTTCGGTCGTTGGTATTTTGCTGCTGATTCGTCCTCGGGTGCCCTCGGACCCGAGCGTGTCGAATCGTCTTTTGGTCCCGGCTGGCGCGGACAACCACGATTCCGTTCGGGATCCATCGGCCGTGCACTTGGCGTGTCCGGCGCAGGCACCCGAGCGTTCGGGGGTGGCCGACGGAAGAGCATCGCGTATCCTGAATCCGTAACCGGTATAAACGGCGATCACGAGAACGAAAAGGATCAAGCACTTGCCCGGTCTGGGCACAGCCATATTCCATCAACCTTCGCATCGAACGGACCACTGATGTAGCCAAAATCAGCTGGGCATGACGTATTTGACCTCGAGTTCAAGAACCAGAGCGTTCGTAACTTCGAAGCTATCCTACCGATCTTCGTTCCTCGATAGGTCCCGTCGGAATTCAGTATGAATCCAGCCACTGCCTCGAACGAGATTGATCCACCAACTTTCCAATTATCTTCTCGACCCGCTCCCTATCCTTCGACACCTTTTCGCCAACTAGTCGTCCGGTAATCACTTAGCCGATTTCCTATTTCACCAACTATCGAACTGGCTTAGCTCGGATTTTCGCTGGGGCCTCGTACATCGATAGCCAGACTAGACGATCTCGTCTTATGATCTCACGAGCTAAGCCCACGGGCACTCCACCCCGGCCACATATTCGCCACTGGTCCGGTATAGCTTGCCTGCCTGCTGCCTGCCTGCCTGCTCGCCCCCCTACAGAATTAGAGCATGTGGCAGCCTCCCAACCAGCTAGAAGTTTTATTTAGCATCAACGTTTTAACGGCTCTTGGCCTGCTGCTGCCGCTGCTGCTCCGCTCTACGTTCGCTCATGATGATTTTGTGGAAGTCAGGGCTTGTCTGCTTTCGACTCGTTACTCCCTCGTCTTCCGCCAGATCGCTTCTCTTCCGTCCCTTCATCTTCATCAGTGTTGCCCCCCCCCCCCTCTCTCTCTCTCTCTCTCTCTCTCTCTTCGTGCCTCACGCCTACAACGAACTGCCCAATTACAAGATAAGCCACGCGGAGTTCATGATTCCTAAGAGACCCTGGCGTTGCCGGCAACGATTACGCAACAAGCAGACGCGTACCTACACTCTATCGTTTCATCGGTTTCAGCTCAAGCTCAGCGCACCTCATCATCGGCGAGAAGACCAGACCGATCGTCGCTAGGTCAAAAATACAATTACGTGCCTCGCATGACTTTTTTGACCCTGCACCCCGGCACATGCCTTTCAAGATCGTATACAACTGGCCCCATCAGAGTCCTCTTTGACCCGTACACTTGAATTCCGACTTGAAACTTTCAGTCGAAACCTTAAGGTCTGGGTAAATTTTCCGATTCCACTCGAGAATTCATGTCCCTGGATGGAAACTTAACCTCCTCGCAATTCAACATTTTTGCGAAAATAATTCGCGGTCGATACATTATCGTTTGTAATATAATATTGTTATTGTAAGGACTTGTGCAATATGCAAAGAAAATAGATATCTCGAGCAAACTTTTAGAATTTGTACTTGCTTAGATACCGCTTCCGTACATGTCATATCATCTCAATCCGGCATTGTCTAGTGGCTAGGATACCTGGCTCTCACCCAGGAGGCCCGGGTTCGATTCCCGGTGTCGGAAAATCTTTTTTTTTTTTTTTTTTTGCTATTCGACATTGTCCGATTGAAGGAAAAATTATTTATTACATCCAATAACTATTTTAAGATTTGTTGTTGTTAAAATAATTGAAAAGTGCGAATACTGCTTGTCTTGAAAGTTTTTATATCTGACACAGGATATATTCGAAAGCCTCGCCAATTTATATTGTGCAATGGTTGCATAGTTTTATTACTTATTGAAAGTTTATTGATTTACAACAATAACCGTTATCACAAAAATCTCTTGCATATATAGGAAACGTGTTATCATAATTAGATGCATAATTTTTATTTTTTATTTTTTAGAATGTAATTTCCTTATTCCCATAATTATCACATTCATAAATTTGTTGTGTTTATTATTTAAATAATATTGTTATTTGTACGGTGTTATTATATATATATATATATATGAATACAATATGAATGAATAATTATATTAAATTATTGTATTTTTTATTGTTTTTATTATTTTGTTTTCACAATTACTTTGGTAGACATGAAATATTAACTCTTTCGTTCGAGATTGATAATTTGTTTTGTCACCTCGGTGACTTTTTTTCGCAGAATAAAATTCGCTACGAGATGGAAATATCAATTAACGTGCATTAAAAAACGAATTGATATTAAGGAACAAATATTTTAACAATGTGTGAAAAAAATTATCTCATCCTCGTAACAAATGCACAGCAATTTAACGCGAATGCTGTACAAAAATTCGACGCAACCAAACTACCATAAATTAGTTGAAGACCTATATTACATAGCACTTGTAAAGGTGAATAAATAATGTTTGCAATCTTTGTTGCTTTAATCTCTCGTCATAGCAGGGTTGTCGATGCCGTTCTCCGCTTTGTCGAACGTGAGCCCATCCTTTGATTCCGCTAGTTTCCTACGCCCACGTCTTTTTATTATTTTCTCCAATGTAAGAATCGGCGACTCGAAGATCAGAGTGAAGAAAAATCCGACGACAATAGATAGAACGATGTCAATGAGAAATTGGCTGAACTGAAAGATTAAAATAAATATGAGGCCATTTTTATTTGCACAAAACGTCCGAAATTTTCAACATCTCTTCGTCACCTGAAAATTGTATTTAAACAAAAATCTCTACGTGTTTGTTTGAAACATTTTTACTCAGCAAACAATCTTCGAAAAAATTTTACTCGGCTATTCTTTAGATGTATTCATAAAAGTGGCTATCGAAATATCGACAATGTCGCCTTTGACCACTCAAGGAGTTGGAATTACCAATACGAATTGTAGGTAATAGGATACTCACACAGCCGAAGTCATCGAAGTATCGAGGAACCCTCGTTGAGGTCGCTCTCATCAATTGTATTATAAAATGTACCAAGTACACGCAATACGAAATTCGACTGAACGGAGTGTAAATGGGGAAAGACAAGAACGTTTTGATCGGCCCTAAAAGGGTGATAAAAATCGAGATATAAAAATATATATTTCGTTCGTACTCAGAAAAACTTTGTAAAAAATTATGTATATACATTTTTTTGTTTATAACAATCACAATATTTACCACCGAAGCCACGAATTGACGCATAAATTATCCAAGCCACGCCACCTGACCAAATAGGTTTCGAGACAACTACGTAAAAAGTTTCCCAGGAGTCATTGTACACGTAACCATCTGCCTGAAATACGCGAGAACTGAAGAAGCAGAATGCAAATCCGATGACAGTACAGACCCATCCGATCCATTTGGTCAACTGTTCGAAAATAAAAAAGTACAAATAAAAAATACTGAATAGAAGGCCTCATCATTCGTATGTTACACGATACGTTTGGTGCTTACGTTTCCTGGCGAACTTTGCTTTTCAAAAACCAAGTAGCCAAAAAATATTCCAATAAGCCAGGGCGCTGCTCTGAGGTGGCTCTCCATGTAAAAATTCAAATTGGCCCTTTTTGCAATGTCCGCGCTGATGAATTGCAACGAAAAATGGTGTTCGTCAATGAGCAATGGAAAAAAGCAACAATGCATAATGGGACCTACGACCAATACGATGTTCCCTTTCACCGTGCTCAAAATCGACAGTACTCACTCGCCAGCCGCGAACAAAGCGCCGGAGTATTTGTGCTTGTAAGAAATAACCGCGGGTGTTACGACCGAGGCGACGAAGGCAAGAGCCAGGATGACGAGGCCTATTCTCGGCTTTTTCGCAAGCGGATACAGGATCAGTGGTGAGACCCAGAAGAAGTGCATTTCCACTGCCAAATACCACGTATGAGCGAGACACCACTGTACGTTCGTTTTTTTTTTGTAACAATAATTTGGCCAAATTATCTCACAGAAAAACCTGGCACTCGATCGACGATTTATTAATGTCATTGGGAACCCACGAGATGATCTTTGTCGACGTAGTTGTGAACGTAGAGCAGCATCGGCCACCAGTTGTGTCGACAATTGCTCGCGACCGCGTCCATGTTAGCATCCCAGAGAGCACCGGATCCCACTCGGGGTAGAATAAATATTGTCATTAGTAGCAATGCCCCGAGTGCTGGTGTCAATCTGTTTGAACAAGACAAAAAATCATCACACGGAATTATGCAACGACTCGACGAAGGATAGAAAACGAATGAAAGTGTGGAAAAACAAATATTTAAAACTAATAAAGGGAAAAGAAGACGTAGTTTTACTTCAATTTCGGCAATTGCCATCTCGTCTTGATAAACACTGAATATTTTTAATTATTATCATTCGTCAAAGCCACTCAATGAATATTGAAAATTATTATCACTGTTCGAAGCTCCTCAATCAGCACTGAAAATTATTATCATTATTCGAAGCCCCACAATGAATATTGAAAATTGTTATAATTTTCCTAAGCCCCGCAATGAGGCGGAAAAATGCTCTTCATATATGTTTAGCTCGAGTTCTTCTCTTGCGAGAAACGCTCCATCGGCTCGCCACCTAACGGTGGTTATTCAAACTACGCGGCTTTTCTAGCCGGCGATCGAAAAAATCGGAAAAATTTGGCCATGGACTCTTTCGATAGCAAATATTTTCGGATGATTTATCATTATTAAAAAAGTATCGCATAGTGCCAACCTTATATAACGATGAATGTAATATGTAAATATATTGAATCCTCGGCTCGTAGACATTTCCTTCAGGAAGAGAAAAGATAAGAGAAATCCACTCATCGTGAAAAACGTGTCAACAGCGAATGGTGCGATTATCATGTACACTGCATTCCACGTATGCACCCACTGCAAGACAAATGCGAAAATACGCCGTAAATAATTAATTGGAAAAACTATAAAAAATGGAAAGAAGAAAATACAAAAAAATCGTTGCTCGATATTTCTTGGCAAATATGAACTTCGCCCGGAAGAAATTATCGAGAAATGATAAATCATTATCAGCCACCGCAGGTATCTATTTTAAGATACCTGATGAGACTTACGTCCAATGACTTTCCATTATTTTATTGGGACATTTCTCCAGGTAGCTATGATCGAACACGTCATTATGATATGCTGCACAAGTGCCATGAAAAATGTATATGAAACATGAATACGTACGTGTAATATTTATACAAATTTATACGTACAAATATTTATACAAATTTATACGTACAAATTTATACAAATTTATACGTACGTACGTTTAATATTTATACAAATTATGTCCACAATATATTCATGCAAATATTCATGATAAATATTATATTTATATTGGACGAAAAAGTGAACCCCGATTGATCTGCATTGATGATTACAATAGGCTTCATGTGCAAAAGTTTTGAGGAACATTTCGAACAAAAAAATAAAACACAAACCTGCAGCACTTTTAACGGATTTATGGTTGCTGACAGGAGGCCCATGAAATATTCGTGGCCGAGTATGACCCAGCACATGCTGAAAAATCGAATTCCCTGGAGTGCCGGTAGCGTCTGAGGTGTTGTTTTCGTATTGAGTATACGAGCGGCGTTCGAATAAAGGGAAAATTCGCTCAGCCAGACGAGTCGGGTGGACGGAGGAGAAGAAAATGTCGATTTTTTCATATACAAATCTGTTATTGTACACACCACGAGAAAAAATAGTAGTAGGCTCAATCCGAATCTGAAAATTCGAACCATTTCAACGAATCCGGTATTTCGCATTTTTTCAACCATTCTAGTACCCAACGAAAAGCGAATGTGATTGTGCGACAAAACGAGATACTGACAGTGTAACGATGCCACCAGGGGTCCAATCGGATGGCTTCAGAGGCGAGCACGTGGCTCCCATAATTTTTATCGGAATTTCCATATCAAGAATATTCTTGATCTCTTGCAACGCCGCCTCGAGTATTATCACGACGTCCTTGGGCCCGCAATATGACGGCAGGCAAATCGAAAGAGTCTCTTGCATAGAAACTGCACCTAATGACGCGTTGACATTGTACATGCAATGACGACCGCGAATCTCCTCGTCGTTCGCCGTCCCTTTGATATCCATGCACTCGTCGTACATTCCCAAATCGATGCGATTTCCCACCAGAATACCCGATGGCATTTTCGAAGAGGCATCGATCACTAAAAAAATATTATTTTCTTGCCACAAAAAGTCTCGAGCGATTTTTTCAAATGCTTCGATATTTTTGTTGCCTGGAAATTCTCCAGAGTAAATTAACGAATAATGAAGCGTAAATTAACGAATAATAAATTAGGAAATATTCCTTCGGAATTTTGCGACCGCCTAGGGCCTTTCTCCTGTCGAAATCGAAGGCTCTTAAAAATGATTTTACAATTTTTCTTCAATATAATTAATATCGGTAAAAATCGGTTGCAATGTTACTTTGCAAAGCCCACATGTCGCCGTGTTGCGTTGCATTTACGAGAAGAGACACTTGTTCGTAACATTTCTTGGAGCTGGAACTCGTCGAATTGTCGATCGGTAAATTTGGGAATGAAGTTGTAAGGTCGATCGGGTAGACCGAGAGAAGAGCTCGTTGCACTTGATCGGCGTATTCGTATGCATCGGTAAGGTTCTGGGCTTCGATTACCGATACGCGTGACACGAGGAGCAAAGACGCGAGCGAAAATATTACTTTCCGAGGGCACATGATGAGATCGAGAATCCGGTGAGTCGACTGAATAATATCACCTTAAACATCGATTATATATGACTATCAGGAGCACCGATAGAAAAATGAAACCTGACTGATAAGACTTACGCGAGAGTAGTGCAACGAAAATATCTGCACGTATATCGTGTATCTGAATACACGCATGTATATATAAATCGGACCCGATCGACGATTTTGTCAAGATCCCCTTTTCTTTATCCTTTGTTTCGTAAAGCAATTTTTTCTAGTTTTTTTGACTTCGCGGCGGCAACAATAATCGCCGAAAGAATAAGATCCGTTGAGACAGAGATCGAGCGTGAATCTACGATAAGATATATTTTGTTTATCTTAAGTATGAAACAGATTTTGTTGCAAAGAAAGTTCGGTAATTTCATTTTATTCCAGCTTGGGTTATTCATAAATTGTATTTTGTTTTTCATTTGATAGCATAGCATTTTTATTAAAAATTTGTCTAAAAATGCTGTGACACTGATTGCACAACTCAACAGCCGATTTGGTGCCACAGAATTGTATATTTTTTCGAAATCTCAACTATATACTGATCCTATTTTAATACTTAATATTGAGTATGATAAGAGTGAGACTTATCGAGGCCGTAGCGCATCAAACTCCAAACGTAATTAGTCATCGTATGTGCGTGTTTCATCTTTCCTGATACATATCTTCCATGATTTTTATACCTTGGTGGAAGCTTTCACCTCGCTCTTCACTGGAAGAACCAACGTTTTCTGCGAAATTATCCGATCCCTCATTTCTATCTCGAAATAGGAAGAAAAAACCACTTTTCACGAAATCGGTAATCGTTTTTCTAAATTTTTGAATAAGTCACTCTCCGTGTATACAACAAAATGTATTAGGGTAGTTCGAACTCGTCTTCGCTTTGCTACAGTCGAAAAAACCTTAAACGAACTGCTAACGACACTCACTACGAAATTGAAATTCATTTAAGAACTCTGGCTAGTGACTTGAAATGAAGAGCTGAAGAACAAAATCAGACTTGTTCACATCACGTGAAATTTTTTTTCGTGTTCTTCAAGCACACCTTTATTAGCTCCAAAACATTTTTCATCAAATCCGGTTCTAAACGCCTACAAATTTATTTAAGACTGCCTTTTCAAGCGGAAACGGACTTGTCCATGGCTGGCCGGATGAAAAATGACTAACCGATGACCACAGCGATGACGATGATAAGATTGAATGCGATTGTTGTGAACCTGACGTGGAAGAGTTTGAGTAGGATTATTAAATTGATAATAAAAAACACATTTATATTCAATTCAAAGAATCTGTTCTATTTAATAACCGGATATGTCCATAAGGATGTTTATTCGGAAGCGGAGTGGTCCACCATTCTCATTCAAAATCGGACTTGTCGAAAATAAAAACTAAACACATGGTAGTTAGTGTTTTTATTAAACTAAAGCCAGGTTCAGGCTTACATTTTGATATAGCCTTCACACATTAATGCTTTAAAATTCTAACTCATGTTCATTTGATTATCTTGGTTTTTGACCTCTTCTGTAAAAAAACAATTCATGGACAAATCCGGTTCTGTTCGCCAGCTTCTTGAATATAGGTTCGTATAGTAGTTGGTTTAGTAGTCTCACCAGTAGTCACTTGACAAAAAATCGTAAGAATAATTCCAGCATCAATATTTTTTTGTTTGTTGTTGATGTTCGTTATTTTCAGTTATTTGCTGTCACCAATGCGATCTGATTTTTATTTCTCGTCATTTTTATGCCATCTGCAGTGCATGAAAATACTTCTGCTTCCATTTATTAATTCTCCATTGATGATTTATGTAAATTATGTACGAGCATGTTTTTATCGAGAGTATTTTCTACATGAAAAATAGATACAAATGTATTTCTGCGTGTAATTTCACCCTGGAGAATACAATGAGGATCATTCTCATAAAAGTGTTTCTTTCTCGTGGACGAAAAAATGTGACACGTGCAATGCTCAGCCAAGAAGGGGCCCGTGCATTTTCGTACGAAAAGAGAAGTGCATTGGAACTCCTGTGGCATTGTCAGGTGCACTTTCATTCGTGAAAGGCCTGAAAGAAAGTAAACCGGTCATGTTTTTAATTGCAACGCGAACGAGATAGTAGGAGAAAGTAATCGAGGGTATGGACGAGGATACGACGCGCACATCTCGTACTCGCAGTATCACTTGGAAAACCTTGTACACGTGTTAATTCAATTGCTTGCTGCTTTATTCATCATTGTGTTGAAAAAAAAAAAATCTGTATCAATCGCACACCTCAATTCACAATGAGGAATATCATTTTCATGTAAATAAATAAAAATAGAAAACCCGGTAGAAAATAAACGAGAAAAAATAATATAATAAAAAATAGAATTAAGCAAAAGGGAAAATAAATCAATAAAAATGTTCGCCTCGGTACTATTCGTGATAGCCACGATTCTCTCCGTTTATTATTATCTCATAAGAAATTACAATTACTGGCGCGTGCGGAAAGTGTGTGGTCCGATGCCTCGTTTGCTGTTCGGCAACACGAAGGATGTGACGTTGTTGAAAACGACAATGGGCGAGAGTCTCCAAGGGATCTATAAAATGTACGAGGGACTTCCCTACGTTGGCATATACGAGCTAAGGACACCCGCCCTTCTGCTCCGAGATCCAGAAGTCATCAAACTCATTTTGGTCAAAGACTTCAATTATTTCCAGGGTAAGTGGGTCGTTTCGACGATTTTTTTTTGCTCGGTCAAAAATATTGATCACGAATCCGAAAGCGATCAAGGCTCTCTACATTCCTACAGTATCGTCTGAAAGTACCTGGGAATTAATTTTTCAAATAAATTTCTCAACTCAACCTGTAAATTGGCCTTAATTAATTTTATTCCGAACAAGCTATGAAAAAAAGCTTTCCGAAACGATGAGCACCTTCAAAATTAAATTTAATTGCAGATTTTTATAATAAAAACATGTTTTTTAAAAATTCTCAATGATTCATTTACAATGAAGATGCACAACGGAAATTTCCGATTGGATATCGAAAAAGATATAAAATTGGAAGCGTCCAAGGACGGACACAAAATTATCTGGACAATCACGGTGACGGATGAGCCATCACCAATTAATCTCCGCGACACGGGTACTCATTTTTTCCCTCCATTATTTGGAACAGCGATTTTTCGACAGTCCTGATAATGTTTGACCCGAGATTTCGAAATTAAGTTAGCTCTGCCCTTGTTCTTCAAACTTTTCTATTTTTTTCCATCAAGCATTGCAATCATGATAACACACCGTTTTCCAACGTGAGATGCGTCAAGCTGGTCGGTTAAGTGGCGCAGTAAGCGAGAAGACAGATATATCAAAGTGCGATATCGCGTAGTCGAATTTATTGTCTTATCACTGGCAGGTCGTGGTATTGTCATGAACGAGAATGCAGATCCTCTATGCGCTAATTTGATAAATCTATCGGGCCCCAGATGGAGAACTCTTCGCACCAAACTATCCCCAGCTTTCACCGCTGGTAAAATACGTCAGATGTTTGCGATTATCGATGAATCGTCAAAAAAATACAAGGTACGATCTACGTCAAAAGGAAAGTATTTTCGATCTGCATCAATGGATAATTCAAACAAATTTTGATCAATAAACAACATCGATCAAATTCGCCCCATTCTCTATTTTGCAAATATCATGTATTGATTTTTCATCGATCATAATGTTTTTTTTCTTTATTTTTGCATATTCAAAAATGTGTACAGGAATTTGTAAAAAAGTTTGCCGACAACGAGGAAACCGTAGAATTTCGAGATTTAGCTGCCAAGTTCACGACGGAGGTGATAGCGACGTGTTGCTTCGGTCTCGAGACGAATTCGATACAAGACGAGGACTCGGAGTTCCGTGCGATGTGTCGTAAAGTTCTCGATCCCTCCCTCGTCATTAGCCTCAAGAGAATCATACGCGCGTACTTGCCAGGCGTGTTCAAATTCTTCAGAATGAGTCTGACACCCAGCGAGGTAGGGATAATCATCCCCACTCCAGTTCACCGAATATAAAAATTAATTAACTTTGACGTTCGTTTATGAGCCCATGTCAAGCTGTTGAAAGATGCTATTGTTCATAATAAGGAGAATGTTGTTTGTGGACCGAAAGGTGAGCCAATATTTCATGAGCGTGGTCAGGGACATGGTCAAGTACAGGGAGGTCAACAATTATGTCAGGCGCGACATGATGCAGCTGTTGATGCAATTAAAAAATGGAGGCAAAGTCCACGAGGATGAAGAGACCGGAGCTCATGACGAGGTTCTCGAAAATGGATACGAAAGTTCGTCACAAAAGGCCTCAGACGTAGGTGGGTAACGTGTAGTTCGACGAACTCACGCCAGGTGGCGTCTGGCTGAAAGCCTCTCACGAGAGATTTATCCCGCTGATTCCTATAAGGCTACTCTGCTTGGTCAAATTCTTCGGCTCTTGTACGCCTTTGAATTTTATTTTATTTTTACGCAGTAATCGATGATAATGTTTGCTAAAAGTGAAAAAAAATCTACTATAGTTCGGGCATCTTTTTTTGTACTTTCGTTCCATTTTTTTTTGTTGTTTTTACTATTGTTTGATTTTTCCGCAGTCATCGACGACAACGTCATAGCAGCCCAGGCCTATATATTCTTTCTCGCCGGTTTCGAAACGTCATCGACAACCATGAGTTTCGCCATGTACGAGCTCGCATCGAATCCCGAAATACAAGAGAAGCTCTACAACGAGATCGCGACGACCCTGAGAAAGCATCGTTCCCTTAGCTACGAAGCTATTTCGGAAATGGAATTCTTAGATCGCGTCATTCGTGGTAAGTTTACCCGTCGTTCGGAAGAATTATTTTCGTTGGTAAATTTTTCCGTTTTTTTTCTTTACTCATAATTAATCTCGATGCGCACAGCGCCGTAGAAATTTATGTCGTAAATATGTGGAACAATCGTCACGAGCTAGGAACCTACTTTTTTTGGGCAATGCCTGGGGCAATACCTGCCGTCGATAATTCACCTACAATAGGTAAGTTATCGACTGCTGCTAAAAGCCAAACGGCAAATAATATTTCAGCCGATAATGAGGGGAATTTTCAGTTGTATGATCGATGTCTCATTTATTGTCAGCACCAATATAGTATACAGAGCCAATCGGGCGAAATATAACAAAATCGGCAACGCCGATTTCTTGCTTACCTTCGATCAATATATTCGAATCAATTTGGCGGCACTTTATAGATACAGTACACGAATAAATTCGAAAGATCTCCTATAAAAAAATTGACATTCAAATAATTGATTCCGCATAAATTGTTTATGCAACAATGACCAAAGGGTTTTAAATGTGACCAAAAATGTGTAACCGCAGAGACATTGAGAAAACATCCTCCAGTCGGGATGGTGCCGCGTCTGTGCAATAAAAATTACAAAATACCTGGTACCGGCGTAGTTATCGAAGAGGGGGTCAAAGTGCTGATTCCCATACACGCGATACATCACGATCCACGATATTATCCGGAACCGTGGAAATTCGATCCTGAACGCTTCCTCGAGGAGAACAAAAAGTTGCGTGGCAGTTGCACTTTTTTGCCATTTGGCGAAGGACCTCGGATCTGTATCGGTACGTCCGAAAAAATCTTCCATCCCACCCAATCGAACAAAGCCATTCTCAAAACGAACAATTGAAAATTGTCATTGGTCAATGCAGTTATTGGAAGGTTATTAATTGCCTTAAAATTGTGATGCATAGATAAATACGAGAAATTGATTTTTAGAAAGTGAGAAGGAAACCAATATTTCGTTTAATGAGATTTAACTGTATTTGCTAATGATCTATCACAGAAAAGATGTAAAAATGGAATTATGTGATTAAGACTTTCTTGGGATTCTCAAGGGGAGCCTTTAATAAAGTGAATATCAATTGACATTAACGTGTCATTTCTTCACGTAGTTTAATTTAATTAATTCATTAACAATGTCAATTCCGTCATAGTGTACGTTTTTTTAAGGATGTTGAGTCCCTATGAAACATGTTAATGTTAATTGTTCAACAAATAGCTTCTTAATCGTCATGAAATTTTTACATGACCTCCTGAATACTTCGTGTAAAAACATACCAAATTTTCAGAATTCTATCATCATTACTTCAACCTCCTTAAGGGTTGAAATAAAAAATAAGAAAATTCTGAAAATTTGGTATGTTTTTGTATGAAGTATTTAAGAGGTCGTGTTAAAATTTCACGACGATTAGGAAGCTCGTTATTAAAAAATTAACATTTTGTTAAGAACAATTTTTAAAAGAAATAAAAAAAAATTATCAATAAACTTCGTTTTGTTTCCGTTGCTTTCGGTATATTGTAGATATTACAAAATTGAGAGGTCAAAAAAAAAACTTATTGCAAAGTTACATCAGTTTCCATAAGACAGCATTTAATTTGTGAATGTTAATTGTTCAATAACGAGCTTCCTAATTGTCGTGAAATTTTTACACGACCTCTGAAATACTTCATACAAAAACATACCAAATTTTCAGAATTTTATCATCATTTGCGATTTGGGACTCAACATCCTTAAGAAAAAAAGAAAATTAACTTCTTGATACGTTGCTTCGACAGGAACGAAATTTGCCTACACCCAAACGAAGGCGGGCCTCGTCTCGTTGTTGTCGGATTACCAAGTGGAATTGAGTGCAAAAATTCGTGCACCCCTAGAATACGATCAGACCGCCAATATACTTACGAGCAAGTCTGGAATTTGGTTGAAAATCAGTCATCGCCGGAAAATTTAAAGACCCTCCATCGTTTCAAAACATTGGACGACAATTGTTATCGTATATTTCGAAATAAATAATTATCCAACCAGTATTGCTCTGCACATTTGTACTTTTTTATCGGCACTTATATAACTCGATTTATTAATCTTGTCCGCTTTGCCACCAATTAAAATAATCCATTTATTGTAGGTTGTTTTTTTGTTCAGTCGTTAATTGGGAATACATTAATTGTCGATCGGCTAGATTTTTAGTTGGAACAAAACCGTAGCTCTCTATTATGGCGAACTTCCGGTACAAGACAATGCCTAGATGGAATCCCTTCAACGACTGACAAGGAACATCCCTCAGGTGACACCGTTCGATTTTGTTGAAATTTGGGTATGTTATAAAGCACCGAAAAGTAAGCGATACGTATTTTTTTTTATCGGCAGAGAAACAGTTTTAAGGGGCGAAACGCACCCTCAAAAATGGGGATGTTTTTTGTTTTTCGTCGATAACGTTTTAAGGGTACGAGATATAAAAAAATGTCAAATTGCAACAATGTTTATTTTTTCGTGTACTATACATTGGATATGAGAACGATAACGTTATCGAGGAAAAACGAAAAACACCCCTATTCCCCAAGGGGTGGTTTCACCCCTTAAAACCGTTTTTCTGCCGATAAAAAAAATACGTATCGCTTACTTTTCGGTGCTTTATAACATATCCAAATTTCAACAAAATCAATCTGAAATTTCAAATAGTTTTCCTTGAAAAAAATCACAAAAATGACCTTTTTCGCCTCCTAGGTGTATATCTGCCCTTAATACGTTGCTTCAATAGGAAGGATATTCGCCTACACTCAAGCGAAAGCGGGCCTTGTCTCGGTGTTTTTGAATTCCCAAGGGGAATTGAGTTTAAAAAAATGCTTGTACCCCCCGAATACAATCAGACCACTTACATTTGTATGACCGAGTTTAGCATTTTGTTGAAAATCAGTGAACGGTGTAAAATTTAGGAAAAAAAAATGAATCCATCGTTTCAAAACAGATCGTTGGACGACAGTTATTTGTGTATATATTGAAATAAATAATGCTTCAAACAGTATTGGTACTCACGGTTGTCCGTTTTTTTCGATCGTCACGCTTATTCCATTAAATTCATTAATCTTCTTCGATTTATCATTAAATATAATATTTTACTTGCAGTACGCGCCTTTTATTGCGAAGCTTGTGCATTTTGTACAGGTATGATTCTGTACGAACGGTTTTTTGCGGTGAGTCCTCAATTGGGAATAAAGTAACTGTCACTCGTCTTGGTTTTTATTTATAATGAAAACTAAAGATGTTAAGTCGCCCCGAGGCCCATATTGTCCCGGATCGTGGTTCGATATCGTGGCAAACTTCCGGTAAACGACGATGACTCGATGGAATCCCTCGAACGACTGAAACGAATTCGCGAGATGGATATTGATGACCGGGGAGAGGGTGAATCGATGCAGCAATATCGAACGAACTTTGCGAGCTTTTGTACATAAATATAAGATATGGCAGCCGGAAAAAAAAAAAGAAAAAAACGATACCCTATATTATTATGCCCTCGCTGCTCCGATCGTCGATTGCAAATAATGACGGATAAGAAACAACGCAAAGAGAGCAAGACCGTCGGTCGACCACGGGGCAATTTGACGACGCGCGTTACTTATTACGAAAAGTTGAGTCTCTTCTTAATATCAATAAGTCTCGTCAAGGGACTGCGAGACTGAAAGGCAAAGAAAAGTGCACACAAAATGACAATCAATATACCGTTGATGCCGCAGCCACTGAGTTTCAAAAAGGTAACCGATCGGGCTTGATTAAGGACGGGCATAGCTTTCGGCGAGGAAAAAACAGCTGATTTTCGATTTTTTAAGGGCGGATTTCCTCACCATTTTCGAGACTTACGGTATGTTTTATTAATACTTATAACTGTCACAAGGTATTTTTTAAATTTATCTTCATAAATGGCGGCGGTATGTAGGCCGTAGCGTCGGCGGGATTAATCTGAAAAAAAAACCAACGAAGATCTTCCTATCGTCAACACTCATACGCATAATATGAACCGAGAAAAAGTGAGAAATGTTCAAAATCGATGAAATGGTAGGGGAAGGGGGCCAAAAGCGCATTCTAAGGGGAATTTAAAAAAAACTGTCATAAAATGTCATATTGAAACATTTTTTTGCTATCAGCTGCTAAATTTATCGTACTTCAATGGTCCATCCACACATTTCCAGTAAATCCTCAAAATACAAAGAGTGAAACCAATTTAAAAACTTTAACGACTACCCGCATTGCCCAGGGGGTGGCCTAAAGCGAGCAAGGCTTCTGGGCAAAGCGGGCACGCAAAGGGTAAGTCGAGCACTCTGTTTTTTCCCCTGAGATTAGGCATAAATAAGAATAAAATCGGGAATCATAGGGGAACAGTTATGAGTGAAGTGAAAAACTTTATCTTTTTTTCGTAACAGTCAGTAAACTTTATTATTTTGGCATTGAATTTTGGTCGTTTTTTCTTAACATTCAGTAAACTTTATTTTTCTTTATGTTTCTTCTTAACGTTCAGTAAGCATACTTTCATATTTTTATATTTTTAACATTTTTAACTTTTTTTAAATGCAGTAAACATATTTTAACATTTTTAAAAAACCGTAAACATAATTTAACATACTATGGCACGTGCCCGCGGTGTCCCGCCCCCTTTGCCCTGTTGCACCACTTGGCGTTTTCATCAAACCGAAAACCAAAAAATGATTGTAATACATTCAAACAAATATGACTAAAAAAGGTGAAATAGGCATAGAACAATAGTCACGTTTTAGTATTGGACTATTTTACTCACGAATAGACAAAACACGGTGTAGGTACATAGGCCTTGATTTTTTTTTCAAAACCCGTGAAATTGTGATGTTTTGCCACACGAGCCGCGCGATCGGTCGCAGTTGAGTTTCACGACTGCGGCAGGTCGGGGGGACGGGGCCAACGTCCCCACGTCGCGAAACCGCGGTAAGCTTAGAAACGTTAGTAATATGGAGGATGCTCGCTTTGGGCCACCATCTCCTACGCTATGTAACCAAACGATTACACTTTTCGAAATAATGGCTAGATTTTGCAATAAAAAATTGCTCATTTTAATTTTCAAAAACACTGTTATTCGTGTTTTAGGCAATAAGTAAGTAGAATACAGTGCCATACCGCTGTCGGTTTTGAAACTAAATAAAAAAAATACGATGTCACAGCGAGAAGTACTAATGAAACGTACCCTAAGACTCAACAATGGTTATGAAACGTTTCCTTTTTAAAAAGATCATTAAAATCGGCAAATGTTATCTTCGTCTAAAGGTATCTCCCTTCTTAAGTGACCATTTTTGTTCTCGTAGTCGAGGATGCCGATCGAATAATCTTTTTTTTCGGTTTAGTCGCGATCTACAGACAGTGACGTTTGACTATGACGAGCCAATTGACAAAATACTATCAATACAGAAAAACGATTAAACGGGTGCGACGATGGGTCGGAATATTACTTAACTACTACTACTACTACTACTAATATCACTTCCTTCCACATCGCCTGCTTTTTATTCGTCGTTTCGGGTTCCATGAACTATTGTTATCATTATCGCTTACAACGTCGAATGTTCATGAATCGTGTCAGCTAGATTGTGGGATTCACCAGTGTGATTATCAAGGTAGATAATCCAAATTTATGGCTGAACGGATAAATTGCGGTTTTTCGTGATGGACTTCGATGATGGACTTGATGCATCCTCGCTTCGCCACCATCGCACCGCTATTTTTCATACTGTCGTGTGGGAGACATACACTTATATATGTATAGTTATTTTATATAACATACTAGAATCAAAATAATAATAATTATTATTACAATGACAGTAGCCGTAATAGTTATAATATTCGTAGAGAAAACTATAACAATAATAGTAATCATAACGGTAACAACCGTTCATTTTTTTACACCTCCGAACCTCACTCTGCACTTCCCCAAACAAAAAAGTACTTGCTAAACAGCCAAAACTAAAATTAATATGAAATATAATAAAAATAATAATAATCATTATTATTATCATGACAGTAGACATTATGATGATAATAAAAATATTGATAACTCCCGATGATTTATTAAACAAATAAATTATCACGTACACTTGGCAAAATTGCTCAAACCCTCACTCACCAAACTCACTTACCTTCTCTTAGCAAACTTACCACACTGAGGGAAATGTATAGTGTTATCAACCATATTTTGACCATATTTCATATTCCCCTGACGGGACACTATTATTCTATAGCCATAGTTACTGCCAAAAGTGTGGTCCTGCTTAATAATATTTTAGCAGTTGCACGAATCATGCACATATGTTAACCCTAACCACCAATCTTACAAACATACGTTTATTCTTCAATGCTATATAATATAGTAGGTTTTCATAAAATGGATATTCCCTGATACTATCAAAAATGTACTTTCCTAGATGCTAATAGTGAACTGGAATATATATACATTGGTCAAAATGTTGCATGTGATCTTCGACGATGTTTATATAGTGATTTGTACCATATAATAGTATTTATACCATAGTATATGATACGACCTGCTAATTGCATAGTGTCCTACAAAACAGAAAGTGAACTACAAGAAGCAGTGTTGAACTGACATCCTATTTTTGCAATTTGTCAAACACACTGTGAAACAGTTTGTGAGATATGCGTAGTTCTTAAAACTATTAAGCTGCAATCGTTCGAACTGCAAATGATTTACGTCTTCGCGATAAGTAAACTTTAGTATACTTTTTTTTTCGAATAGTCACTTTTCATAAGGTCTTCTAACAAATTATACTCTAAAAACGTCAAGGGGTCTTCTCACTTTAGACGCTAATGAAATTTAGAGCCTATAAAAATGCTATTTTCATGAATTTTTTTGATAGGCTTATATTATAGATATAGACATAAAATTTGTTAAACTTAAAAATACTTTCGAAATACATCAAACATTTTTTTTTTCATTTAGTCAAGTCACTATTTATAGACAAAAATGGAAATTAAAAAAACGTCCTAAAAATGGTAGGTCTGCGCTATTGATAAAATCTCGGAGATGAATTATCCGAAACAAAATATTAAACGGTTTTAGATTCAGTGCGTTAATCGCTACAGCGCATATCATACAATTTTTTATGTATGGAAAAATAACAAAGTGGCGGACATTAAAAAAAAACAAAAACAAAAGAACGTTGGCCTATAGCTGTAGTTGTAAAGAATATGTGGTTAAATTACATAAGGGTCGGTTCAGTAGTTTCGAAGATTTGATCAACAAACCGTCTAAAAACGTTGTATCGAGAAAAACGCGTTTTAAGTTGGTTTGGTTTACATAAATACATAATTTAAAAAATGTATCTCGAAAGTGTGTATATTAAGTGTAACAACTATTATATCGATATCTATAATACAAACCTATAAAAAAATAGCCTTTTTTCGCGTCCAACGTGAAAAGATCCCTTAATGTGAACCATATGAATTGTACAAACTTGAAGGCAATAGTAGAAGTCTCACTGAACAAAACCTGACGTACATAATACAACATTAGTATTTGTACGCCGATTTTGTTATAGCACTAAATTAACCCAATCTATGTCATTATTATACCAATGACCGTAAATATAATAATTGTACGATTAATAACGCTAATAATGATAATGAAAACGTTAATAACATCCAATCCATTTTATAAACGAACATACTGCCACGTACATTTGGCAAAATTGCTTCAACCCTCATTGTGCACTTCCCAAAACCGGCATGTCTTAAAATACTACTAAAAACAAAAACTTTGCACGCAATTGCACACACGTATTACTTGTATAGCGCATAGAGGAAAAAAAATCGTACCTGGCGATATCCCGTCACTTTCGTATCCGAGCTCTACCTAGGAGCCTGCTGCGCCGTTTTTGGCTCACTCGCCGACATTCTCTTCGGCTATTACGTCTTTCAGATGTGCGGACAATTGCGCACTCTGCCGCATCGCGTTAGGCACTTGAGAAAGAGCAGCAATTACATAAAGGATTTGCGACAACTCTCCGAGCAGTATCAAACACCGTTTTGTATGCAGATGAGAACTCGGGCTTGTATTATCAGAAACGTCATGGAACAGGCCTGATATCATCCACTGGCAAATTCGAACATTCATCAATGATTTTTTTTCTCCATCAAAATGTACGTAACATCGATTTTAATTTAATTCACGTTGTACGTAGAGTGAAAATTTGACATATCCGTCGTCATGTTCGTCAACGTGAGTTCTACGCACGGCTCATACTTTCATATTCAATTAAATTTCAGGAGCCGAACAACCATTAGCTCGTTATCCTTCACCTTTCAATAATTCACATTTCCACACGGAAATCATTCCATAATTACGCGGATTTCGTCATTTTCGCTACTTTGCAAATACGACGTTTCACTTGTTTTCAAGGTCTCAAACACCGCCTCGTCGTATTTCTTCGTGATGCGAGCGCTGGACGAGCGAAGAGCACCCAAGGGTCTTCACCGTCTACTGTGGTACGAGCGCACAGCTCCGAATCGCAAATATGGGACTCCAGGAGGAACTAAACGAAACTTAGTGTCCATCAGGACTATAGTGATTGCTCAGCACCCTGTAAAGTAATCGATATATATTGAATAAAAAATGGCACTGTTTATCAAATCTTAACGTTGTAATCGTCGGAGTGTATTTCTTTGTCAACACCACTGACGTCTCGATGAACGAGCTATCGCGATAGAAATTCGGATAAGCGTCTCCGATTCAATCAAATAAATACATAAATGTGTGGAGTTCTTTTTTTTTAATATCTAGATCACTGATAACCATTTCCAATATTTGTCACATTCGTGCACACACTGACGAGCAGTACACCCGCAATTTTCCGCAAGCTCTAATTCAATTGGAAATCAGAGAGAAGTGTTTCGATCGACGGATTTTGGTACCAAAGGAAAACCACAATCTTTGGTCACCTCAATTGTCTTAATCTCCTGGGTCGAGATTGCGTCTTGAGAAAAGTGAAACAATACCGCTTTAAGGATGTTGAGTCCGAAATCGCAGATGATGATAAAATTCTGAAAATTTGGTATGTTTTTGTATGAAGTATTTCAGAGGTCGTGTAAAAATTTCATGACGATTAGGAAGCTCGTTATTGAACAATTAACATTCACAAATTAAATGTTGTCTTATGGAATCTGATGTAACTTTGCGATAAGTTTTTTTTTGACCTCTCAATTTTGTATTATCTACAATATACTGAAAGCAACGGAAACAAAACAAAGTTTATTCATACATTTTTTTAAATTTCTCTTAAAAATTGTTCTTAACAAAATGTTAATTTTTTAATAACGAGAATTTTTTAATATTAAGGTGCCCCGAGGCCCATATCGTCCAGGACCGTGGCTCGATATCGTGGTAAACTTCCGATCAACGACGATGACTCGATGGAATCCGTTCAACGACTGAAACGAATTCGCCAGATGGATATTAGTGGCCGGGGAGAGGGCAATTCGATGCAACAATATCGAACGAACTTTGCGAGCTTTTATACATGAATATGAAACATGGCAGGTGGGAGGAAGAAAAAAAACTATATGCCATATTATTATGACCTGGCTGCTCGGGACTTTCGATCGCAAATAATGACGGATGTGAAACATCGCACAGAGAGCAAGACCGTCGTTCGACCAGGGGGCAATTTGACGGCGCGCTTTACTTATTACGAAAAGTTGAGTATCTTCGTAATATCGATAAGTCGCCACGGGGCTGCGAGACTGGAAGGCAAAAAAAGTGTGCATAAAAAGACAATCGATATACCGTTGATGCCGCAGCCACTGAGTTTCGAAAAAAAAAGGTAACCGATGTCCAGGGTACCAGGAATCCTCCGGATTACCCATTTGGCCCCACCGAACCGACGGTTCATTTCGCCAAACCAAGTCCAATGATCACGCTGGAATGATGTGACAATTTTACTCTCGTAATCGAGGATGCCGATCGAACGATCTTTTTTTCAGTTTAGTCGCGATCTACAGACAGTGACCTATGACCATGACTAGCCGATTGACAAAATACTATATATACGAAAGAACGATAAACCGGATGCGACGGTGGGCCGGACTATTTCCAGACTCCATTATGACTGTTGACAGTCGACTGATCACTTGGGTCCACGTCGCCTGCCTCTTAGTAGTCACTTGGGGCCTCGTTAACTTTTGTTATCATTATCGCCTACGTCGTGACATTTTCATGAAGGGTCTCAACTGGATTTTGGCACTCAGCAGTGTATTTCTCAAGGTAGATAATCCAATTTTGTGGGTGACCGGATAAAGTGCGGTTTTTCGGTATACTGACGTGACTCACAAGGAACATCCTTCAGGTGACACGCTTCGATTTTGTTGAAATTTGGATATGTTATAAAGCATCAAAAAGTAAGCGATACGTTTTTTTTATCGGCGGAAAACGGTTTTGAGGGGTGAAACGCACCCTCAAAAATGGGGATGTTTTTCGTTTTACGTCGATAACGTTTTAACGGTACGAGATATTAAAAAAATTTCAAATTGCAACAATGTTTATTTTTTCATGTATTGGATATGAGAACGATAACGTTATTGAGGAAAAACGAAAACACCCCTATTTTCGAGCGGTGGTTTCACCCCTTGAAACCGTTTTTCGGCCAATGAAAAAAAATACGTATCGCTTACTTTTCGGTGCTTTATAACATATCCAAATTTCAACAAAATCGAAGGATGTCACCTGAGAGATGTTCCTTGTCACAGTTTGCATGGGGCTGAAGAACCGAAGGGCTAGGCTTGACGTATCCCCGCTTCGCTACCACTGCACCGCTATTTTTCATACTGTCATGTAGGAGACACACACTTATATATGTATAGTTGTTACTTATAAAATACGAGAGGGAGGATAACAATGATTATCATTACAATGACAGTAGCCATGATAATTAGAATATCAGTGGAGATAATAGGAATAATAACGTTAACGACCTTCCATTTTTTTATAGAACAAACTTATAGCGACGTACACTTGGCAAAGGTGCTCCAGCCCGAATATTGCACTTCCCCAAAGGCAAATTCTTTTCAAATAACACCTACAATAAGAACTTTTCCGGACAAAAATGTACTTATTAAACAAACTCAAAATAAAATGAATATCAAACACTATAATAAGGATAAAAATAATCGTTATTATTGCAATGACATTAGATACTGTCAGTAGAGACAATAGTACTTATAATATAAATAGAGATGATAATGATAACAAAAATATTAATAACTGCCGATGATTTTTCAGAACAAACGCATTGACACGTTCACTTAGCAAAATTGCTCCCACCGTCACTGGGCGCTTCCCTCGACCGAATTCGTTCAAAGCAGCACCCAAAAAAAAAATTATTTTTTGACAAACTTACCAAACTCAGCAACAACCCCAAATTGCAATTAATATAAAATACTATGATGAGGACACTGCTAATCATTATTATTAGGATGACAGTAGACATGATAACTATAATATATATAGAGATGATAATGATAACAAAAGTATTGACAACATCTGATCATTGTTTAAAAGAAACGTCTTGTCACGTACATTTGATAAAGTTGCTCCAACCCTCAGTGTGCCCTTCTCCAAACCGGAATGTTTTAAAATGATATTAAGAATAGAAACTTTCCTCACAGTATCGGTGCAAAACCGTAGTCATCGACTGAATGAATTCAGAGCGACCAGTAATAAACCTTGCTTGGTTCTACCCGCACGCCACTGCAAACACGCATTATTTATATAGCGCATAGGAGAAAAAAATCAGGTGCGATCTCACGATCAATGACGTGATGCTACTTTAAGGCGTTAGGCCACAGTAACGGGCATAAAATCATGTGCGAATTTAACAATTTTTTCGTATGAAGAAGTGATTCACTCTTAAAATTAATTACACATCTATTTAGTATGAATATCAAGCTGATGGAAAATATATATATTTTTTCTTCGATGTACAAATATTCTACTAATATTTTCACTACTAATATTCTCACTACTCACTACTAATATTCTCTTTTGTTATCTATTTTTAGGCACTTCGCGGCGTGACATTTAGCATCCACAATTTTTTACCCAGAACAAAAAAGAAAAATTCTCGTCAATCTACGTTAGAATACCTAGAGAAGTACGTACGGAATTCAAAAGATATTGATTTGTTCAAAAGTTGTAGGTATTTGAACTTAAGAAATGAATTTTCAGTGAAAAATTTCGTTAAAACTGCTCATAAAATGAAAAGTTTTTGATTGATCAGAAATTCCGTACGTAATTCTCTGCGAAATGCAATCAGAAACATAACTTAAAAATTTGAAGCAAATCGAGTGAAAATTGTTGAAGTTATTTGTCACGCCAATTGGAAAAAAGCTGTTTCGAGAAGTTTGGAGTAGTCAGCCATTGTTTCATTGAAAAAAAAAAATTCTAACAGCTTGATATTCATACTAAATAGATGTGTAATTAATTTTACGAGAGAATCACTCTTTCAAACGAAAAAAATGGTTAAATTCGCACATGATTTTATACCCGTTACTGTGGCCTAACGCCTTAATCGAACCGTTGCCGCGAAGACGACGATGCTGAACGTGAATCGACAGCGTTTGACGGACCTTGACATCGGTCTGAGCATCGTTTTCAACCGTGATCTCGGCAACTCGGAATTCCGGCCGATATTGTTGTCATCGTTTCACTGGTTCTATCGGCCCTCGATCGTTTTGGCATTCTCCACCTGGATGACGCTCGCCATGAGCGTGGCCAGGCCGTTCCTTCTGGTGATCATTCAACGTATACGCGGTGCCAAAGTCATCGCTTACGTACGACCCTTCGTGGCGATTTATCCGTGGAAAACAGATCCTCGTACCTGGCGATATCCCGTCACCTTCACATTCGAGCTCTACGTAGCGTTCTGCTGCGCCGTTCTCGGCTCACTCGCCGACGTTCTCTTCGGCTATTACGTCTTTCAGATGTGCGGACAATTGCGCACTCTCTCGTATCGCATCAGGAACTTGAGAAACAGCAGCAATTACCTACAGGATTTGCGACAATGCTCCGGGCAGTATCAAACACTGGCGAGATGTCGGGGACATCTGGATCGAATTTGGGGACCCATAGTTCTTTGGATAACAATTGCTAACGCTGTCATCATTTGTGGCCTTTTGTATCGAATGGTTCACGTGAGTTGAAATTCTCGGTTTGCTGTCGATTCGTTTTGAGATCATCCATCGTCTCATTATCATCATATATATATATATATATATATACGATAGAAGAAAACCGATCTGGTGACCGTGGTGTACATCACCATGAAGGCATCGCAAACCTTAATTTACGGATGGTTCGGAACGAGTCTCACCACGGAGGTAAAATCACAAGTTAAAGTAATAGAAAGAATCATCTTTCGACAACAATAAGAAAATTGGAAGATGGAAATAATCATGGACTTCCCATTGGTTACGGATAGAAACAAATACCGGAAAAGAAATTGGTGAACAGTCATTTATTCTGAAAATCATTGACAATGCCGCGTTGCTATTTCGATGAGAATTCAAGTTCGTAGTGGCGTGTTGAATAAGTTCTCGTCGTTTTTTTCGTGAAAATTAAAGCTTTATTTTAAAAAATCATTTTCTATACTTTCAATGAATTCTTCATGAAGTAATGCCTCCTATCAATGTTGGACGTTAATCAATTAAGTTTTCAATCAGTTCATTAATTGACTAAGAAAGGAATTTAATTTAATTGTAATGTACATTAATTGCACTTGCACTATTATTTGCATGTTACAGATAACTTATTTGTTAATTATTATATGTTAATACTTATATGTTAATTGCAACTCGTAATCTATAAAATTGCAATCAACTTTTTTAATTGTTCTAAGAAACAATCAAAACAAACAATTAAACTATTTAACTTTACAGACATCACATAAAAAAATGTAGATATTATTATTGATTCATATTTGTATACATATATTATTGATGATTAATATCAGTATTTTCTTCGCTACTCATATACGTCTTGAATAACTTACACTTTCGTTCTGACGCCACTCCACGCCATATGCAATAATCACTTTTAATTGTTAGTTTTTTAAGACATACATTGAAAATATTGAAAAGTGATTAGTTTCTAATTGTGGGAAGTCACGATTAACAATTCATTGTTAATTGCTATCGATTCTATTGATTTTAATACAGTTTACATTGTACGCTAGAGTGAAAATTTTCGCGAGGCTATTTACTCGAGCGACTGGCCAGGCTCCGGTGAAAAACGTCTCATGAACGACATCTTCGTCATGCTTATGTACAAGCCGTTCGTACTGAGCACATGCGGCTTGTCTAACATATCCGTCGACATGTTCGTCAACGTGAGTTCTACGCACGGCTCATACTCTCGTATCCAATTAAATTGCACGAGCCGAACAACCATTTGTTCATTATTCTCCACCTTTCGATAACTCACAGCTTCACACGGAAATCAGTCTGCCATTATGCGGCTTTCGTCATTCTCGCTACTTTGCAAATACGAAGTTTCACTTGCTTTCAAGGTCTCGAACACCGCGCTTTCATATTACTTCATGATGCGAGCGCTGGACGAGTGAAAGAGCACCCAAGAGTCCTCACCGTATACTATGTTACGAGCGCACAGCGCCGAATAGCAAATACGAGACTCCGGGAGGAGGTAAACGAAACTTAGTGTCCATCAGGACTATGATAATTGCTCAGTACCCTGTAAAGTCATCGATAGATATTAAATAAAAAGTGGCACTGTTTGTAAAATCATATTCGCCGCAACTCACCAAGGCCCTGCACAAACCCTGGAAAATTATTGAATCTCAACGCCGTAATCGTCAGAGAGTATTTTTTTTTCAATACTATTTTTCATTGACCCCTCAATGAACGAGCTAACGTGATAGGAATTAGGATAAGCGTCTCCGAGTGAATCATATAAATTGAAAAATGTGTCGATTTAATTTTTCAATATCTAGATCACTGATAATAATTTCCAATCTTTGTCACACTCGTGCAAACACTGACGAACGGTAGACTCGCAATTTTACGCAAGCGCTAAATCAATCGGAACTTACAAGGAACATCACTTTGGTGTCCTCCTCCAATTTTGTTGAAACTTTTATATGTGGAAGAATATAAAAAACTAAGAGACACGTATTTTTTTATCGACGGAAAAACGGTTTTATGGGGTGAAACGCACCCTCAACAATGGAGATGTTTTTTGTTTTTCGTCGATAACGTTTTAACGGTACGAGATATAAAAAAATGTGAAATTGAAAACGTGTTTTTTTAGTTCGTGTGGTATACATTGGAGATGAGAACGATAACGTTATCGACGAAAAACATCTTTATTTTCGAGGGTGCGTTTCACCCCTTAAAACCGTTTTTCCACCGATAAAAAAAAATACGTGTCTCTTAGTTTTTGATACTCTGGCACATAAAAAAGTTTCGACGAAATCGGAGGAGGACACCCGAGTGATGTTCGTTGTTAGAAGATGAAAAAACGTTTTCGACCGGTGGATATTGATACGAAATAAAAAGTAAAATCTTTCGTTACCTCAACGCCCTGATCGCCTGGGCCGAGACTTTGTCTGGAGAAGCAAGTGAAGGAGTACCTTCGCTCTAGAGCATCTTTCTCGACCGACACGAATTTCGAAGATGGACGCTACCGACAGGAGTGAGGGCAATCCGATCAAGCATTATCGATCGATGCTGGACGGCCTTTGCATCTAAATGAGTAATGCGGCTCGAAACGAAAGCAAAAAAAAAGCTCATCCGTGTATTGACGGTGAGTGATGACGGGTGAGGAGTAACGTATATCGAGCCAGACCGATCGCACATTAGGCAAGAGTATCATTTATTGCCCTGGCGTCCCTTCGATGCATCGATGACTCGCTCCCTTCGCAATACCAAACTTCAATAAAAGCTTACAGTACAAAAATAATCGATACATACAGAGTCGAGAAAACTGAAACGGAACGATTCATTGTTAATTTTCTTTTGAGACTCCATCATTGTGTAAAATTGAACAGAGGCAATCGATTTTCAAAAAAAGCGCCGTTTTGGGGATCATGGATTCGGATCATTTGGTCTCGTCCAGACTGTTGGAAAAATACAATTCTTACAGAAGAAGGGTGAATAGGCTACGAAAGTTGGCTGGTCTATTCCCCGATTCGCCTACGACAGTTCGCAATCGACTGATCACTTGGGTTCACATAGCGGTCTATGTCATGTTCTTCGCGTCCATATAGCCTTTTGTTATCATCATCGAGCTAATATCAAAATATTGGCATTGGGTCTAACTCCGATTTTAGGATACGCAAGTTTATTTGTCAAGGTAAACGACCAAATTGAAGAATAGATGTGACATATTACATAATTATACGACGTCGTATCTTGATGCAGCTCGTAGGGACTTAAGGATATTGAGTCCCTATGAAACATGTTAATGTTAATTATTCAATAAATAGCTTCTTAATCGTCATGAAATTTTTACACGACCTCCTGAATACTTCATGTAAAAACATACTAAATTTTCAGAATTCTATCATGATTACTTCAACCTCCTTAAGGGTTGAAATAAAAAATGATAAGAAAATTCTGAAAATTTGGTATGTTTTTGTATGAAGTATTTAAGAGGTCGTGTTAAAATTTCATGACGATTAGGAAGCTCGTTATTAAAAAATTAACATTTTGTTAAGAACAATTTTTAAAAGCAATAAAAAAAAATGTATCAATAAACTTCGTTTTGTTTCCGTTGCTTGCAGTATATTGTAGATATAACAAAATTGTGAGGTCAAAAAAAAAACTTATTGCAAAGTTACATCAGTTTCCATAAGACAGCATTTATCTTGTGAATGTTAATTGTTCAATAACGAGCTTCCTAATTGTCGTAAAATTTTTACACGACCTCTGAAATACTTCATACAAAAACATACCAAATTTTCAGAATTTTATCATCATTTGCGATTTGGGACTCAACATCCTTAACTGAACACATATTGTATATAATATTTTACATATAAAACTATTATGTATAAAATTCCATAGAAATAATAATCATTCATAAAATGGTGATGAAAAAAAAACTAATGAAGATCATAGTGACTATAGAGATTTGATAAGACCGCCGCACGAAGGGAGCTCTATTTCCTGATTGACGTTGTTGGAGAATTTTTATTTCAATTTCTCAAGAGATCCATTTGGATCCTCCACTGCTCCCCGACGAACGCCTTTTGAGAATTCTTACCACGTTCGAATGGAAGACTCATGAAAAGTCACGATAAAAAACACGACGTCTTGGAACATGTGTAGGTTGTGTTCCAAGAGCGTATACGTGTGTAGTGATATTATGTCAAAGTTCAGTAAAATCAATAATAAACGATAATTACAGTGGACCTTTAGTGATGTGATTCAAATGAATTTTCAAGATATACTTTCCAAAGCGTTTGATACTTTTTGAAGATAAGTTTTATGCTTTTTCAAGATCTACTCGTTTTTTTTATATCTGTATGTTTTTATTAGACAATTCAACCTAAACTTTGTCAGAGAAATGTGAGGTGTTCTCAACGATATTTTAAATATATTTTATATTTCCCTAAGGGGCAATAATATTTTGTAGACATAGTTACTTCCAAAAGTATAGTACTGCTCATTGATATTTCAGCAGTTGCATGAATTATGCAAATATGTTACGCGCAACCACCAATCTTACAAATATAACTGAGTGAGCCAAATATGCACCGATTGACTTGAAATTTCGAACGTTTCGTCTCAGATGCGTTTTCCATGGAACTGCGTTCGGAATTTGCGATTGGTTGTTCATTTTTTTATAATTCATGTGAGTTTTGCTCAACAGTGAAAGTTTTCAACCAAATCTGCACTGTTTTTTTCAAAAGGGGTATTTTTAGTTTCTGGACGCAGTTCCATAGCTTCTTGTATATATTTTCAGGATGTTTTGATTGTTTGTCCAAGGTTGAAAACTACAGAGTGGTACTCTGCGGTCTTGGACACTGAAGCCGCCGATTTCAATTGAAAGTTATAAAAAAAAATTATATACACTTGAAACTATGGTTAATAAGGTTTGTTAATTTAATGTTTTACTGCTTCGACTGCACTCCTGAAAAAAGTTCCTGAAATAAGACTTTTTTCAATAGCTGAAGCGACTTAATCCTCAGAGCAGGACAGCACTGTGACGGGAAAAAAATCGTATCGTTTTTGCAGTTTCCCAAAGTATACGTATTCGAGAATGTGTGAAAAACGTCAAGTTGAAATATTGAAAATTGATCAAATTACAAACGATTTACCGAGAGCAGGTAGCGCAACGATTTACGAATACGGAAACTTTCAATTGCGTTTTTTTCGAAACGACTTTCCTCGACTTGGGCTGAATCATAACGCTAGCAATAATAGACCGATTTTCAATTTTAAAAAAATGCAAAATTTGCATAATTTCAGTAGCTATCATTGTACGTAGCCTTTTCTTTCCTTTTTTGTAAACTAGTATTTTTAAGCCTCCGAATGAGGGTAAAAATTACACTTCGTTAACACCCGCCGTTTTGTGATTTTTTCGCTTGATATTCATAGTAACTAGATGTCTAATTAATTTTATGAGTGAATCACTTTTTCATACGAAAAAAATTGTTAAAATCGCACATGATTTTCCATGATTCCAAAGGGTCATGATTAACATGTCCCGTATCCAAAACCCAAAAAAATAATCTGCTAGTAGACAAAATTATTTTTCGAAAAGGGACCTTTTTCGGCGCGTCACAGTGATGTCCTCCCTTGATCTTTTTATTCGCTAAGTGGGTACAACAGTATCGAATGAGTTCAGCGGCTCTTAGCGAAGGTGATCGCCCGGAAAGCTATTACACGCCGTGCATTACACGTCACCGTCGAGTCGTTTCAAACGCTGGTTTACGGTCCGTTTGGGACATTCCTCGCTACCAAAATACTCGCCTTAATTGCATCAATCGTCGTGAGGTAATTGCGTTACTTACAACTGAAATAGTGGAGGTAAAGTGAGCGTAATGGATGGATGCGAAAAAAAAGTGAAAAAATGGATCGTTGTGGACATTCTGGTAATTCTGGACATTGTTGAATTGGTACAAAAAAAAGGCCGAAATTCTGACGGTTATTTGAACAATTTGTATAATCGTGCATTTTAACTGACAATTGTGAGATTGAAAGAAATCTCGCGATCTTCTTGTTTTTTCGACTCGAGCAATTAATGACGAAAAATTGACCGAGGATATTTACTCGAGCGACCGAACAGGCTCCGGTACGAAATGCCTCATGAATAACGCTTTAAACTTTTGTTCCAAACGCATGCGGCCTCGCAAACGTATTATCAGCCGACACGCTTCTCAAGGTGAGTTTTATGTATCCGCAGGTGCGTCAGCGTCGAATTAAAATTACATTTCGCGAGATGACAATAGTGATTGTTCGCAAGTATCGCATGGTCGATACCACAGCTCCTCGAGAAAAATAAAAGCTTTGGCATTTTTCAATAATACTTGAGCAAGTCACGACTTACCGGTACAAAAATAGATTTCTCGAGACGTTTGTTTCGTGTATCGAGGGTTCTAAAAATAGAACTTCACATTTTTTTTCTCTCGCCAATGGAAATTTTCGAGGATATTTGTCCCGTAGAAATACTTTCTCCTTAGGACCTTACGTTGTTTTTTAACGAAATATCTTGCGTTTATTTTACCAAAAAAATTATTTGGAAATTTCGGTGCTCTTATTGCCGCCGTTCGTTCGTTTGGGGTTTTTATATTCCACTTTTCATTGACTTTTAAATCTTTCGTCGAAGTTTCTTTAACTTCCTCAACATTTTGTTATATTTTTCTTTAGTTTTATTAATTTTTTCAACGCTTTGTTAGTTTTTTAAAAGTTTTATTCATTTTTATCGAACGCTTTTGCTCCACTTTTCTCTTTCAATATCGCAATATGGTTTTTTCGATGACGAGAGCACTGAAAGAGCGTAGGGCAGCCTGAGGATCATGCGCGTGTCCTCGTGCGGCGAACCGAAACCGGAAATAGCCTTCGTCCCAATGCAAACTACCTACGCTGCACTTCACAGTCCCGCGTTGAGTTATTCGAATCGGAGCTCGCACATTTCGAATGAAAAAAAAAACAGTAAATTATTTCGATGGAAAAAGAACTTCTCTCTGTATCATGCTAATTTTTGTTGCCGTTACACGATACCGATTGAGTCTCGATGCAGTAAAAAAAAGGACTGGAGTTCTCCTCGGCCGGAAGTTCGTGAGCGACTATCGGGGCTTCCACTTCCAGAAAAAATCGGACCCCACCAGCCGCTCGGAAAAAAATCGACCTCGCGACTCTGACCGATGATGGTAAATTTTTTTTCTTTTTTTTTCCACGTCCCTAACGAATATTAACAGGGAATAATGCTCGGGAGATACGTGCGAATTTTGCGCGAATCCGTGCAATTTGTCGAGTTTCATTGCCCCGCGCCTTTGATCGTGAGATTGTTTACTCCAGTTGCGTTACCATCCGCGCTGGAAAACTTCATCCCAGGCATTATTAAGCCACGCGAACGGTTGTCCCTAGATTATTGGCTGAAAACTTTTCCGGGTATAGGAAAAAATGCATTTCCCCTATGATTTAAGCTCTTGCGATCATACAGTCTTTCCGTTTTTCTTTTTCTTCGATGTCCATCGAGTCATTGCCCCTCTTCCGACGTGATGTTCTCCCACGAGTATTGCAGAATAAGCGATGAATTTATTTTTACATTCAGTCGCAACAAATGGCAAGCAAAGTCCCGGGGGATGTAATTTCCCGCTACCCTCCATCCCATCTTTCCATCGCTCTCCTTGTACAAACTCAGCTCACCGGGTGTCCCTTACACCGAAATTAAAAAATCGATGTTATTTCTTATATTCTTTCAATGTGTATACAACGTATGCAACGCTTTATTTGTAGTAATAATGTGAACAACAAAAACAATAATGCAGAATCAAGATATTTCATTATATTGACAGTTTCGCAGTTATTTAATAAAATTGATTTACTTATTTACCGTTGCAGAAATATCGACTTGATCGTAATAAATTTAGCAAATGAGTATAGGACAGCATAAAAATCTCTGGATAAACATGGTCTTGAAGTTTACATCGTTGGAATAGCAACGAAAATCCTTTTTCGTATTTTTATTTCCTCATTTTTACTATTTTACGAAATATTTTTTTTTACGTTTAAATTCTTGGATAATAAATTCTACAAAATAAAACCTAAGAAGTAATAAAAATGAGAAAATGAAAATAGAAAAATAAATTTGGTTGCATTCCAACGATGCAAACTTCAAGCCCATGGATAAACTTTGCTCACGAAGGCGCAAGTCTGTTCAACTCTTTTTTCCCGTTTTTGAACACGTTGAAGCTGTCAAAAACGCGACATTCTCGCTTCGTTTTTTGAAGGTGAACATTCACGCTCTAAAATGCTTATTTACTCGTTTTTCCAAAAAGGTCGAAATTGCGGCGCAGAAAAGTGATCCTCCAATTGTTGCGCTTAGTTGTTATAAGATATATATATATATATATACATATATATATATATATATATAATACTGATAATAATAATTATTACACAATAATAATAAATACAAAGCGCGCCCATTTTCCAGGTTCCAATTTTTAAGGTGGTTTTTTGTGAATAAAATTCAGAGAAACAGTCAAAACTTCCGTGTTAGTATTTCACAATTATATTTATACATGATTGAAGTAACATCTTCAAATTTTGCAAAAAATTTATTTGAAATTTTACATGATATTTGATGTTGCACAGGTCAGGTCGCGAAACATTTTTATCATCGGGCGTTGTGATTTCGACTGTCCTCGCCATCTGTAACAGATACTTTTTTTACTTCTATACCTGGCATATGTGATTATCGTTCGGCTCTCCATTTTTTAAATTACTTTAAAATAAATATTATTCCGGGTCACAGGAAACGAAAGAAATCATTCGTTTCAGATGACAAGGACGGCCGCAATCGCAACACCCGAGGATAAAAAAATTTCACATGACCTGCGCAACATCAAACATCATGTACAATTTCGAAAAAAGTGCTTTGAAAAAATTGAAGATCTTACTTCAAACATGTATCATGTGCATGTACACATGTACTTCAAACACGTCAAATATAACTGCAAAATACTAACACTGGAGATTTAACCGTTTCTCTAAATTTAATTCTCAAAAAACCATCACAGTGTAACGGATCGAAAAATAGCTGATTTTCGCGATTTTTTCCGATGGTTGGAATCGGCTAATTAGTCTAATTTTTTTAAATGTCGAATCAAAACCCCCTTGAAGAACAGAAAATAAAGTTTTAAACGTTTATTTTTATTTTTATTTCTTTTAACATTTGTTTAACGATTAAAAATGTTTTCGAAAAAAAGTCCTCACGGTGTACACGGTTGTGGCCGTAAATATTATCCGTAACAAAATTTGTAAAAAGATTATTAATCAGTATGGGAGCCGCTATCTTGCTCCAGAGGTTATTTAAAATCAAAATTTACAGAATGGCGGCGGTTTGAAAATAAAATATCGAATTTAGCCGACTTTTTCGACAGTTTTTCGTTTAAAAAAATATGTAGATTAAAAAAAAAGCTTCCACAGCAAGATGAAGAACGGCGTAAAGAATGTGGTGTCAAAATTTGAGACGAATAGTTCGAAAACTCTTCCTTTGAGAGTGTACACCGTTTTGAAAAACGATATTTCGAAAAAAGCGCGTCTAAAGTTTCGAGTCCGGAATTTTCATGTAAATTGTTTACTTACGAGCAATTGGCGATGCCAGCCTTCATGTTTATAACCGTCTATTCTATAACATACTGATGCAAAAAAAATCCATTTTTTGAAAATGCTACAATGTGATGATTTCTCAATATAATGAACTTAAAATTGAGACATTTGCAGAAATCTATACGAATTTTCGTTTTTTAACGGCACAATGAAGAGCCGCGCGAAGCAGTCCGGTGAATGACCAGGATCGATCGTATCGACCCAATCAAAAATTGTTATCGCAAGCAAACACGAGATCGATATTATCATGCAGAACCGACATATCTTGGACGTACCCGCGGCTTCACTATCTCCGCACTATTGTGCGTAAACCGCGTTAATCTCGGAGCAATTGGACAAAATCAATACTGGGATCGTTTTATTTGCTTCCCAATAATGAACAAATTACGTTATTCCGGTGACTTCGTCGTGCTGTAATTATCACGGGCAACTTCCGTACCGGCAAACGGTCCCAAAGGGGGCAAAAAGCGCGCCCAACATTTCGAAACCTTCGACCGCTTTTAAATTCCTCACGAAGAGCGAAAGAAGTGCCTAAAGGGCTGGGTACAGCTGCGTGATCTAGTCAAACGGGCAAGTCACTGAGAAATGTCACGTCCGCCGAACAAGGGCCCTGGGAAAAATCTTCGTTGGCAGAGGGGCAGGAGAGGGGAGAGGACAAAAAAAAAAGACCGGTTTGAAGGAAAATCTTGCCGACGGAGTGTACGTGTGAATGCAGGCATGGAAGGAACTTTGTGCGTGCCTCGATAAATATTCAGGACGGCTGATATGCCAACAAACGCGTATAAAGGCGTATGGGTAAACCGTGATTTTTTCAGTTAGAGCCGAACGTCGAGTGAAGGATGACGCCTCGGCACAAAATACGCTCGTTTCATATTCATATTACGAGCAGATCGAGTGATATTTCTCTCCTCTTTATTTTAACGTCAATTATTCGTCCTCATTTATTTCACCCTTGACAAAAAATAGTTGCGTTACCATCTAAATAATTCTGATTTCGATGGAGTGCGACAAATGATATTCCACGATCATCGCAAAATATAATTCCACTCGTGCATGCATGCGTGTATTTTTTTCTCTCAAACATTATCAGGCCCATAAGTTCTTATCGGGACGTGATTACGATGGGAATTACGTCCGTCGTTTTCTTCGCAATAATACGGTGACGAATGTTCTTCACGAGTGCTCGGATCAAAAGACCGCGCGTGTGTGGGTGTGCAGTGCGTCAATTGCGAACGAAAAAAAAAATCGTTATTTCGTCACACCGGCGATCGCAATCAGCGGGAATGGAACGCGGTGAATCGTCCGCGAACTGACAAACGTACACATTGTTGTTCCCTCGTTCGGCGTAACGACGCTATTCTCAAACACTCGCGCCCGCCCCCGCGTTACATAAATGGAAGAAAAAAAACGATAATTCAGCGACGAAGCGCGGCTGTCAACCTCGATGATTTATCGGAACCGTTCGATAGCTTTGCGAATCGCCGACCCGCGAGACCTTGAAATAAAAAAAAACTCGGCCAAGGCCCCGAAGAAGTGCTCGCGGTGATTTTCGACGCAGTGCTGCAGAAGGTGGGAACGATTTTTGAACAATTTTCCGAAATATTCTGAACGCCATTTTAAAAGAATGATCGCAAAAGTGACGTGTTAGAAAATAAAAGAAGAAAAAACACAGTATCATCTATCTTTGACCAAATCGTTTTGTTAAAAAATACAATATATATATATATATATATATATACATACGCGTGTATATCGTGCACATAAATTTACATAGATGAACAATGCAAGTTTATAAAAATAACTGCGATCTTATTATCATTTCTGTGAAATAATCGGTCAGGAAAGTGTCTAATTGGAGAAGCAAGTACGAGAATCTGAAAGTGGTAAAAGTGAAATATATACTCGTGGATATATGTGTAGACCATAAGCGTCCTGTAACTATTTTTACGGATGTTGAGTCCCAAATCGCAAATGATGATAAAATTCTGAAAATTTGGTATGTTTTTGTATGAAGTATTTCAGTGGTCGTGTAAAAATTTCACGACAAATAGGAAGCTCGTTATTGAACAATTAACATTCACAAATTAAATTTTCTTTTATGGAAACTGATGTAACTTTGCAATAAGTTTTTTTTTGACCTCTCAATTTTATAATATCTACAATATACTGAAAGCAACGGAAACAAAACGAAGTTTATTGATACATTTTCTTTTATTTCTTTTAAAAATTGTTCTTAACAAAATGTTAATTTTTTAATAACGAGCTTCCTAATCGTCGTGAAATTTTAACACGACCTCTTAAATACTTCATACAAAAACATACCAAATTTTCAGAACTTTCTTGTCATTTTTTATTTCAACCCTTAAGGAGGTTGAGGTAATGATGATAGAACTTTGAAAATTTGGTATGTTTTTACATGAAGTATTCAGGAGATCGTGTGAAAATTTCATGACGATTAAGAAGCTATTTATTGTACAATTAATATTAACATGTTTCATAGGGACTCAACATCCTTAAATCGAGATCTCACTAAACGTCTTCGTCAGTTCGATCGTTTTCCTACGGTCGAAAAAGACAAACCCACATCACTGACAAGCCTAGCGAAAAGAACGAACAGAAGAAGGAACGTCCTTAGAGAGAAAGTACAAAAACCATTGCGTCCGAAGGCTAGGAAGAATAGCCACAAAATTGCCGGAGTGTAAGAATTATTCGAAGACGATGGGTGATTCGGCGAGAAATGGATCAACGTGGACTACGAAAGATCTGCTGATGGATCCTTTCTCGATGACTTGCTTAGCTCTGGTCTGCTTCTACTACTACCTCACGGCGACCTTCGACTTTTGGGCGAAACGCGGTGTACCGTTCAAGAAGCCAACGATACTGTTCGGGAACTTCGGTGATCTCTTGCTTTTCCGCAAATCTCAACCGGAAGGAATAAAGGAGATGTACGATTGGTTCAAGGAGGCGCGTTGTTTCGGCGTTTTCAGGGTGAGATCGCCGATATTGATACTCCGAGATCCGGAGCTGGTGAAGAGCGTGTGCGTCAAGGATTTCGGCTGTTTCACGAACCGTGGAATACCGGTCAACACGAACGAAGCCCTATCCGGCAATCTCTTCAATCTCGAGGGACAAGCATGGCGAGGACTTAGATCCAAGCTGACACCGGCATTTTCGTCGGCCAAGATAAAACGAATGTTTTACCTGTTACTCGAGTGTCAGGAAGAGTTGAGACGATTGATCAGCGCGAGTTGTCAAGGTGACGAGCCCACGGAAGTACGTGAGCTGGCGTCCAAATTCACCATCGACGTAATTGGCAGTTGCGCCTTCGGAATACACATGAACGCCATCAGGGACGACGAGTCGAACGCGTTTCGTAGCATGGCCAGCAAACTCGCGAGGCCCAGCTACAAAACGACACTTTGGCGAATGCTGAGAACCGCGTTACCCAGGATTTATCGGCTACTCGGTGTACAGGTCATCGACCCCAAACTGGCGAGCTTCTTCAAGACAGTCGTGTCGCAGATGGTCGAACAACGGGAAAACGAAACCGGACCCAAGAGGCACGACTTCATGGATCTCTTGATCCAACTAAAGAACGTCGGCAGCCTCGACATTGACCCCGCTGGCGATAAAAATTGCGGCGATTGGCAGAAATCGGCCGATCGCAATGTTATCGGTATGTCTTCAGCCACTGTCTCCAGCACACGGAGACTCGGTTCTTTTATTTGATTCTTCCTCGAAAGGGAGCATCCGTGAATTACGTAACGCAAAATTTCCCAATTTTCGATCGTCAATTATTTTTGTCGTCAATAATTGCGTTTTTTAAAAGAAATAACTAATTATGAAAGGATCGGGTTTATACTCATTTTATGAAGTATATATTCATCTAGTTTTATATCAATTTTTATGAATTGAAAAAAAATAACCCTGGCCACGAAAAAAAATGTCCTTCGAAGGACATTTAGTTTACCTATCACTGCTGTTTATTGGTTTTGAAAGATGGGCCAGGATAATCTTTAGTAATGGGCCGATATTGTGCCGGTTCTCAATTTATAACGGGACAATAATGGGCCGATGTAATTGCTTGTATTTTAGCATTGCCAGTTTTTAAATTGGTAAATATAGTTCAACCATCATGGCTATTTATTGGTTTTAAACGATGGGCCAGGACAGGCTTTAGGGGTGGGCCAATATTGTTCCAGTTTTCAGTTTAGAGCGGAACAGTAATGGGCCAATAATATTTCTCTCTTGTTGGCTTATACGATGGGCCCAATATTGGCCTGATCGTAACATTGGGCAACTCATGGCAACCTCTACATGGGTCATTGTCCCATCGGTATCTTTATGAAAGGTTATCTGTAAATAAAAAGTCAACAATTTATCGATATCTGTACAAATGTAGCTATCGTAATGAGTAGCGGTTTTTTTTTATTTTGGTTTTTTTTTACAAAATGCCGACAGTTTGGACATTTTTTTTCTATCTTCCAGGCCCTTTTTTGTACTCAAGCACTCTTTAAAAATAGTAATGATCAAAATTTAAAAAATCGGCTACGTACAGTCGCTGCGATTACAAAAATGTTTTTAGAAAATTGACAATCGGTTGATAAGTTTTTGAGTCTTTACTGAGACAAGGTCGAAAAAAGTAGTTTCGAGAAAATCGCGATCAAAGTTTTCATTCCGTTTTTCTTGATATAAAGTTATGTTTTTTTTTATAGAATATTGATACTTACAGTAAGGTATCAAGTCGCGGGTGATATGACGGTTTTTCATCTTCATTATATTTCTCAAAATAATGAGTGTTTGCACTCCATCTATTCTGGACGATGGGTTTTAAATTTTAAATATTGAACATGCAGAAATTTTGCTATTTCTGACAGTTCTAAAATCGTGACGTGAGGCAAACCTCGACCCCACCCCCCTAATTGCGTTACGTAATTTATGGACACCACCAAAATGCAATAACGCGATTATATCGTGTTGACAGAACTCAACGACAGTGCCATCGCGGCTCAAGCTTTCGTTTTTTTCGTCGCCGGTAACGAAACCTCCTCCAACACCATCGCCTTCTGTCTCTACGAGCTGGCCCTCCACCGGGAGATTCAGGAAAGAGCCAGGCGCGAAATTCATGATGAAATCGACAAGAGGGACGGTGAACTCACTTACGAGGCGGTTCAGGACATGAAGTACCTCGATATGATCGTTCTCGGTACGTTATCGGTCAAACACCTCGTTTGAGGCATGATATATATTTGAACGGGAAAAAAATGCACAATTTCTGAGGGATTTTTTAAACCGAGAAATAATTATTTTACATTTATCAAACGGCGTTGACGGGTGGTAACGTTTGAGGTTTTGCGAATTTCGCTTTGACACTTTGGGAAAACATTCTACACATATAGTTCTAACGTTTAAAGAAAAAAAAGAATTCGGCTTTTTGATCGTCGTAAATCGCCTTAAGGGGAGGTCACCTGAGTAAACGGCGAGAAAAACAGGTAAACTTCGGGAATTTTTATCTCAAAAACTAATGTTTCGATCGGATGCGGTTTCTTTTTATTGGAGAATATGTACACTGAGATATGTTTAGGGATTTTTTAAAATAAATTCGTTGACTGGAAGCGTCGAGAAATGTTGATTTTTTTGTAAACGCGTTTTTGTAAAGTTGCATTTTCTTCATTTTAGTTACTGTCAAATACAAACTATACATGTTCGAAAGGAAAAAAAATGGATTTCTTTTTAAATCAAAGCCTACGGGAAGCTCGACTGTACTGCTGTAACACTCTGCCACAGCTCCGCCGTTTTTATGATAGATAAATGAAAAAATATTGTTCTGTTCGCTTGAATATACTATTAAAGTTTGCCTACAGTTTGATAAATGTAGAATAGTTATTTGTTTGTTTAAAAAATCCCTCAAAACTGCTTTGTTTTTTCCGTCTAAATGTATTTACTGCCTGAATATCTATACACCTCAATATGTTTAAGAAACAACCTATGCTTCATTTATCACGAATACCGTTTTCCCCCAGTCTCCAATATTTTATCCTCGTTGAGAACCAATTCGATCTGTCTTTTAAATGTAACAGAAACTTTGAGAAAGTATCCGCCGGCTCCGCTCTTATCAAGGAGATGCGAGTATTCATACAGGATACCCGGTACTGAGGTAGAATTACCGGCGGGCATGCGGGTCGTGATACCGATTTACGGTCTCCATCACGATCCCGAATATTACCCCGCCCCGGAAACTTTCGACCCGGAAAGATTCGCCGAGGAGAACAAGAGCTCGAGGCGGCCCTACACGTATCTGCCGTTCGGCGATGGTCCGCGAAATTGCATCGGTAAGTAAACACAAATTTGGACACGATAATCGTTACGTCACACGATATACGTGCTCGAGTGCAATTCGTCTCCTCAAGGAGTTTCGGGACAATTGACACTTTTGTATGTCCTCATATCGGTCATTGTTATATTGTTTGATAATTTTTCCCCAAGAATCAATGAAAATGTCAAACATTCGACAAAACTTTCTCGATTTGTGGCAGAAAATGTCTGCGCGAAATTCGATTTTGGGCTGCTTCAAAGGCACGCTCCGATTTATTATGCGATGTGTTACCATTTGATTGAAATGTATACAGTAAAGTCTTTGTCATATATCGAAGGCACCCTCTGAATTTAAAATCGATCGTCTACAGTCTACATCGTTTCTATAAAATTTACAATTAAAGAAAGACACAAGAAGCCTACGCTTATCGCTCAATGGCAGTTTTACGACCGAAATAGTGTGAGAAAATGTTTCAAATGTTACGAAAAACTGTCAAATCACTCAGTACACAATGACACTGATGACGAAATTGTTATAATGTACTATGTGAAAAACTGTCAGAACAGTCAGTGCGTTATGACAATTTCTTCTCCCTCTACATTATGGCATTAGGCCTCTGCCTATAAAAAGTATTTCTCCAATTCTGTATTTCATACAAACGGTGTAGACGATCGATTTGAAATGTAGAAGGTGCATTCGGTATTACGAAGAATTTACTGTATAAATTTGAATCAAGTGGTAACAGATCGTCAATAGTCACGAAGCTCCTTAATTATCGCAGGAATACGTTTCGCCCTGCTGCAAACTAAAATGGGCATAATATCGTTCCTGAGGGATCACCGGCTCGAGGTGTGCGAAAAAACAACAATTCCCATGAAGTTCAGCAGGCGGAGTCTCGTGACCTCGAGCGAAGGAGGTTTTTGGTTGAAAATAAAAAACCTACGCTAAAATTGCAACTACGGCAACACCCCAAGCTACGTAAGTTACGTGTTTTGTAAATACTTCCCATACACGAATTTTACGCAAGTCGAATTGGTCAATTATTACCCATATTGTTTTTTAAAAAGGAGGCATGCAGCAGTATCGACACTTATCGCAATATCGACTCAGAAAACTGATATCAATCAATTTCTTAAAAAACGCTTTTAGAGGGCCGAAGCGATGTATCACATGTCGCGAAATAACGACGCGGTCACGCCGGTATTGCAGAATTCGTAGTTTTCGATTACAAGCCGCCGGAAACTACCGCCAGATGTCGCAGCAACCGTCTGCTACTCACACTACGGCAAAGAGCAGAGGCCTGAGAGGCCCAATAGACGACGATTCCAGCAAGTCCCTATGTGATGCGTGTACATGTGTGCACGTTTACCATGCCGCGACGCCGCCAGTGGGGAAACTGATGCACTAGATTTTTAGGATCGTCGATAATATTACGAGCTCCGTTGGTACAATTTTCCTAGTTTATGTAAAGAAAACTAAATCCCATTTCCTCTGTCATTTTTTCATCAAATCAGTCGAAACAACGTTTAAAAGATTTTTTTTTCACAGCCTAACGGTCTTGAAATGTACATGAATTCGGAGCATCATTTGGTAATTCTCAATTCATGCTATGGTAACTACAATCTGTAAAGTTTTGTCAAAACTTGGGAAAGCGTCGACCGTCGGACTCTTTCTGCAATATCGCATGTGCGCAATAAACTTGATCTCAATTGATTGTATCGTTTAGTCGAAAGTAGGGTTAAAAATTTCGAAGTTCTCGGAGCCTGTGGTCAAAAACAGACAACGTTGCCCTGCACTTATGTACAACAAAAAGGGACAGCCACGGTGAGCTGCCACCATTTTTATACGCGCTTGTCGTTTCCCAAATTTCTTTATCTCTAATTTCGACATTTCTTTTACGTATCTGCTAATTTATGTAAGTCCGGTGTTACGTAACTCGAGGCGTTGATGTACGCATGAATCACATTACATTGGTAAAATGTCATTAGATTTTCGATTCAGAGTTAAAAAATGACAAATAAAAGGTGAACTTACCGTATAAAGTCCACGGCGTGGTCTACAGCAGGTTGAAAATTTTGTTATTACTAGGCATCTAGACGTTGTCGCGTCTCTCGATGTGTAAATGAGTGTTCTTCGTTTCTTCTCTAATAATATATATTTGGACTTACCTAACCTCGTTTTCTCGAGCTAATTTTCATATTTCGCACTGCACTTACCTTTTATTCAATAAACGTGTTTATGTCTAAGAAAAGTGTACAATGGAGGAAATAAAAATGCGGGTATTCGTTGAATCAGTCATATTTATAATGTTACTACGTATGTACAATGTTTATCGGCGGTATCCAAAATGTACGTTCTCTCAGATACGCACCGATGCTCGACATAAAAAAATATTAATGCGGAGATATACATACTTATTCATATTGCTAAGATAGTTACGTCGAATCTGCAACGGCTGTACCTGGCTGCGGCACTTTGTGGTTCGGCCGAGAAACGAAAGGAAAAAAGAAGAAAGGTACGAGATAAAAACGCCTCGCTGGCCCGATTCCCGATGTCAGTCGTTGTTCGTTAGAGTCGCCACGTGCGTGCCGTTAGCTATGCCTGATTCGATCTTCTACTGCGCCGCGACGAGCTCGAGAACAACGGACGCGGCTTGTAAAGGTCGTCGCTCGTGTAACGTTGGTTGCTGCCTCTCGGTCGACTGTGAATCACATTATTCTCCTAATTACTACTATCGATCGTTGACTCCCCGATTTATTTGAAGAATTCACGAGCTGACGTTTTAGTATTTTCTACTAGCAATCATTCATAGTCGATAGGTTAAGCTTTCATTGCTAGTCACTATTGTAGAATGATAAATATCGATGTTATTTATGTAAAATAGTCATAATGCGCAATAAATGAATTTTCGGAACAAAAGAATTAATTTTTTTAGTAGGATCGAACTGTGCATTATTGATATGCAATGCATTTTTTTAGAGCACCTAACTTTATTTTTGAATTTAAGCAATGAAAATTCCTCGATAATTTTTATGGGTGCTTACTTGAAGATCTACAATGGAAATGTGCAAAAAAATATCTGGCATTTTAGTGAAAACAAGGAAATATAAATATAAATGAGAATCTCGGCTGCATTCCGACGATACAAACGCAGACCCCATTTTTTAAACATCTGATATATCAAATAAAATGTCAATGCTAACGTATCGTTTCTGTCTTGTTTTTACGAGCAAACGTTTTCTTATTACTTATATTGAATGGATGTCTTAATTCTTGTACTGCTACTTTGATATTATGATTTTACATACATATTTTTGTATATTATAATCATATAATAATTATTTAATTGAACCTGTTCTAATATGAAATAATATACCAAATTTACCCTCAATTATTTCATTTTATAAATTCAACTGATATCTGATTATAGTAGGATTATAATATTAGTATATATTATGATAGTAGTATTATTGCTGCATTTTCTAAAAGGATTAGGCTACGGAGATATTTTTTTAAATCATTGGTCGCTTGTCGCGACTCAGATTGAAGCGGAAGGTCCAATATATGGTGCAGGAGTCGCTAATTGAAGGTCAACTTATCGTTACGATTAGACTGCTAGTAAAACTTTGAACGTGTTTGTCTCGAAACCATGTTTTCCAAAACGGTGTACACGATTTCAAGACATCTAATCAACGCAGTGACGTGCAATTTGGTACAGTTATGCAACGTAATAGTAGTTTGGTATTGACACACGTTTTTCTGCTTAACATTTTTCTTCATCAGTAATTAACAATAATATCATTTTTTCTCGTGAAATCGAAAGAAAAATTCAAGAAAAATTGTTTGATAATTGAAACACGATAACAAAAACAAGCTCGTTTTTTTTCCAGTTCAACCGGGCAGCCAAAATCAAGTACACCGTTGAGCCGGTCACGTTCAAAGGTCGTATGTTTAAAAAAAATATACATATAGATATACCTTTTTTCATCTTTGAGGGAGTTTGTCGGAGCTTTCTCGCTGGTGGCGGATACGTCGCTTTCCGGGCTGAGCGGCATCACGAAATTTTCACCGTTCGACAAGCTCTGCTGTTGGCTGCACAGGGTCGCGTTATTCTTCTGTTTCTTCGGTCTGCCGATTTTCCGCTTTTTCAGGCTATTGCCGGTGCCCTCGTGATCGGACACGGGTTCGATATTTTTGTGCGCGTCGTTGTTGTTGTTCGCGTTGTTCAAGAGTATATCCGTAAGGGGACTGGTGGAGTATTTGCGTTTGGGTTTCGGTGGTGCCATTGACTTCGAGAGAGACGAGACGATTTCGTTCGGCACTTCCGGTTGATGTTCCTCGCCCGAGGACTCGCCGCTCTCGAGGCTCTTCAGGAACCTGGAAAATCTCTCCAGTCTCTCGTTGTCGCAAACGAAGTACAAACACGGTGCCTCGTCCTCGCTCAAACACGAGGCGTTATCCTCGTCCATCGGAGCACCGAAATCCTTCGCTGGTTTGATCTTGACCTCGCCACGCGCAATTCTCCCTGGACTTACGACTTCCGGTGCGTTCATTTTGCTTGTCACTGACGTTTTCTCGTCTTCCGGTGTTTCAACGTCAAGCTTCGTTTTCTTTCCGAGTGGTGCCTCGGCTTTCGCTTTTTTCTCTACTGCTCCGATTTTCAGCTTCTTTCCCACCGTCCCATCAATTTCGCGATCCTTCTCACGTACGTCCTGCGCTTCGACCCTTCCCTCGACCATTGTGTGCACCATTCGCGTATTTCCTTCGACCTTCTCCATTTCCCATTCGTCCTCGACGCCCTTCTCCTTCCCGCCCCTTTCTTCAACCTTTCCCCGCACTCCCGAGGCTTCCTCAGGAACTCGTTCGACGTCCGAGCTCCCCGGCAGGATTTCCGCGAGTTGAGTGCCCTCCGGATGAGTTTCTTCGCCGGTTGTCCTCTCGTCGTTGCCCCCGGCATATTCGGGAGTCTCGATCTTTTCGTCCTTCCTCTCGACCGGAACGGCAGAGTTTTCCCTGAGGTTCTCGGACGAGTCTTCGGTTCCGGGGAGTTTCGACCTCGAAGACTCTGGAACGGCCGACTCCTCGAGCTTCTCCCCGTTTTCTCGCTCGAGCGAGACTCTCGGCTTCGTCGGGCGTTCCTTCGTCTCGTCCAGTCTGTTGTCGCAGATCATCTCCTGGAGCGATCGTCTGATCGACGTTTCCATCTCCGACAGGCTCGTGATCGCCTCGAGAGGCTTAGCCATCAGATCGCTCGTGAATATTGCCTCGGCGCCGAGAATAATGCGCGACCTTTCCTCGAGGGTGAATTCGCTGCGTACCTCGGGATAGGGCTCGTCGTATTCCTCGTCGCGTACCTCGATAATCTGAACACGTTCCTCGTCGGGTACGAGGGGCAGCTCGTCGTTCTTGACGATGATCCGCGGCGTCTCGACGTTCTCCTCGTTCTTCTCGCTCTCGACTCGCCTCCTCAACTCGTCCCTCTCCATCCTCCGTCGTACCTTCATCAGTCTTTTGGCCTCTTGGAAGTTTTTAGCGAACTTTGGCTTCTTCGCGAACGCCTCGGTGTTCTCGTTGGCCAGAGGGCGCTTTTTGATCGGCAGGCACGTAGTTTCGTCCGAGCCGAGCTCGAGTGTCCCGTTCGAAGATTCCTCGTCGTTCGACGACTCGGTGGCCTCCGGGATTTTCCCCACTTCCGGTTTCTTCGAGTCGAGACAAATCGCCTGGGTTTGCTTCTCCTCCACGCTGTCGGACGTTTCGCAGCTCGAGTTGCTGCTCGGTGTCGCGGTCTCCTTGGGCAGGCTCGACGCGACGGACTTGCTCGCGCTCGGCGGGCCCGAGTTGTTTTTCTGCGAGGTCCTGCCGTTCGAGCCGTTCGAGCCGTCGCGATCGGTCGATCGTCTGTCGTCCGGATTCCTTCGGAGGCTCGAGTGATCGTCCTTGACCTTGGACTTTTTGTCCTCCCGACGTTTCTTCTCGGCCTCGCCCTTCGTCTCTCTCTTGCCGCCTTCGCTGTTCCTGCTCGAACCGCCCCTCGACGACTTTCCCGTGCTCTTCTGCCGCCTCTCCGAGTCCTGCCTCGTCTCGGACTTTTCGCTCTTCTCGTCCTTGTCCGTTCTGGCGGACCTCTTGGGTTCGATCTTCTCGCAGGAGTCCGAACCTCCGTGGCTGTTCCTCGGCTCCTTGGCGCGTTTCCCCTCGTCGCCACGTTTGCCCCGGGATTCGCTTCGCGAGGTTTTACCCTCGGACCTCGGGGATTTGCCGTCGGTGCGACGGGCCTTGGCGCTCTTCGACGAATCCCTGGAGTCTCTTTTGACCTCGCGCGACGAATCTCCCTTGGTATCCCGGTCCTTCGTGTCCCTGCTGCTCGGCTCCCGACCGCCGAGTTTCTCCGTAAGTTCCTTCCGCTCTCGCAGCTCCCGGATCTTCTCCTTGTACATGTCCTTGAGGTCCTTGGACTCTTTGCCAGTCTCCTTTCTCTCGGGCTCCCGCGGCTCCTTGAGCTTGGCAGCGGGATCGCGGGCCTTGTCGGCGCTGTCGCGCGACGATTCCGATCGCTCCTTCGTCCTCTTGACCGTCTCGCTCCTCGGCTCGGACCTCCGCGTGTCCTCCGCTGCCTTGTCCCTCTTGGTATCCCGTGAACTTTTGGATCTCGCGGCCTCGCGAATCTTCTCCCTCGGTTCCTTGACGCTCGCGTCCGAGGCGTCCCGCGACGTCTCCTTCGTCGAGACGCTCCTCCGCGCGGCTTTTATCTCGTCCTTGATCGCCTCCTGACTCGTCCTACCGGCCGTCTCTTTGCTCCTGCTGCTGCTGCTGCCGCCGCTGCTCGCCTCGAATTCACGAATCGCCCGGAAATTCTCCCTCGCGTATTTGCCCTCGGACTTGTCGTCCTTCGGGACGTCCGAGAGCGGGGTCGAGGCGTGATTCGACGAGCCGAAATCCGTGACGATCGAGAGACGCGAGTCCGACGAGACCTTGCTCAGCTGAGAGTCCTGATTGCTGAAGTCCATGTTGTCGCGCGACGTCTCGTTCGAGAAGTCCGGTGTGCGGGAACGATGACTCGTCAGCTCGGATATGCCGGAGAGATGAGAATCGTTGGAGACGTTGGACTCGTTGAGATTCATTATGTCGATCGGCTCGAACGTCGGACTGTCCTCCTCCTCCTCCTCCGTCTTGTCCTCCGTCTTCGCCGAGCAGTTCAGGCTCTGATCCGCCACGGCGGATGTCTTAGTCGACGACCTCTCCTCCTCGGCCGCCGCCTCCTCCTCCTCATCCACCGAGACTCTCTCCAGCCTACCTTTGTTCCTGCCCTCCTCCGCGACCGACGCATCCTCCGTCCTCCTCGGCATCGACACCCCCAAGTTGGCGTCCATCGAATCCAGCGACACGTCCTTCAGACTGTTCTTGTCCGACTCCGGCGATACCGGGTCCAAGTCCTTCGGCAACAGATCCTTCAAACGGCACGGACCGTTCCTCTCCCTGCTCGTCTTCGGCCTCTCCAGACCCAAAAACTTGTACACCACGTCCTCTATCTGCGGCATGAAGACCGAATACACCTTCGGATTCACCACCTGGTCCACTATCCGCTCCACGCCCGCGTCCAGGTACGGCGCCTCGTGTATGTGCTTTCTCAACGTCTCCCTCAGCTGATTCTTGTTCAGATCCGCCCTCCATACTTGCTTGCTCAGAAACGAGTTCACCGAACTCTCCACTCGCGTACGCAAGTTCTGGTACGCCGGCTGAAAATGCGATTACCCCCGTTCAAATATTTAACAAGCGACGAGTCGATTTTTATCTGCGGTCCGTTACGGTTTTACCTTTTGACGCGTGGCCGATCTTCCGGGGGAGAAAAACTTTCGAAGAACACGATTCTTGTTTTGTGTTTAATGACGGTTTTTTTTCTCGAAATATCGAAGGAAAATACGATTTGAATTTGGGTATTGAAAATTGTGAAATAATGTGCAATGCTGCGGTAATACGGAGAAACGTGAAATAATGCGCGATTGCCTATCAGCCGAAAATTCGATTTTTACACGTGTGTTGTAACGATTAATTTTCCCATGACGAGTTCCGATACTCGATGAGAGAGATAGAAGAACAAATGTTCTGCAGATAGAGCGTAAAGATTATCTGAATTTTTCTCGCACGGAATTCCTTGTTCGGTGGAACACAAAGGAATTTGAGGTTAGGTGTAGGAGTGAGGGATAAACGCGAGGTAGCGGGGCGTGTGTCGACGGAAATGGTTAAATGAAAGGTACAGCGGTAAATCAAAAGCGTTGTCGCATCGTCAATCATTGACGCGTTTTCGAAATAATTGCGTTTTGGCTGGAATTGACGTTTACCTTGGTATCAACATCGGCGATGCATTCCTTTCGGAATTGATCGAAAATTCCCTGAGACTTGACCTCACCGACGATGTGATCGACCAAACACGGATCACCGGCGAGAAGCGTATTTCCCAAGCCTAAATCCATTTTCGTTGCCCTTGGCGATTTTCAAGAATTATTTTTCGACTTTATCGAACGAAAAAAACATCACCAATACGGAGAATCAAACGTCAGGAAACGCGATAACGTGAGGCACTGAGGCGCCATTTGCAATTTCTTCAGAGTGCGCTAGTGGCGAACGCGCGACCACAGCGCCGCCAATCTCTGCGGAATATGCGAAAACTGCGGTGAGTATTTTCAAAATTATTGTGACTTATCTTATCGACACATATACGGACTTTTCAAAAATATTTTGAGCAGAGAATATTTGCCAAAAATTACGTGATACTTGCTGTGATATATAGTGGTATTTTCTGTATCGTTTCGGGTACTTTTATTTTGAGGGCGAAGAAAATGTGATCTGTTACCCTCTTATGATAACATATCTCTTGTAGGTAAGAGCCCTGAGCGTGGGTAAGAAATGTCCAGAGAGTCGAAAGATGAGACATTTTCAGCGATTTGCATTACGGAGAAAAAAGAACGATTCTATTGTAGATATTTATTATGAGACAAAATGTACTGTCCTCATTTACTATCCATTACCTTCCTCCGTGAAAGAAGGCAGTTTCCTTGCCCACCGAGCAGCACGGTCGGTAAGTTACCTCAAGGGGTCACTGTCACAACTTTTAAACTCGTCCGAAAAAAATCGTAAAATTCGAAACATGCGATAAAATGTTGTCTAAATAATTAACAAGTATGAGATAAAGTGACAAGTAAACGACTAAATATAACATTACCTGGAACAAGTCGAAGTTTACAGGTTTTGGCTCTCAAATAAAAATTCAACCTCCAACACAGCTGCATGTGGTAAACGGACGTAAACGATCTAACCGATATCGCGAGTGATGTCCGAGGGCGTGCACCGATTAGACAGCGGTTAACCTCCCCGAGAGCCACACGCAGTGTGTCTAAGCGAAGCTACATTGTGTTGCCCCGTCCATGTCATTTTGCCTCCCAATGGAAGATTTGCACTCGGATGCTGTCCTGGCCCCGTTCCTTGCGCCGCATCTGCGTGGCAAGCGCAAAGGGCCAAATTCCCTTCGCCGTGAAGCATCGATTAGACCGAAATGCTCGAAATCGAAGCTACATACGATTCAACTCTGATTTCCAGGTCAATTGATGCTATATCAAATGCACGTAATATGCCAGGCTTCCTTGCCGTTTAGTCAGTTACAACAGGGCATCGTTAATTCGAAGAAACGCTACTGGAATTTTCAATTACCGGAATCGATCGATTTCGGATGCGAGTTTTCCCGCTTCTTTTCTTGTTATTATTGAAAAAGTAGGGCACAGTGGTATTCTTGCCATCATTACACGTTCGCTGTAAAAACTCCGTCGAAATCCATCCGCAAGTTTTTGAAAAAATCGTGTTTAAACTTTCGAGGTGTGATAACCTCAAAATCAGAGTGCGACCTCGTTATAAGACCGAGTGTTCAAAAGAGCTGCTAGGAAATGTGGAGTGGGAGGGTCGGGAAACTGAATCTGTCGCTTTGTTTTTCGGTGCCCTGATGTTTATCGTTTTTGTAGGTTATGTCAGTCACATCCGTGATTTTCTTAAAATACTTTTATTAACATTTTCAGGCATATAGCACATGGTCATACTTTATTCATGATTTTTTTCGATCAATATATTATCTGCGACATTCTTCTCTCTGCCTCTCTCTCTCTCTCTCTCTCTCCCTCTCTCTCTTTGTCTCTCTCATACACACACACACACACAAACACACGTGTATTGATGCACGTCCGTATCACGATGATTCAGTCAGGTTTTTTGGTTCTTTGCAGGCCACAAGTTTGTTACCCGAAGAGATAAAATTGTTCACTGAGCCTCATTGATACAATTAAACATATTTTTCAACCTTTTTTTTAAATCAATTACAAAACACGTGTTCGTTATATCATCGCCTGAATGCAATATGTCACGCGGTACTTTGTCTATGTCACCGCTCGTCGGCAGCTGCGAACGGCCATTTTGAAATACTCGCCGGACATTTTCTCTTCCTCGAGTCATTATGTTCCTCGAGCAGGTACCGTCGCACTTCTCGAGAATTCTCATGAGATACACGGACACAGACTTTTACGATGATTTTAAGTCGCCGTTTTGTATTTTGATTAAATTTACACTCATTTTGGATCCAATACGTTAGCATCGCGATTATTATTCTCACCGGGAAGATGCAGCGACACGAGTTAACATGGCTGACCAAAATTGATTTTTAAGAAGAATTTCAACCGAAGAATCGCGGACTGATAGATCGGACAAAAATATCGAATACGTTGAATGAACACAATTTTTCATATCCAAATAAGCGCGAAATATTTATTTGTCCTGCCGCATTAATTTCTTAGTCAAAATACGAAACAGATGATAAACAATTGTAAAATGATCGCCTTGATAATAATAACGATGATGATAATAAGCCGACACATGCAAACTTTTTACGTTTTCGATTTTTTACGGGCGGCGAGTCACTTTCCGGCGGCCATATTGAATAGTCCAAAACTCGGCCACCAGGGTGTCGCGTGCTGCACGAGTCTTCCAAATCGCCTTGTATATAACGAAGGCATCATACCTCTCTGAGATGATCTCCATCTCACCGACGATTAAAAACAAAAATATCGTGTCTTCCGTCGAAAAGCTTTGTCGTTGCGTTAATGATTGTTCTACACGGACGCGGAGTGATAACAAATACGTTGCTCGATACTCGTAATGTGCGCAAGGCTTTTCGGTATCGAGTCGAGCCATCAATTGTCTTCGCAGATATTTCCCTATTCTCACGCTCTCTATCGTTCATTCGATGTTGAAAAAAAAGGACTATTTAACCGAGCCGAGAAACACTAGTTTCGAAAAAATATTATAAGAATATGCGGTCATGTTTTTTCTCGTACATACATTATGCGTTAACAAAGCTCGATCCACTTTCACTATTGTTTTATTTACAAACGAGCTTTCTATTTCAGCGAGGAACGTACAGCATACTATGCTACAATACACATTTCCATTATACGCCTAAGTGAGACCACACGTTTTTTTTTTCTTCTGTTTTTCTTCAATTGCTCCATTTTTTTCATCGTTTATGTACAAAATGATTGCTACATTACGCAACGCGACAGACGCATGGTTCGCGCGAGAGATTATTTCAATTAGTGAGTCAATCAGCGAAACATTTTATTGCTCTTTCTCTCGTTATCGTTACTTTTGTTTCACTTTCCCCGGACACACGTACTTTTGTATCCTTGTTTTTTTAATATACATATATACGTATTGGTCATTTTATGATTATCATTAACATAAATAATGTCTCCGTACACGTTATCGTAAGTGGCTGATTCAAATTGTAGAGTGTCTGTGGTTTGATGCGGTTCGGCACTTTTAATGACTCACTCAAAAAAAAAATTATAATGCTGTCTGGGGAAATTGGCACTAGAAAATTTATGCAATTTTTTACAAGCAAGCTTTAACTCCACAGTTAAACCCAAACGAGTCGTAATTGAACGATTAAATATTTTTTGTGGTATAGCACCGTTCTTTTTCATTCGCGATCCGTCCACCAGGTGGCGAGGCCGCAAAAACGGCTGTGAAACTCGAGCCAAATTGTCGGCGAATTTTTCGCGTTATTAGAAATTGTCGCTTGACATCAGCGCGAATTAATAACGAGGAGGAGACAACGATAAATTTTCTCCAGCCGGATATATCTCTGTATAGGTAAATTTAAGAGCTTTCGATACTCCCTCGCTCTCCTCGTCGTTTCTTTATTGCCTCAATTCTGCGGGCTTCCTATCTCGCTCGCTCTCTCCATCCCTCTCGCTGCCCCATTAATACTCTTTCCCATTTTAGAGAGCACTGATTGTACCGGAAGTTCTCGAGGTTCCTCCGCCAGCATCCGAGAAGTCTTTCCAACAACATTCCGAGTGGCGGAAACTCACCGACGAGTCAAAAAGTCTCGAGGGGAAAAAAAAGGAAGTAAACGAAAACATCGAGTTACCCGAGAGTTGCGAAGCAATTTTACAATTATTTCGTTGAGCCAAATAGCCCGATGGTTTCGGGGTTTAAAAAAATAGGACGAACAATTGGTGCACAGGCTTCATGGAAAGTGTAAAAAAATTAAAGGGTACACTGTACAAAGGGCTGGGCCGGAAACGATCTTTTTCGTAACGTACTGAGGATTATTGAGGTTACCGTGCATGACGATGAAAAATTCCATTGTTTTTGACATCAACCAGCTAACCTTTGTTTTACAGGTACCAAACCCCCCCCCCCCCCGTTCTAGCTGGTTCGAAGCATCTCCTAAGCTAATTTGGAAAAAAAAAACAATTTTTTGAAAATTTTACAGTGGTGGTACCCCTTAAAGGGTGTTCTCACTTTAGACGCTAAAAAAGGCTATTTTCGTGAATTTTTTGATAGGTTTGTATTATAGATATTGATATAAAAGTTGTTACACTTAAGGCGTTAAGCCACAGTAACGGGTATAAAATCATGTGCGAATTCAACAATGTTTTTCGTATGAAAAAGTGATTCATTCATGAAATTAATTACACATCTATTTAGTATGAATATCAAGCTGTTAGCATTTTTTTTCTTTCGATGTACAAAATGGACGGCTACTAATATTTTGTTTGTAATCTTTTTTTTAGGCGTTCCGCGGCGTGACATTTAGCATCCACAATTTTTATCTAGAACAAAAAACAAAAATTCTCGTCAATTTACAATAGAATACCTAGAGAAGTGCGTACGGAATTTAAAAAATATTGTTCCATTCAAAAGTTGTAGGTATTTGAACTTAAGAAATGAATTTTCAGTAAAAAATTTTGTTATAACTGCTCATAAAATGAAAAGTTTTCGATTAATCAGAAATTCCGTACGTATTTTTCTGCACAATGCAATTAGGAACATAACTTTCAAATTTGAAGTAAATCGAGTGAAAATTGTTGAAGTTATTTGTCACTCCAATTGGAAAAAAGCTGTTTCGAGAAGTTTCGAGTAGTCGGCCATTTTGTACATCGAAAAAAAATTCTAACAGCTTGATATTCATACTAAATAGATGTGTAATTGATTTTATGAGTGAATTACTTTTTCATACGAAACAATGGCTAAATTCGCACATGATTTTATACCCGTTACTATGGTCTAAGGCCTCAATAAATATACTTTCGAAATACATTTTTTTTAATTTTGATTTATTTAAGTCACTATCTATAGACGGCAATGGTAGTTAAAGTAATGTCCTAAAAAATTGTATCGATTGATTGCTATATAGCGCATATCATACGATTTTTTATAGATGCAATAATAACAAAATGGTGGACATTTTTTTAAAAAACAATAAAACAGTGTTTTTCACCGTTTTTGGCCCCAAAAAAATCGTAAATATCAACATTTACAAACATCTTTGACACGCGCTATAGCTACAGTTGTAAAGAATATGTGGTTAAAATTTCACAAGCATTGGTTCAGTGGTGTCGAAGATTTTATCAACAAGCCGTCGAAAAACGTTGTTTCAAGAAAAACGCGGTTAAAGTTTGTTTGGGTATACATAAATGCATAAAAAAAATGTTTACAAAATGTTAATATAAATACATAAGAATCAAACATATACATACAAAAAAAAATACATAAGAATCAAACATATCCATACAAAAAAATACATAAAAATTTAATATAAATACAACAAAAATGAATACATAAGACATTTTGTTATGTATTCCGAAAGTGTATTTGTTAAGTGTAACAACTTTTATATCAATATCTAAAATCTAAACCTATCCACAGAAATCATGATAATATACTTTTTTTAGCGTCCAAAGTGAGAAGACCCCTTAAGGATGTTGAGTCCCAAATCGCAAATGATGATAAAATTCTGAAAATTTGGTATGTTTTTGTATGAAGTATTTCAGAGGTCGTGTAAAAATTTCACGACAATTAGGAAGCTCGTTATTGAACAATTAACATTCACAAATTAAATGCTGTCTTATGGAAACTGATGTAACTTTGCAATAAGTTTTTTTTTGACCTCTCAATTTTGTAATATCTACAATATACTGAAAGCAACGGAAACAAAACGAAGTTTATTGATAATTTTTTTTAATTTCTTTTAAAAATTGTTCTTAACAAAATGTTAATTTTTTAATAACGAGCTTCCTCATCGTCGTGAAATTTTAACACGACCTCTTAAATACTTCATACAAAAACATACCAAATTTTCAGAATTTTCTTATCATTTTTTATTTCAACCCTTAAGGAGGTTGAAGTAATGATGATAGAATTCGGAAAATTTTGTATGTTTTTACATGAAGTATTCAGGAGGTCGTGTAAAAATTTCATGACGATTAAGAAGCTATTTATTGAACAATAAACATTAACATGTTTCATAGGGACTCAACATCCTTAATTCGACGATTCCAATTTCACGAAAAAAAAAAAAAGCAAAAAAGAACAGCGCGTCACAGTTCTTGCAATTATTTCGCCTCTACGGCGAATAATGTCGTCGAAATGCGTTCTACGTTCGAGAATAAACTTGCGTTCGAAAATTTGTGATGATAGTGTGTGGGAGCGTGTGGCGATACGAGGCCGGCAAAGTTTTACGTTCAGATACAAGCCTCGAGATGGGCGTTGGTCATTTCGCTGGTTCTTAGCTGATTGTTTACGTGCAACTCGGAGGATGCATTGCTGTGCACGAGATCCTGCTTTCTATTGACCTGTCGTAGATCCCTGACTGGTCCAATCGCGGCGCAACAGCTCTCGAGTGTCTTGCGAAAAGCAGCGCGAAATTCACGATTGAAGTAGGCGTAAATGAGGGGGTTGAGAGCGCTGTTGAAGTAGCCAACCCAGAATACCGCTGCAACCACGATGTTTCCACTCTGGCACGTGTCGCACAGCGCCGTTATCAAGTACCTGCGAACAATACCGGAAAAAAAAATAAAAAAAAGTGCGACTGCTTCTCATTAGCCTTTCCTTTCACTATTTTATTTCGCCGGATACTCTTCACCTCTGTTGCGAACAAGTATCGTGAAATGGGGTTAAATTGACACTAAGGGTAACTTTGACAGTTACCCTACTTTACTCCCTACTTTAAGGGAGCGCCGAAATATGGGTTGAATGTGTGCGCAGAGAGCCCCTTTTCTATTGTTGCTCAAATTTGTTGTTCAAGTTTATTATAATGTTGCTAAAGTTGATCATAATGGTGCTCACGTTGATTTTCATCTCAATGATAATTGTAAGTCTGATTAAGGCCTCGCAGGCAACAGTAACGGGTATAAAATCATGTGCGAATTTAACAATTATTCTTCGTATGAAAAAGTGATTCACTCATAAAATTGATTACACATTTATTTAGCATGAATATTAAGCTGTTAGAAAAAATATATTTTTTTTTTCGATGTACAAAATGGTCGACTACTCGAAACTTCTCGAAGCAGCTTTTTTCCAATTGGCGTGACAAATAACTTCAACAATTTTCACTCGATTTACTTCAAATTTAAAAGTTATGTTCCTATAATTGCATTTCGCAGAGAAGTACCTACGGAATTTCTGATTAATCGAATACTTTTCATTTTATGAGCAGTTATAACGAAATTTTTCACTGAAAATTCATTTCTTAAGTGCAAATACCTACAACTTTTGACCGAAACAATATTTTTTAAATTCCTACGTATTTCTCTAGGTATTCTAATGTAGATTGACGAGAATTTTTGTTTTTTGTTCTAGGTCAACAAATCGTGGATGCTAAATGTCACGCCGCGGAGCGCCTCAAAAAAAGATAACAAAAGACAATATTAGTAGTCAGCCATTTTGTATACATCGGAAAAAAAATATATATTTTTTCCAGCAGCTTGATATTCATACTAAATAGATGCGTAATTAATTTAAGGCGTTACCCCCACTTGTAGCGCAACAAAGGCCGTTTTCATGAATTTTTTTAAAGAAAACTACAAAACTTTTTTAATCGATACCATCTTAAAGAACACATCTTGAAGAACTTTCAGTCATTTTTTTATTGAAAAATATTACATTGTTTAGTGGCAAATGGCCGTCAATGAAATAATGTTTTTATATACACGGTTTGCGGTGACCAACATTGCGGCGAAGTGGATCATCTGAAAAAGAAATGCGGATGGATTTATTCAAATATAAGTATAAACTAGTCTTTAATCGAAGGATTTTAAAAAATATTCATTTTTCACAAAATGGCGGACAGTCGAAGTTAATGGTTCGATTTTAACGAAAAAAAGGGCCGTTTTTTGGCTATAAAACGGCCATTTTTTTCGAAAAAAAAAATCGAACGATTGAAGACTACATTTTTACGTATTAAATAAGCCTGCAAAATTTCAAGAAGATCGGTTCATTTGTGTTCGAGTAATCTTGGTCACCGACTTCAGAAATGCCATTTTGAGAAAAACGCGTTTAAAGTTTCAATTTCAGTTCTTCAATTCACGGATTCTTCTCTTTCAACGCTCATATCTCAGTCAATTTTGTTCGTATCGACTTGAAATTTTCCGGACATATTCTCAGATACTTATACTTCAAAAAAATGCAATAAAAAATCGATTTTTTCAAAATTGCAAGTGGGGGAAACCCCTTGATGAGTGAATCACTTTTCCATGCGGAAAAAAATTGTTAAATTCGCACATGATTTTATACCAGTTACTGAGGCCTAAGGCTTTAAGTGATGTCCCTTGTGAGTTATTTTCTCGTCTTTCGCCCAGTACATTATGACAATGTCACCACGAGTGTCACAATGTACCTACCGATTTGGCAACTTTCCATATCGTCCTAAAAATTTGTTCACCCTATTTCGCGCGTAAAACTGAGCGATAAGCATAGGCATATTCCTATGTTAAAAAGTGTTTCTTTAATTGTAAAATTTGGAGGGTGCCTCCAGTACACGACAAAGAATTTACTGTATGAATGTGAATCCAATGGCAACACATCGTTAATTGTCCCGAACCTCCTCAACAATTTTCCTCCTCCATCTTTCCCCTCGCTGCTACCAGGCCGCCCCCCCCCCCCCACTGCCCCGACGCTGAGGGAGGGAGGGGCTCGTTCGTACGTACATCGAGGGTGAGCATCGTTGAAGGGAGAATCGTAAAACGGTCATTCCATAGCCACTAGTAGGTTCGAGCGTCTCGCAATAGGAAAGTGAGGTGACATGTTTCCTCCGGTCGGTCACAGTTATTGCACCAGCTCCCTGTACTTTATACCCGTGCCCCGCGATCATTTTCCTCGGTCGTTATCATTATTACACTATACCTACCTTTTCGTCGCGCTGCGGAATTTTATCGCCCTCAGCGAGGATAAATAATCTTGCCACGTGTTTTTCACGGATGTTCCGGGTGCGAGGAAAAGAGGGCGAAGGGTTGCACATGCCAAGGGCTCCGGGAACAAACTGGGTCATCGAGCTCGAAGGAGTCATTTTTTTTCCTTCTTCATCATCCCTCGTTCCTGCCCTCCACACTTTTCCACCCTCCCCCGGCGATGTACCCCGTGCCCTAAGACTCACTATGCTTGGCAAAGTCCTCTTACATGCAGAGAGAGAGAGAGAGAGAGAGAGAGAGAGAGAGAGAGAGAGAGAGAGAGAGAGAGAGAGAGAGAGAGAGAGAGGGAGTCTCCTACATAGACCATACGGTCTCTTAAATTCCATTGAAAAAGCGTGGACCCTCTGTGCCTCGGTGCCACGTTCGATATCCGTAATAAAAGAGTTCCCGGGTGAAGTGAAGCCCTCGTTTCTTCCTATAGATGCTCCCGCGCACTTTACTTCGCCGCGGCTTTTCCTCGCGCCGATCTTCTTTTTCCTCTTTTTTTTGTTCTTTTTTGTACTCTGTATTTTCTCATAAGTCCTAGCCTCCTTCTGATCTTGACTTTATTTTTTCTCCCGAGCCCAAAAAGGCCCTCAACCGACGAAGGACGCCTCTTTCTCAGCCCCATCCCCCTGACTCTCCCGCAGACGTGAAACGAAACGACCATCTCTACTCTTTGTTCGCCACTCGTCGGGGCTGTCATCGCTGCTCTCTTCCTTTTTAGCCGCATGGGGCATCGGAACGCGAGAAATTTTCTTGCCGGACAATCGAACGGTATTTCAGTCGCCCCTTTATCCTCTTTGGATCGCGAGATTGAGAATGGATTTGTTGAAAATGTGGGAAGAAGCACGTCGCTCAAAGTCCATAAACTCCTCGGTTCATTGCAGACGATCGAGAGAATTTTATGATTTAAAAGGTGTTTTAGTTTACACGCACATACGAAGGGTGTCTCACAGTGACCGGGTATTTTTAATTGCGCACCATTTCTTAGGGGTGAACATAGGGTACACAGAGAGATATGTATAGTAACTTTAACCATATTTCAACCATATTTTATATTACCCTGAGGGGACAATAATATTTTGTAGTCGTGATTACTGCCGAAAATATAGTATACTGCTTATGATATTTTAGCACTTGTGTTAACCATGCTCATATGCTAACCGCAACCAACAATCTTTCAAGCATACGTTGATTGTCAATGCTATATAATATAGTAGGTTTTCATAAAATGGATATTTCCTTGCACTATAAAAAATAGTGACTTTTACCATATTGAATTATATGTCTACTAAGCGTATATGATATTTCATAAATTCAAAACATTTCTATCGAGTGTACTACCTGTATGATAGTTTATCATGATTTGACATGATTCCCTGACCTCGTGAAATGATTCCTATCGACGAAAATATTTCACCTACATAGAGATTCGAACCTACGACCTACCTATCTATATTTACGCACGCTGCCACTATGCTACCGGGTACTTATGTTATTTCGATCGTAAATTTGGCATAACGGATAAACGAAATTCCAGCTGCAATTCCGAATAGCCGTTACCTCTGATATAGGTGGAATTTTGCACAGATCGACTTTTTGATAATATATGTCACTGCTAAAATGGATTTTGGGCGCAGTCCAATAGTTTTCAAAATATCGAATTCTAAAAACTGATAAATGAATGCGCTGATATATCTATATCGATCATAGCGTGTCGCCGCTGTCTCTACTTTATTGACACATTCCACAAGTGATTTACGTCTTCACTATACGATTACCATAATGTTGTTCGTATAAAAACTTTTCGTAAGATCTTGTAGCTGCGTAACTTGTGCACTGAGAAAAATGTCCATAGTACGTATTAAAAAAAACGCCTATGGCAAAAGTGGGCACAGTAAAATTCATATAGCTTATTGCTACCGCAATCATAATATGGTTAACACAACTATAAGCGTCTAATCATGCCGTTTTGGTAGTGTGTTTTTTTTATCTAGTGTCCCTGAAATAACTATTAACTACTGTGAAAGACTTCACAATATCGACATAGTTAATTCAGTTAATATTTTTGCAATAGTTAGTCGTTTTTTCGGGGATAATGGATAGTCAAGCACGCCACCAAAGTTGCATGTTTAGATATATTTTTCGCTTATAGTTGTGTTAAAGATATTATGATTACGGTGACAATAAACTATAGGGAATTCGACTCTATTCTCTTTTACCATGGCCGTTTTTGTAAATACTATGCACTTTTGATAATGCGCATAGTATTTACAAAATACTATGCACTTTTGCAAAAGTGCATAGTATTTACAAAAAAGTGCATAGTATTTACAAAAACTCTACTCTCTTTTACCATGGCCGTTTTTGTAAATACTATGCACTTTTCTCTCAGTATATATATATATATATATATATATATATAAATCGATTGTACATTTTTTTCTATACAACTACGATGATTTCCTGGGAAATGATTAAATCGTGATTTCTGAATGATCCTGTATACGTCCGGTCCTTCGGATCCGTGATCTCCTGACGGAATATTCCTCGCCCCAGGACAATTCCGGTACTCTCGTCATTCTCGAGTTGATCGGATACAATTCGAGTTACTTGATGGGCTCGAGACACGTGGCGATGCCACCGAGGCATGAAATCCTTACTGTATATACTGTTGCTAATGTACTGTACCCCCCCCCCCCCCTGTCTATAAATAGCCATATTATAGACAGGCTCGGAAGCCTGTCTTCTTTCCTCCGGATGTTCCATCTTGGAGTAACACGAGCGAATAAAAATGCGAATAAGAAATACGAGCGAATAAAAAAGGAATACAGGGCTTAAAAATAAAAAGAAAATATTGCACAATCGATCGTTGTGCAATATTCGATCGAACGTAAAGCAACGAAATGGAGAAGCTTCCCTGAGAGCTTCCCTAAGAGAAGCTTCCCTAAAAATAAACGATCGCATTCGGGAGTGCGAAATAAAAGGATCGGGAAGAACGAGGACAGTCGAGGGTTGACACGGTGAGAGTCAAAGGTACGGAATTATGTCAAGGGGTTGAGGCGCGGGGATTGATGCGAGGACAGGCCGTAGGGCGAGGGTATATCGGTTCACGTGGTTGGCATCGAGAAAAAAACAACGGGATTGGGAGAGCACAGCGCGGCGAGTGGAACGAAGCAGGAACCAGAATGAGGCCGGAAGACGTTGACGGAGCGAGGTAAAAGTGAGAATAAAAATAAAGAGAATATGTACAAAAGCCCGAACGTCGATTATATACATATATATTTTTGTCTCATTTCACCCTCCTCCCCTCGTAGCTCTCGATATTCCCAGTTTCCGATGGAACCTTTCACGGATAAGACGCGAAACGAGAATGAGAAGGAAAAGAAACATTGAATGAAAGGAGGGGGCGGAAAAAGACGGGGATTCGACGAGAAAGATCAAAGTTTCCCGGTATACTTCTCATTTCGAGGTATCTCGAGATATCGAGCCCTTCGTAATTCCGTAGCGACAAGCGCGCCACCATCCCCCTGCAAGCGATCGACTATACTTGTACACTGAGAGAAATGTACGGTGTTCTCAATCATGTTTTAACTATATTTTATACTTTGCCGAGGGGACAATAATATTTTATAGCCATAGTTACTGCCAAAAGTAAAGTACTGCTAGTTGATATTTTTGCCGTTGCATAAATGATGCACATATGTTAACCGCGACCACCAATCTTACGAACATACGTTTATTCTTCAAAGCTATATATTTATTTAATATGGTAGGTTTTCATAAAATGGTTATTCCCAGATATTGTCAAAAATTTACGCACTCAAGATTCTCATAATAAACTGAAATATATACGCATTGATTAAAAATTTTGCTTTAGATTTGCGACGATATTTATCGTGATTTGTAACATTTTATTTGTTATAGCCCTGAATTAAGGGGCTTTTTCACTTTAGTTGCTAAAGAAAGCTATTTTCGTGAATTATTTTGATAGGTTTATATTATAGATATTGATATAAAAGTTGCCTAACAAATATACTTTTGAAATGCATAAAAAATGATTTTTTTTCTATTCAAGTCACTATTGAAATCTCGGAGATGGATGATCCGAAAACAAAAAAAATCAAACGGTTTTAGATTCAGCATGTTAATGACTATACCGCATATCATACGATTTTTTATATGTGCAAATGTAACAAAATGTGCATACATTTTTCGAAAAAAGTGCTTTTTTCACCGTTTGTGGCCAAAAAAATAGTAAATAGTCTTTTTCTTAAATTCTTGATATGCACTATAGCTATAGTTGTAAAGAATATATGGTTAAAATTTCATAAGGATCGGTTTAATAGTTTCGAAGATTTTATCAACAAGCCGTCGAAAAACGTTGTTTCGATAAAAACGCGTTTAAATTTTGTTTGGGTTACATAAATACATCAAAATTTAAAGAAAATATGTTTGGAAAGTGTATTTATTAAGTGTAACAACTTTTATATCAATATCTATAATATAAACCTATCAAAAAAATAATAATAATGAAAATAGCTTTTTTAGCGTCTAAAGTGCAAGACCCCCTAACCGCATCTATATTGCCACGCCTTTTATAATGATGAATAATGATTTCGGAGATAATAAATAGTCGAACCCAAATCGCATGTTTAGCCATACTTTTCGCTTACAGTCGTGTTAACCACGTTACGATTGCGATGTCAATAAACTATAACGCATTTCACTATTCCCTCTTTTACCATGGGCGTTTTTTGAAAATACCATGAACTTTTCTCTCTGTGTATCGACAATAAAATCCACCGGGAGAGTCGAACACTCGACGAAACTTTGCGCGGAATTCTCAGGTGGAATTGCATGTCCCTGTGAGACACGAGGGATAGGATGATCGAGATAGGTGCCCGACCAAAGTGAAGAAATTCGCGAAATTCTTGTTGCTGCTGCTGCAACAATAACTTCCGACATACTTTGAGAAAAGTGTATACGGGCTAAAAGTTTTCCAGAATTATTCCGAACCCCCAGACCACTTTGCTTTTGTGCCTCTTTCGTTCCTCTCCTTCGCTTATTTTCTCGGAACAAGGCCGCCAGAGGAAAATGCAATTATCCAAATGCCTTTACAATCAAAGGCATCCTTGGGATTGGACGGATCGAAGGGAAAAGTTACTTCGAAGTCGAAGAATGAAAGAACCGCGGAGTTAAGAACCAAGATGAATTCAACTAATCATTTAGCGAAATTGTTTTTTTTTTATGACATAGAAAATGATCTGAAAACTTAAAATTTCGTGCTTCAAACTTCGTTATGGAACGTATGGAAATTTCAAGCTTCAACTCTTATTGGGCACATGTGTGTCCGAAGAAATCTAACTGCTCGATATCTTAACATTTGATTGTTAGCGAAAATATATTAGAACTTATTGAAACTCCAAGCTTAACCTCTTCGTTGGCAGAGAGAATTTGACAAAAAGTGCCCAAAATGGCAGGACATTTTTTTCATCATGAAAACTTGCACTCTGGGGTTTTTGAGGGTGCTGATTACGAATCTGAACTCAAAATTCAGGAATTCACAATGACGAACAAATATGGCGAATGAAAATTAAAATAATACACATTGACTTAGTACCAATTGAGTACCGATTGATTTAGTACAGATTGATTTAGTACCAATTGAGAGTACAGATTGATGAACAGAGTACAGATTGATTTAGTACCAATTGAGTACCAATTTTTATCTAAATCGAGTAAAATTTTCATTTTCCGTCCGCCATTTTGAATTTTCAAAATTAAAATTCAGATTCGTAATAAGCGACCTCAATAATCCCGGAGTACTAATTTTCATCTAAATCGAGTAAAGTTTTAAATTTTTGTCCGCCATATTAGCGCCGCCATTTTGAATTTCCAAATTTTGACTTCAAATTCGGATTCAGAGAGCCCGAAAACCCTCGCGTGAGGCTCCGATTTCAAATCAGAGCAAGCTAAATAGGGAAATAAAGGTTGTCGCACTATTGCGTCAATGCCGCACAGGACACGGAATTATTGGACGCCCTATTGCGTCAATGCCAACGAAGGGGTTAAGGGGGAGATGCCTTTAGACGAGGAAAAAGTTTGCTGATATTCATGATTTTTTTTTTCACGAAAGCAGTACACTGATCTGAATGAAACAAAAACCGAAATTCTTCCAAGCAAACCAAAATAGATGTATTGAAAATAATGACTTTGAGGAATATCACGCACTTCTTCGTGGGGTGGTTTTTCCCCTTAAAGCCGTTCTTTCCCGCCGACGATTATAACACGTGTCTCATACTTCCCAATGCTTCATCACATATATGAGGTTCAACAAAATCGAAGGCGGACACTCGAATGATGTTCCTTGTAAGGCCAAAAGATTAGTATCGTCCAATCGGCTAGGCTAAATTGGTAACATTCTCCTCCTCAAATTTTCAATCACCGAAGACTGCAATTCCCCTTTTAAATACTGTACCATATCTACCGAGTTAGAATTTTTGGCCACCCACTTTGAGCTTTCGTGTCATTCGTGTCTTTGCCAATGCATATTCGGCAAACCCAGCGATGGAAAACACTGCGCACGGACCTGGTTCACTTTTCCTCCTCCTTCTTTTCAGTCGTTCATTTCTATTCCCCAGAACGGAATATTCCAGTGTGTTGCGGGGCAGCTGCAGTTGAAATTTCGAATACAGTTGCCGCAGAGACGTTTTCTCAATGCCGGGAAACGTGTTCAGTGTCGTAGCCGGTGTTTCGCGTTTGGCTCGGTGAATCAGTTTTCCTCCTGGTGCAGCAAGCGCATACATACAGAGTGGCATATCACGCGACATGCGCGCCTTATTTCATTTCCTGCTATCGACGCAAGGATTCGCCGTCCCGAAATTCGGCCAGCCTCGTGACCTGAGAATCGTCGAAGCTTTTTTGCCCGGGCAACTATTGCACGTAGAGAGCGAGCGAGAGAGAGCGAGAGAGAGAGAGAGAGAGAGAGAGAGAGAGAGAGAGAGAGAGAGTGAGAGAGAGAAAGATAGAGAGAAAGAGAGACCTAAGGGAGTTCTCCGCTCCTTAAAGCCTCACTATAGTGAAATGCGATACTCTCAAAGGCCGATCGATTATCGGCCAGCCGGTAAAGTATTGTCCTTTGAAGGAGGCCAGAAATTCCCGACGGTACATGTATTGCAGCATCCCCGACGTGCATATATTGAAGCATCCCCGACGTCCCAAGCGAGCTTCTGACACTCCACAAACGTTGCCAACTCGTTTCGAGAGAGACGAAACGTCCTTGGAAGAAGGAAAGGTCACTGTACCCTTGAATTCGTCTCTCGTTGCTGCTGATGATCGAGTTAGGTCAATCTATCCCATAACAAGTGGAATCGATTGGGAAGACATACTGGCCGGTCGTTCGGCCCCTGATGGAAAGGGGTCTTTGGACATGCCCTAGGACCAATAGGGACGGCCTCGTCCATAACGAGACTACCCGAAGGATCGTTGACCTTGCGATGTCCTGAAACGCTTCGGTGATTGCCTGCACTCCACACTCGGCACTTACGAAAGTATATAGAAACTGGAGCCAGCTGACGTTTCTGTCATGTCATCAAGAAGACACCCCGCTGCTTGTCCAGTCCAGAATCCACTCTGCTTTCTAGGCGTGGGTTTAACGAGAACTATGGAACTCGTTCCCGTTTCTATCATCGGTGACAGAACTCCACTACCTTTTTTTACGGTCCAGGATCTTCGCGGTCCACATGGGAATCCTCCTGGATGATTCGTTCCAGGATTAGTCGTACTATATGGATAGGGACCAATTGCCAAGCTGTGGTAGGTCTTGATCTGGATTTGGTGGCTTCCCAGCAGTTGATTGCCATCGTATCAATTACAGAACACCTAATCAAATATCTGGCTTTGGGGTTTCGCGAAAGGGCATCCCTGCCCTATCTTGCAGTTCCTCGGGGCTGTTCCTTCGGTTCTCCGAACGTATCGCGGCTGGAGTTTATCGGAATTGAATAATTACCGCGTTGGACATGAGAATCACGAACCTTGGATGGACGTCGAAAGGGCGAGGTTTCCGTAATTTCGTCCTTACTGGGTACCACCGAATGACATTAGCTATCCTACATGTATCGACTGCATGTGCAGCCACATAAGTGTATTTGCACTGTATCCGACTCGAGGGGACACAGAGGGCTTACATATTTCGAGTTTGCACTTGACAAACGTTCCTCCGCTCCGACTCACCCCCTCACTCTTCTGCTCTGGTGAAGCGTCCACGTTGAACGACAAACTACCCCCTTTGACGCACTCTCCACACTCGCCTCGTCTCCGCTATTGCTACTTCTCCATCCGCGGACTCAAACTTTGATACCCTCCGTATACCTACTCAAGAAGTTTGTGGTTTTAGGACCCATCACGTAGACGTATCCGAGTGCATCACTCGCTACTTCAGAGAGTCCCATTTTTTTCAATCAACCCCCGTAACTCCAGTCCGCGATGAAGACCGCCTGATGGCACACTCCATTCGTCAATTTGGTCAGTCAATAGTTACGTGCAAATGTACATGTGTTAAAAATCAAGTGTTCGCGGTGCGATGTTCCAGGCATCTTTCTAACCTCGAATCGATCCTAATCAAGTGGAGGAGGGAAAAAATATCGAGGACGACGCTGTAGATACAAGTGCGGCGGTGATGCGATCTGAGATGGAGGACCTGACGGTTCGGGATTCATCCGCTCGATAAGGTACAGTAATAATTACCAGAGGAAGAAGGGAAGCCAACAAGCGAGAAAAGCCGACATTATAATGCCGAGTGTCCTGGCAGCTTTTCTTTCCCTTTTCATTTTGCTGCTGCTCGTTATCGGGGGATCTTCCGGCTGCGGATCAGGCGGGGATTGATCGATCGTTGGCAGAGACGTTAGACCTGCTGAGATCCCGTTGATTTGGAGATGCTTGTTCAATAGAGCCGCAGCAACTTTGCTCCTGGAACATCATGAAGACAAAAATCATCATCGAGTATAGTGAACCAAAAGAACAACACTTTTCTCAGATACATACGTAAAATAATCAATAAATTGAATTTAACGTTCCTAAAATTGTGCGAACAATGAAGACCAATGTTGGTCGCCGTGAGAGGCAATATGAGCCTTGATCGTTCGCACAAATGGAGAATGCTTTTTCCGAAAATGGAGGGCTTTTTGGGTAGTCAAGTGTCTTATTGGATTTCCATATAGTTGACCGTACCATTGACTATTCGTCTGTTTCATTCCCCTCAAGGGTGAATAAACCGTCCGCGTTTACGGTTCATCCTCGAGCAGGGGTGCACGAGAGGACTCGAGGGGCCACATTTCCAGCGGTATTTCAGGAATTCATTGCTCGATATTACGACCTTGGAAGAAACGAAAAGGCGGCGTAGGCATTCCGTGGTTTTCCCTCTTTATTTTACGAACATCCCTTCAATATTATCCCTCTTTATATCGTTGCAACGGCAATCGATCCCTCTCGCGGAGTTTCGTTCGCCAGACTGAAATCTAATAATATCACGCGAGCCCACCGTTACCGCATGTTCCGCGAGGACGTTCAATAAAGAATGAGGAACACCCGATCGTGTGTGGAAATAGCGTGTAACGGCCTCACTTGGACAGGGGCGAGAGGGCGAAGCAGCGGAATGAGGCAGGGGGTCAGTCCCCTTCATTCGCCTTGCTATGAGGGTAGTAAAGGGTCGTACGAGATCAACAGCGGTGACCGCGATCATCCAATCTCGTCTCGACGTTTTCCATTCATCAGCGAATTTCAGGCACGGTTGAAATCCAACATTGCACGGTTCATACAAAATCGAGACTCTGGAAAATCGCTGATTGATGCTTTTCACTGTTTCATATTTTTGTGCTTATCTGTCATACCGAAGTTAATATAGGGTTCTCGGGCCACGGAGACATCCGGAATTTGTAGATGGGACATTCGGATGCAGACGAGCAGCGAAGGGATCCCGCTGAACGTGGTTGGGCCTACACGGTATCTGGGTCACACTGACAAGCCTACAAAGGCATCAAAAGACACCTGTGCAATATGTCGTGTCGCGAGGCAGAAACGGAACACAGAGAGATAATCGCAGGATCATCCAAGGATTTTCCGCCTCGGATGAACCAAAAGACTTTTCGTATCATTGCTTACGATGAGAATTTCCGTCTGTAGCCTTGTCACCTACGCCACACTCGACCGGGACACGTACAATCCTCTGTCCTCACCGTTTAGGAAATGTGTCAAATGTCGTCTACTCTTCTTCACCTTTTTTACACTCGTACTTCATTGCCCTTATTCATTTTACATCATCGCACCTTTTTCAAAATACGTTTCTACTATCGTAAATAAAGATTATGAATATTAATATTCAGTTTACATCTTCACACCTTTTGCAACATAATTTTACCCTATCGTGAATCAAAATTACGAATCCTAATATTCATTTCATGTCTTTGCACTTTTTCAGAACGAGTTTCCCTTATCGCGCATAAAAATTACGAATACTAATATTCATTTTCATCTTCACACCGTTTTTAAAATAATTCGCACCTTCAAAATAATGTTTCCCTATCGTAAAAGGAAATTACGAATGTTCGATATTCATTTTACATCCTCGCACCTTTTCCAACATAATTTTCCCCTATCGTAAATCAAAATTACGGATATTAATATTCATTTTCCATTTTCGCACGTTTTTCAAAATAATTTTCCCGTATCGTAAGTCAAAATTACGGATATTAATATTCATTTTCCATTTCCCCCCCCCCCCCCTTTTGCATCATAATTTGACCCTATCGTGAATCAAAATTACGAATCCTAATATTCATTTTACGTCTTGGCACTTTTTTCAGAATGATTTTACCCTATTGCGAATAAAAATTACGAATACTCATTTTATATGAATATTCATTTTACATCTTACATTTTACATACGAATATTCATTTTACATCTTCGCACCTTTTTCAAAATAATTTTCACTTATCGTACATAAAAATAACGAATATTAATATTCATTTTCAGATTTCACATCTTTCGCAACATAATTTGACCTCATCGTGAATCAAAATGACGAATCCTATTATTCAGTTTACGCCTTCGCACTTTTTTCAAAATGTTTTTCGCCTATCGTAAACAAAAATTACCAACATTGATATTCATTTCACATCTTAGGACCTTTTTCAAAATAACTTTCTCCTGTCGTAAATAAAAATTGCGAATATTAATGTTAATTTTCAATCTTCGCACCTTTTGCAAAATAATTTGACCCTACGCTGAATAATTGACGATACGTAAATAGAGTTACGATTGATATACAAATGTATGCTACGCGTACGAATGAAATTAAATGAATAAACAGGGCAATATCAATTACCGAGCGGGTCATGAGTATGACGTGGATGATTAAAAAAAAAACGTCGATGGCAAGGTATCTCCCAGGATTCAATTGCAGCTGACTCATTAAATACAATGCCAGTGCCTCGCGTGTGTTCTTTATTTTTTAGTACCAATAGAGCGGTAGGTCAGTCGCACGTTGTGCATCCTCGACAGCAGTTCGGCAGGTTGAAAAGGGGTAGTATCGATTTTCCGTATTTTTCATATTTATTTTTCCCACCCCAATATCGCGGAACAAATATCAAATATTCGTGTGATTCGCTGCATGGAATTATACACTCGACTGTATTGTATTCGCGCTATCACATTGGGGAAAAAAGTCCAAACAAGGCTACAGCGAGCTCGAATGCGTGAAAAATTTGTACGCGTTCGAAAAATATTTAGTCTGAGTATTAAAAATAAAAGTGTTAAAAATTCCAGCTCTCGTAATTGTTTTGTTATACTCGATCCTGTCTTTGCACGTGTTGAATGAGGAAAACTTTTCTCACATCAGTTCTTCGTGAAACGAGGCTAAATATGAAGATTAAAAAAGCTAAATTTACGTGACTCGTCGAAACAAGGGCCGGATTTTTTTAAACTATGCAGACCCAAAATTTATCGAGTCTCCGCCTGTACCATTGAAAAGAGGCATGGGTCTTATCGTTGTTGCTCTTTTCCATTATTTCAATCCTTTTTCCCATCTCGCTTCGCGAAGCAAGGACCGCCACGTTAAAGTCCCGAAGTCGTTCCACTAATCTACCGTACCGTAGGTATTATTGTCGTGTTGCGTTATTTTGCTGAAAGCAAGCCTGTCGACTGGCACGTCGAATTGTTCTGCCGTACTCGCGGAACAAAATAGCCCTTGCCAAGCAGTCGGAACAGTGGTTGGATGCCACAGCTGGAAACGAGATGAAAGGGGCGAGCGGGCCGAAGGGAAGATGCGTCACGGTGCTCTTTGCTACATATGTACCTTTACAGGCTGATTCACAGTATGAATTTTCATTTGGTAAGAGCCGAAGACAACATTATTCAAAACGGCTTCAAAATTACCGTTTTGTGTACAGTGATTGTCTAATTGTTATTGGAAATTATTTTCCTCGCGATTTTTCTAATATTTTTCATTTATCAAGTATTTTATTTTATTTTCAACTAAATAATAAACAGGTTGAAGTATATTCATATTCGCTGCCCTTATATTTATTTCTTATCATATATCTATGTTTGCAAGAGAACCTGCTTGTGCAGGGATTTTTTTATTCGACAAATAGAATAACGGATCAATTTACCGCAGGTTTTTATACCGCTACTATCTAAAGTCAAAAATAAATGGTAAAGTAATCGAGACTGTAATTGTTGACGTCGTTTGTTTAGGTTCGTTTGGGTTTTATTCATTATTAAGGAATATTTTTAACTGAATAAATAATTCATTACGAAAATATTTAACCTTTCTGAAGATTTTCGTGGGATTTCTTAATTGTATAAATCGATTAATGGATCGAAGTACTGCGGGTTTTCATACGACGACGATCTCTAAAAAAGAATGCATGCAAAATTGATTAGAGACTGTAATTATTGCGGTAGTTTGTTTGGGTCCGCTTGGGTTTTTCTTATTTTTAAAGACTATTCGATTTAAAAAAATATTTAACATTTCTAAAGGTTTTCGTGCGATTTTTTTATTGCTTCAATCGAATGACGGATCGAATTACCGCAGGTTTTCATATCACGACAGTCTTAAAAAAATTCAAATGCAAAAGTAATTATAAACTGTTATGATTTACTTAGTTTGTTTGGGTTCGTTCAACTTATTGTGAATGATTCCCCTCCACTAAAGAAATAACTGATAGAAAAATATTTAATATTTGATAAAGTTTTCGTGAGATTCTTTCATTGTCAAAATCGAATAATGAATCAAATTACCGCAGTTTTTTACACCACGACAATCTGCAAAAAATATTAATGCAAATGTAATTAGAGACTGTAATTATTTACTTAGCTTTATTTATATTCCTTTGGGTTTTACTTACAATCACCAATTATTTTTAACTGACTAAATAACAGATTAAAATAATATTTAACATTTGCTAAAGTTCTCGTGGCATATATTAACTGTATAAATCGACTAATGGATCAAATTACCGCAGTTTAATATACTACCAAAGCCAAAATAAAATTCGATGCAAATCTAATTAAAAAAACGTTAGCAATCGAATCGTGTTAATTATAAATGCCTCCACGATAATTAATAAATAATTCCAGGTGCAATTGTAATCAGCCAACTGCTCGATTGCCCCACATATGTCATTACTCGGCATATTATAGATCAATAGACAGCCGGATGAAGAAACGTTACACGTGGTCGATTTTTGGAGCGCCCTTCAAACCACGGGGCTCAGGGGAGACTCGATGAATCAGCTTGTTGGCCTACATACACACGCGCGTATACGTATGCGTACGTTGAAATGTTTAGGTGAATAAGAATCAGTGTTTCTGTTTGCAGAGTACGCGTGTATCCAGGCCTACTTTGAGAACCCCCGGCGACACACATCGGAAAATCCATCGGAAGTGAATACACTACCCTTCCCAACCCCCTCGCCGCCTTCGTACTCTCGTCCCAACTCTATCTCCATTTTCGCATCATCTCGGAGGAAAACCGAGAGATCGAGCGATGCGTCGTGCTAGAACGCCCTGAATCGAATCCCCGTCCTTCTCAACCCTTGAACTCGAAGCACCGGGGACACGCCGTTCTGCTTTTATTCGTACAAAAAATAATTTGACAGGTAGATATCGTCGTCGTTTGCATGACAATGCGCAGCCGCGCATCTCTTCTCGAAGACACTGCGAGTCAGTATTAAAGACGACCAATCATCCAACTCAAAATATTTAAGAAGTGGAAAAAGTATTGTTACTTGATTATCAGAAATTCATTTTCAGCATTGAAGATACCAAAAACTGTATCTTTGTTGCGGTAGGCTGGTATAGGGATTTGAATAAGCTGGATGTCACACGAAACTAACGCTACCCCCACTGCATTGTAGTAGAGTGGGGGGAGCTGTGACACGCCTGAATGTGAAAACGCCTGGCATCACTGGATGCCAGTGATGGGTTGAGAAAAAACCCTCTGCCCACCCAATTCTAATCTTGTTAATAATAATCAAAATGATATTAAAACTTATATTACAAATATATTTAAAAAAATGATATAACAATATTATACAAACAAACTCAAACAAACCTAAAATAAACCCAAAACGAATCCACATAAACCCAATTATATACCTCAATGTATCAATGTTTTCTGGAAAATAATGAAAACCAACTAAGATTATTTACATGTACCGGTTATTTATTACCCGAAAAATCTGATTACATTGTCAATGCCATGAAATAGTTGCCCTTTGTGTAATATTTGTAGATTTTTGAACTGATCATTTACCTTTTTTGTCATTCAACTCCTTTTTTTACGAACTGAATTTATTGTCGAGAACATATGAAGCGACACACTTTTTTTTCTAGATTCCGGGATTTCACGTTTCATTTCCTCCATCCGCCTTTAATTAACTTCGATGAATGATGGATCCATACCCGAAGGGGATTACGACGAGCTGCCGTGAGTTACGCTAAGAGATGTCGGTTTAATTACACGTTGGATCGCGAAATCTCAATAACGCGTCCCGGGCGCTGGGGGGTACGCCAAAAAACACATTCGCACCCATCCTCCAGCTCCGATATCCCATTTGCATATATCCCCCCCCTCCCCGCAGGGTGATTATTAATTTCTCCTCTAACCTAATCCAGCGTATGTCGCCGGATCGCAATAATTCCGTGAACGTGCGGCGGATTTAATATTTTTTTCTCGAATCCACTCACTTTGGTGTCCTTTCTCACGTGCTTGCCCGGAAAAATCTTATTTATTTATTTATCCATGCCTCAATTTGCGTTTCTCAAGTACGAGCGTGAATTGAGGCTTGAGGAATTTCTGTACGTTTACCGCAAAAGAAAATTATTTTTCATGCTTATGAATAATTTTTTTCGACAACGATCCCCTGAAGTGGAGGGTTGGGGTTGAATTTTTCTCAATAAATTGATATGCTTGGGGGTGACACGGCCGAACAAAATAATCGTTGAGATCTTCGCGAAACCACCCCCATTTTCGACTCACTTCGGTACACAAGACTGCAATTTACGGTGAACACCCTCACCCCCCTGGGAAGACGTCTTTCGGTCCCGTTATTCTACCGCGTTCGTACGAGGGCATTGGGAAATCCCGGAGAACCCGTGTACCTGTACAGGCCTCCTTATCTTTTTGACGGAGACGGATATGTTTGTGAAAAAGATTCGCTCTCCTGAAAAATGTAATCCCTCTGTGCGGAGGGTTCGTGCGCTTTGGGACTCGGTGGTCACCCATGCGAACATTCGATAGCGCCGAAACTGTAAAGGACTTTTTTTCTATTGACGATTCTTCAAATGGATTTTAATAATACTTATTGTGTGGCTGTCCTTCGCTGTCTCTCTCTCTCTCTCTCTCTCTCTCTCTCTCTCTCTCTCTCTCTCTCTCTCTCTCTCTCTCTCTCTCTCTCTCTCTCTCTCTCTCTCTCTCTCTCTCTCCCTCTCCCTCTTCCTCTCTTGAGCTTGGAAAGGTCCTCCCTGGAGAAAAAAGAAATGTTCCTCAGAATGTAGAAGATACATCTATATGGGCTTAGAGAAAAAGAAAATTGAAAATCGACTTTTTTATCCCATCTCGGTGAAAAATAAGTTGCTTTACTGAATCGTCAATAACTTTTATCTCCCTTGGATTTCGAACTCCATTCTGGGCGCATTCTCTTCGTCATCTTTATTCCTATTGAATGATTCTTCGTTCATTGAGGTCCGGAGTTTTTTCGATTTTTGGCAGAATTTCGAAATCAAACCATCGGTGTTTGCCCATTTTTCCATACGCAACTCCGTTGCAACTTTTTGGCCATCTTTCGAGTAGCTTTTCTAGGGAAAGTAAGTGAGATATCGGGATGAATTCGACGATATTCTCTAAAGTCGAAATTACATCGGCTTAATGCAAAATTTGTATTTTCATACATTTTTGACGATTTTTTATTCAAAAGTTTGGTTTTGGGAAATAGTAATTATGAATTTGTGTTCACAGGGTAAAAATATATCGATATGGAATTCGAACAAACATATCGAAAATCCAAAATTATTTTCCTATTCCGGTAAAAAATAAGTAGCTTCACTAAGTAAATTAAAAGAGAAATGAAGGGATGTTTGATCCCTCAATTTTTGTTTTTTTTTCTCGATATACCCATAGTGGATTCCTGATTGTTTTGCATAAGAAAATGTTTCGTTTTCTTTTCACTAAAACTGCAAAATCAACCCTTAACACGCTTCCCTCTTAGTTATGCGTTCATTCCCTAAAGCCGGTTTTTCCGCCGATAAAAAAGTATCTAATACTTTTCAATGCTTTACCATGTACATGAGTGTGACCAAAATAAAAGGCGGACATCAAAGTAATGTTTTTTGTCAGCCGACTTCAGCTGCCCGTATCGACAGGGGTTTTTTCCAGTTTCCCTGAGCCCTCCTGCTAACATCTTGAACGAATTACGAAAGGGTGACCGGGGACAATATTGTGCGAGGATCTTTCGGCAACTGGAAATAGTGATGGGACAAGTGTATGAAGTATAAGTGAAAGGGATGGGCTCTGAAGGGCCCGTAAGGGCTCACGAAGGCATATTGGGACATTGTAACAAAAGTGAACTGCAAATTTGGCAGCGACTATTATCCTTCCCCGTCAGTCGGAGCCAAGGGTTTCATTTTATACGCCAGGATGTGTCGAGACCTCATCCTCGTTGCGACAAAGGTCACGGAGGCTCTTCATAATCGGATCGTCGTTTCTGGTCCCCAAACCCCCCGAGTACGTCCCTGAATCCGACTCCTCTTATTCTCTCAAGGTAACCGGCCTGGTTATCTCCCCAAGGACCTTGGTTCTACCGCTCTTCTTGGCAATTCCGCCGTTAACGCAATTTCGCACGATTTCGCCCCGGAGCGTTTGGCTCACTGTCGCAAGGCGTCTCCTGTTTTCGAGTTACCGACCAGTTCGCAGAGACCAAACTTCTCCGATGAGAAAGTGAGCCAAGTTTAAGATTGCCCGAACATCAACGCTCGAGCAAAGTTCTCTTACCCCTGAAACAGAAGCCTCAACCCCTTTCTCTCTCAGGTAGACCATAAAAGTGAGCGAAATGGATCAACATCAAAATGTAATGATAAGAAGAAAAATAAATGTAATAATAATAATAATATCAGTACCATTAATTTTTATTACTAGTATTGAATTATTTATTTATTTATGTAATATATTGAGTATTGACTATTTAATTAATGTTGAAAGGATTAATTATTATCAAATGATTACTAGTTTTAAGTACAAACAATAAATATTCGGATTCTATTGTCGATTTTTATTAATTGACGGATAAAAACATTCGGTTACAAGCTTTCAAAGCTCATTTGAGAGAAAGTGAACTTTTGATCTTCAAGCTCATTAGCTCGAATCACTGAAAGGTAGAAATTTATTGACAAGCCTGCATTATATATTATTGTTGTTGTTATTATTATTATTGTTGTTGTTGTTGTTATTCTTGTTATTAGTAGTAGCTGGATATGATATTTCTATATGAAGGTTGCCTCAAAATGCCCAGACATTTTAAATTGCGTGCCATTTTGTTGTGACAAACAAGGAGCACTAAGATTTTAAAACTGGCATCAGGAAGTATTGAGGTTTAGTCGTGGAGCTTTATTTGGGGCTTTCTGAAAGACAAAGTGTCTGGCCATTTCGGAACTCAAGGAAGCAATCGAATGCACGTTTAAGGGACAACACCATTCTAGGATTTGGGAAAAAAACGTTGTTTTTTTGCTTAAATAATACTTTGGAGTCTTAAAACAATATGTTCTGGCCCTGTAGTGAAATTCTTTTTCGAAAAGGCCCTATTATCGATTTTACCGCAGCGCCCCAGAGCGCTGCGGCAAAACTTTTTTCCAACTGGAAAGACGGATTACTCGAACACCTTTGCATGGATTGATTAGAAATTTTGATAGTGGCTTCACAATTACATTTTCTCTGGGAGTACGTGGCCGTTTTTTGATTGAATGTAAACGTTTTTTTTTTATAAACAATTTACGGCTTATTTTTTGTGCAAAAAATCCATTTGTTTCTTTCAAAGTGCGCCATTTTGTTCAAAATTTGATTAAAAAAATACCTACATAGTCCCCTAGCTAATAATATATAGATTATATTTTTTTTTGGTTTTTGTTCCAGGTCATACACTTTACGAGAAAGCCGTCCTCCCGTGAAGCTATTTGTAAAAAACACGTTTTTCAATATGGGCTCTGTCTCCGTCATTGTGTATGAAAATTATAATAAATTGTTTTTATACCTTAATATGGGTTGAATAAACCCTCTCAAAAGAAATCCTATTCCTTGTTTAATACTCCCAAAATAAAGTGTCGAAGTTAGGCCTTACTTTCTGCCACTAGAGTAGTGTTATCCCTTCATGAAATTAGTCCGCAACTATGCCAAAACGTTATTGAAAATTTCGTCAAAAGAGTGAACGTTTGCAAACATGGACGAGGCGGCCATTTATCGGATATAGCGTTCCACACGTAACCTCCATGCTTGTACCTTATATTAAAATAAAAATATCCGTACTTTTTAAATGAATAATACGATTTATTGATAAATTAAAATGTCAGGTCATTTTGAGCCACCCTATATAAACACAGCCAAGGCGGAATAATTCCAAGGCTGGGAAATAAGGGATGAATAGGACAAGGACAAAGGGAAAATATTCATGACCCTTGGCAAAGTTTTTGCATCTGGATCTAGTTATTGTTTATTTCAACGAGCCCCCCCCCCCCCCCTCCCCGCCGTTATCGCCGCTCGTTCTACGTTCACTCTCGTCACCGTGGAACGAGCTGGCCCCCGAGACGTCCTTGAAAATACTTTTCGGCTTTGCCTTGGCAACCTCCACTGAGTTTTTCACGCGGTTGGAGGAGACCCACGCAGAACCGAAGTTCGGAATTCCAGTGTCACCGGATGACTCCGGAAGCTCGGAAGTATCTTTCACCCTGTTCTTTTTTTCACGGGATTCACCCTCGCTGCTGAGAAAAAGCGGAAACAAATAGTAGCGTGGAAAAACGGTCATTACATGGGCCCCGTATTGTGTGACTAATGGTGAAGATCACGAGACCCCCAAAGTTCGAATTCAATGCCGAGCGCTATAGAAAAAACTTTGCAAATTAGAAATGAAGTAACCACGCGTTACTATTCGTTCTGGTGACTTTGGTGGTATCGAATTATTCATAGTCGAATATAAATAAATCGATTGTGATATCGATTTATTTATAGGCGAATATAAATAAATCGATTTATTTATATTCGACTCATTTTCGCTTGTAGTGCGTTCGGAATTTTCTGACGGACCCCGTAGGAGATCCATACCCTTCACAGCCGCTTTTTCTCGTACGTCTTGCGAGGAAGGGAAAAAATTATCCGGTGAATGGAATTTGCGAGGGATTTTGGCAGATAGAGTTTTGCATGAAACGAGGCTGAATCACTGTCGGGATTCCACGGTAGGAAATTTACTTACTACCCCTGCGCTCCCGTACAAACGAAATCCTTCTTCCTCGCTTCGATCCTCGAACGAAACGTATTACTCCAAATCACGTTCTATGCTCTCATCCACCGTCTCTGGGTTGACTCAATTTACCTTGGAATTGTCCGAAGAATCGTTCGTTTACCCTTCGTATGATACAGATTTCACTAATTTTATTTGATTTCTTGTCCCACCAAAGATTTACTCCGCCATCTCCGGTGATACTAAAAATCAAGTGCCGTAGAGGTATACCGTAAAACGGGGTTACTTTCAACAGGATTCCAAGGTTTTTTTGTAGGTAATTTTTTTTAACATTCTAAATTCCAACTTTTTTTTCTCCAATTGAACACCGTGTGTTCTTTGGCTATCATGTGTATAAGAAAGTCAATCCCCCCCACCCCAAGAAAATTGTATACAGGGTGTCCCAAAACTGATCGTAGTCCGTCAAATGGGAGGTTGGGGGTAAAATTCTGAGTCGATTTATATGAGCATGTATGGGTCTCAGATCAACCGCTGATTTATTATTCATTTTTAAAGGTAGGCGCACCGCATTGGCCCGCCTTTAAGAATTGATAATAATTCAGGAGTTGGCCTGAGACTCATACATGCTGATTTCAATCGACTCGGAATTTCACCCCCAACCCTCCATTTCAGGGACTACCGTCAGTTCTGGGACGCCCTGTATATTATATTTAAAAGGGCCAAAGTAACCTCAAGCGTGCGGTTTCTTTGACAAGGCATTGAAATACGACTTATGTCAAAGATTGAGGGTTACTTTGACATCATGTTGGTAAAAAAAATTGATATTTTATACATTTTACATAGAATTAAATATGAAAACAACGATTTTTTTACAATTAAATTGCCATCTCTATAATGGAAACATTTTACATAAAAATATCAAGTGCCTAGGGTACTATTATAGGCACTTAAGCAGTCTTGTAATTATCATTGAGATCAAAATCAACTCGAGCAACGTTACAATCAACTTTAGCAACATTATAATAAACGTGAACCACAAATTAAAATACATTTCAATGCGCACACATGTAAACCGTATTTTGGCGCTCCGATAAAGTGGCCCCGAAAACTGCCAAATTTACTCTTAAGGATGTTGAGTCCCTATGAAACATGTTAATGCTAATTGTTCAATAAATAGCTTCTTAATCGTCATGAAATTTGTACACGACCTCCTGAATACTTCATGTAAAAACATAACAAATTTTTAGAATTATATCATCATTACTTCAACCTCCTTAAGGGTTGGAATAAAAAATGATAAGAAAATTATGAAAATTTGGTATGTTTTTGTATGAAGTATTTAAGAGGTCGTGTTAAAATTTCACGACGATTAGGAAGCTCGTTATCAAAAAATTAACATTTTGTTAAGAACAATTTTTAAAAGAAATTTAAAAAATTTATCAATAAACTTCGTTTTGTTCCCGATGCTTTCAGTATATTGTAGATATTACAAAATTGAGAGGTCAAAAAAAAAATTTATTGCAAAGTTACATCAGTTTCCATAAGACAGCATTTAATTTGTGAATGTTAATTGTTCAATAACGAGCTTCCTAATTGTCGTGAAATTTTTACACGACCTCTGAAATACTTCATACAAAAACATACCAAATTTCCAGAATTTTATCATCATTTGCGATTTGGGACTCAACATCCTTAATGTCAATTCAACCCCGTTTTATGGTATTTTAGATTTTTCCTTGAAAATCTGCTCTTTTCTATTGTATTGTTTTTATGACGAAACTTTGAGGCGTTTGATCTTCAAATGGGGATAATGACGGCACGCCGAATTTCGCCCGGTCATTGCAGCTCGGAAACATTCCGGACGTTAATTTTTAGAACTTGCCGATTTTCTCCAGCCCGATTTTATTCCTCGATTTGATGAAAAGGCAGATTCATGCGGGGGGCGAACTTTTGTGGGGAGCTTCCTTTCGGTCGTTTATTGTTGAGGTCCCTTTCCCTCGATATGCTCCGCTATTGTACGCCTCCTCGTTATTGTTCGCATCTTTTTTTTCAACATGATATCCCGGAATTATATATATACACTCACACATACACACGATTTTGGTTCACGTCAATCTCGAGCATACTTTTTGGGACAATTGATTTTGGCATAAAGGATGGGAGTCGCATTGACGTAATTAGGCAGGCAGGGAGTATTCGCGAGGTGCTTAGCGAGCGGAAATTCCCCGACCGTTATCTGCTCAACGAAGATTACCGAGCTAACGCGACGGCGGAAACGCTTTCCCCGTGAATTTCGCAGGGCTTCGAATGGACAATTGTAATCACGCGCGCTCCGAAATCCCGCTCCGCGTTCTCGTTCGAAATCAGCGGTCTTTCGTTTTAATTCGTGCTTTTTTCTTCTTCTCAGCCGGGAATTAGTGAAATTAGGAGGATTGTTTCGAGAAGAGAGGCGCAAAAAGGTGCCGTGAGTCTGGCCAAAGCCCACTGTGACTATTGCGGCTCGTTAAATTTGTCACGTGTTTCGCCGTATTTGCACAGGCTACGGAAACGTTACCCTTGTATGTTTGAGGCGGGTGAAACCTGTAGGAGAGGAGAAAATTCGCTGATTTGCATGGTTTTTTTTTGAAGAAAAGATTTCTTCACGATTTTTGAGTCTTAGGGTATGTTTTATTCCTACTTTTGGCTATCACATGGTAGTTTTTTTTTTATTAGGGGTCTTCTTACTTGAGATGCTCGAAAAAGGCTATGTTCAAGAATTTTTGGATAGGTTTATATTATAGATATTGATATAAAAGTTGTTACACTTAATAAATACATTTTCGGAATACACAAAAAAGTTTTTTAAATTTATTTAAGTCACTATTTATAAACGAAAATCGTAGTTAAAAAAATGTCCCAAAGAAATTGTAGGTCTGCTCTGTTTTTTACCGTTTTTTGGCACAAAAATAGGAAATATCAAAATTTAAAAAATTTCATAAAGATCGGTTCAGTAGTTTGGAAGATTTTATCAACAAGCCGTCGAAAAACGTTGTTTGGAGAAAAAACGCGTTTAAAATTTGTTTGGGTTACATAAATACATGACATTTTTTTAAATGTGTTTCGAAAGTGTATTTATTAAGTTTAACAACTTTTATATCAATATCTGAAATAAAAACCTACCAAAGAATTCATAAAAATGGCCTTTTTTAGCGTCTAAAGTGAGAAGACCTCTTAATCTTCAAAAATGGCTGAGGTATGGCACGGTCTTCAATCCTGCATTTTTCAAACTGACGTGACGCGTAGCTAAGAAAACGAATAGAGCCATTATGATGAAATTTGGTATAAATCTTTTTAACCTTATCGTCTAAAACATTGCCCTAAATGTTTTGGAAAATTAAACAGAAAAAGTACTTTTTATTGCAAAATGTAGCCATTTTTTCGGAAAATTCAATCTTTTTGTTTCAAAACGTACCATTTCATCGATTTTTAACATTTTCCACTTTTTCTTGGTTGATATTCTGCGTATAAGTGTTGATGAAAGAAAAAGCTTCGTTCGTCACGCCGCTTGACAACATCCGCCGCAACCCGTTTAGAATACCGTGCCATACCTCCCCCATTTTCAAACATTAATAAAAAAATACCATGTAACATCCAAAAGTAGTAATAAAACATACCCTAATAATGAACACCACTTAAGTGTCCGCCGTCGATTTCGTTGAAAGTCATATATATGATTAATCATTGAAAAATATTAGACACGTATCTTTTTGTATCTGCGGAAAAATGATTGCAATGGGGGAAACCACCCCTCAAAGAAAAGGGTGTCGAGGGGTGATTTTCCAGTTTCACGCCCGAGCAGTCCACCGATCTGAATGAAACAAAAACGAAAATTCTTCTAATGTAAAGTGATGGAAAATCCATTATAGAATAATTGAAGAAAAATTAAATTAAGGGGTGACATGGATTTCTTTCAGGGGTCTTTTCCCTCCTTAAAAACGTTTTTCCGCAGATTAAAAAAAAGACGTGTCTATTAGTTTTCAGTGCTCTATCACATATCTGAGTTTCAACAAAATCGGAGGCGGACATTCGAGTAATGTTCCTTGTAAGTTTCAAAAAAGGTGAAGAAATCTTTCCTTTTAAAAAAATCATGAGATCATTTTTTTCTCGCCGTAAGGTATCTCCCCTCTTAACGACGAGGCCAAAGAACGTCAGCTGAGTAAACGCGCGCGCGTCCGTACATGACGGCACTTTTCCACTGGCATTGAACTTAGCTGGACGCGAAACGTTACAATCCTATCCCCTTACACTCGACGTTGCTCACTTCACCAACGCACGCGACGTGTGTGCTCGTCGAGCTTGTGGCTATCGATCAGCTTGCATACGTCAAACGATGCGGCCGATGTCGCGGAATTTTTAACCGAAGCATTGCCCGATTGACCCTTCTCTATAAATAGACTGTTTCTGCTTTAATTTCACATCTATCGGCCTCACATTGTATCGGCGAGTGTCAATAGACGACAATTTGTGGATATTGATTTTTTTACGCTATGCACGAGAGTGCCAATTGACTCTTTCCGCGCGGGTTATCGATAAATATAGTCGAACGAAAAACGCGGATTTTTTATTTTTTCGTGATGCTTTTTTAAAATTTTGTTCTTTCGAAGTGATCGTGACAAAAAATGAACCAACGTGATGAAATGGACCGAATTTATTCTACGTAAAAGCTCGACGAGTTTCCGAATTCCCATCGAAATGAAAAATATTTTTCTGCTCGGTGAACAGATGCCTGGAATAAAAGAAAAACCCAAGGGATCCGTACTTTCCATCTCCGCGTCCTTACGATTTTTCATCCCCCCTCGTAAACGTGAGGGATCATGGACTTTTGTTCCCCATTCGAGTGATGCGATAGAGTGAATTGGAATATGATTGAGTATTTTTTAAGCGCGTCTTTAAAAAGGAAAGAGCTCCGAAATTAATATCAGCACATCTTGGGGTAAGGGAAGCGTGGGAAATGCGCCCTCCGTTGATTCACGCTATTCCCAGTGTCTCAGGGGCTCTCGTCCACAGCATTCCTCGCAGTCCCGACCCACCTGGCCATTTCTAAGGCACGATAAAACTTCCGGCATTAACCTAAAAGGAAAGTTTGCGAAATGGATCATTTCACTCATCGTCCCGGTGCTCTGGTAGCCTCTAAAGGGCAAACATTGACGGATGATACACGAACTAGTCTAACAAATTATACAACGACCGTTCTCGTTACTTTTTATCAACAATTTGGAAAACGGTTGAACTTACGTTAAAAAAATATATAAAATTGACTAACTAATCTAGTAGAATGTACGTAGAGTATTTAGCAACTGTTAAATGTAAGCAAAAAAACACAAATGTGTTTATGAAAAAAAAATTAATTATCTAAACAACGCTTTTTTAAAATTAAGAATGTTGAGTCCCTATGAAACATGTTAATGTTAATTGTTCAATAAATAGCTTCTTAATCGTCATGAAATTTTTACACGACCTCCTGAATACTTCATGTAAAAACATACCAAATTTTCAGAATTCTATCATCATTACTTCAACCTCCTTAAGGGTTGAAATAAAAAATGATAAGAAAATTCTGAAAATTTGGTACGTTTCTGTATGAAGTATTTAAGAGGTCGTGTTAAAATTTCACTACGATTAGGAAGCTCGTTATTAAAAAATTAACATTTTGTTAAGAACAATTTTTAAAAGAAAGAAAAAAAAATTCATCAATAAACTTCGTTTTGTTTCCGTTGCTTTCCGTATATTGTAGATATTATAAAATTGAGAGGTAAAAAAAAAATTATTGCAAAGTTACATCAGTTTCCATAAAACAACATTTAATTTGTGAATGTTAATTGTTCAATAACGAGCTTCCTAGTTGTCGTGAAATTTTTACACGACCTTTGAAATACTTCATACA